>ML663575.1:4072452-4347099 GCA_007570785.1 Antilocapra americana | reverse complement strand
TGTGTGTGTGTGTGTGTGTGTGTGTGTGTGTGTGTGTGTGTGTGTGTTTAATTTCTCCCTGGGCAACTCAGCACTCCATTGAAGAGCGAGTGTATGTAGATTGATATGGAGTTGGAATATAGTTTGAAATAGAGCCATGGGATTTTAAAAGACAACAGACTTATATTCCCCCCTGCAAACCCTCTTGCCCCTTAGGTTGGCCATCTCAGAAACCATCCCTTGAATTGCTCAGGTTGAAATCTTAGAAATCAGCCTTGACTTCTTTTCCTCCTACCCACCCCCATCAGCTCATCCTGGCCTTTCCACTTCCAACCTGTGTCTTCATCCCCATCTCCTCTCCATCCTCACTGGCATGACGGTTGTCCAGGCCACCATCACCCTCCCCTGGACCAGGATCCCCCTCATGTCCACATCCCACAGTGGTCCAGGTGGTTCTTTAATGATATATGTGGGGATTGGACTGAATGTTCTGGGTCTGCCCACCTCTCCACATCCATGTCCAACTCTCCCCACCCCCAGCACACTCCCACCCCACAGACCTTCTTCGTGTTCCTCAGCCATTTCAAGCTCATCCCACCTGGGGTACCTGGGTGCACTCCTTCCCCTGATTCCACATTGACCCTCTGTCTTGCTGCCCTGTGCAATTTTTACACATGCCTCAGTTCTCACGTGTGAACACTCCCTAACTAGCCACCGCCTGAATGTTTTGCTCCACTCTTTGCTGGCAAAGGAACGAGATTTTTCTATACCAAAAATGGCAAAAAGTGAATCCTCTTGTCTCCCTTGCTATAGTAAATAGACAAGTCAGTTCAGAGAGGAGTCTGTTCAAACTGGAAAGAACTCAGGATGACTAACGAGATGATTTACTGTGTCATCCCTTATAAAATTAGCTGGTCCTTGTCTTTTCTTAAAAAATAAAAACTGATAGGAAGGGAAAAACTCTTCTGTGAGTGTATTCATCTCAGTGTAGTTTAGTGATGGTGTTGGCATGGAGACACAGCATGGGAAAAGAGGGGAAGGGGTGTCCTGCACTGTGAGATGTGGCAGAGACTGGAATGTTTCCTGTTGTGATCTTTCTAATAATGAGATAGAGTCTTTGAACACTGGCAGGAGAGCTGTGCTGCTCTGAGTGTCTTCAAACCAATTGAGTGCAGAGGGTCTCTCTCTGTTTGTCTTTGGGATAAATGGGCAATGGCACCATTCACCAAAGGAAAAACAGTGTGGCTGGTGAGGATGTCACTATTGTGTTGACTGCAGGATGGCTCAGTGGTGGTGGGCCAGTCTGTCCCAGGGCTACCATTGTCCAGCTCTACAACCTTGAGAAAGTCACTAGCCTTTCTCATATTTTGGCCTCTTCAGCTATAAGTGAAAAAAAATTCTCAAGGTCCAGTCCAATTCCAAGTGCCACAATTGGTGCAGTAAAAGACAAAAGGACTCCCATCTCTGGTCAGCCATGACACTGTCCAATTTCCTGGGACTCAGCCCCTTCTGACAAGCCCATGCTGTCTGGAAACACAGGAATGTCGATATTGCTCAAGTGAAACTCAGCAGGCTGGGGTTGGGAGCTAGAGCTCTGGGCTTGGGTGCAGACAGGCACTCTCCGCGGCTCTGTGCCTTCTTATCACAAGAGAACAGGCTCACTTCCATGGCCCCTGGGATTAGATCAAGTCACATGACTAGTGTGGGCAGAACAAAAGTGGGCAGCTGCTCCATACATGGAACAGGACTCCTGTAAAGAATCGAGAGCCACTACTGCCCCCAAATAATATTCATGGCAAAGGGCCAGATGCTAGACAACTCCAGCCTCAGTTTGCCAGTGGTCCAGGCACTGTAGTCTGTCTCTTGTGTACGAGTCCAGGGTGGACTCGTCGGGGGGGAGCCAAGCAGAAAGGTCCCCCAGTGTTCATTGCTCAGCTGAAGGTCAGTCACAGGGTAACAGGCCCCTGATGCCCCATGTCATTTTTTCAGCCACCAGAGTACCCGGCACTGCTCCAAGTGCATCAGGAATCTCCCAGAAGCTCAGAAAAGCAACCAATCAAATAGGAATTTCTTCTCTCCCATTAAGATACTGACAAGAGAGAGTGGCAGAGAGCACCAGGGCTTGTGTGCACACATACCGCACAAATGGCGTCCAGCCGGTCCACTCTAGGCCATGAAGGGGAAAGACTGGGGGTGGGAGAACAAACACTGACTGCGGGCCTCCCACAGTGGGAGGAGCATGCCAGCATCTTCCTCTCACCTTCCACCTTAATCCTCCCATTTTAGATAAATGAACAAAACTGAGGTTTGGCAGAGCAAACAGCCCAAAGAAGCCAATTGCTGACACTGTGTTTAGACCACTGTTGCATAATTACCTCAAACGAAGGTATATTGATGGAGAGATTTGTCAATGAGCAGTGCAGGAGGTGGTCCTCCCCTCCCAGGGGACTGACAAATGTAAGATTCGTGCTGAGAACATTGCACAGAGATGAAAGATGAGATGCTCAGAACTGCGTGTTCATTGACTTCTCCTGTGGGAGTCAGTCTTGTTCCCACTTTGCAGACGGGTCACTAAGATTCTGAAAGGGTCCCGTGACATAACACCTAGGACACAGGGATTATTTCCTCATTTTACAGGTGAGGAAACTGAGGAACAAAGAAATCAGGCAACTTGCCCAGGGCACAGAGTGCAGGATTGACAGCTGGGGTTGGATATAGATGCAGGGTTCCTGAGTTGGGGGGCAATGGGGAGGGAAGTCTCCTTCGATGGCAACGATGTGAGTGATGACTTTGGAAATGACTCCAGGCATGGTCATGTTTGATAGTTTTCAAAGCCTTTTTTTCTAGGCACAGCTCTAGAAATCTCCCAGTTCTTTAAGCTGCCGGAGGACCTGGGGGTTGTGGGGTGGACTTGGGGACTGTGGCCATGCTGCAGGGTAGTGTCACCAGCCTTGTGTCCAGCACCAGGGTGGGCTGGTCATTTTTTGACTGGCTTTATATCCCTCATGTCCAGATCCGAGTGCCTTGTTTCTGCCCACATTACTCCCCCATCTGTGCCCCAAGGAAAGGGGCCATTTGGCCAGACCCTGGTCCAGGCTCTGGCCTGGTTCTGCCCTGCCCTTTGCTCTTTCACTAGCAGCCAAGTCACATGAAAGAGCAGGAGCCTGAGGCACAGGGTTTGAGGGGCTCAGCTGACTCTATCTGTGACCCTCATTTGTCTGAAATTCCGGAAGCCTTTGAAGAGCACTCGTGATAATTACAGAATTCCCACATATATTGATGAGAAACAGCTACATAAATAGCACAGCTTGGTATTTACAAAGTGCCATTTTCTGTAAATAGAGGACTTTGGCAACGACTTCCAGGCAGCTCATCCACCTTCTAGAGGCAGCACTTGTCTTGTTTCAGTTCTTTCTGGAGGCTGCTTCACATGCCCTGTTGGTGGCCCATCCCGCGGCCTCAGCAGGTACAGGGAAGCCTCCAGGTGGTTGGGAGCCAAGAGCAGAGACATCTCTATCTATTCCTTAGCATGGGGACACCTGGTTGCCATCGGAGAAGTGTCGTCACCACCTGCCACCATCTCCGAGTTGACACCTGACCCCAGTATAATCACTTGGGCTTCTCAGAGGATCTGTCATCTTCAGGTTGGAAATCAAGACTCCTTTATTGATCTGGAACAGAAATGCTAAGTTATTGTCTGCTGCTGCTGCTGTTAAGACACTTCAGTCATGCCTGACTTTGTGCGACCCCATAGACAGCAGCCCACTAGGCTCCTCTGTCCCTGGGATTCTTCAGGCAAGAATTATTGTCTTGACTATGTGCTAAATACAGGGTTTCTCTTAAATGTTTAATATGCTAATTTGGACCATGAATCTCCATATGGGAAGTGTAATAGCATGGTTTTCAGAACTGACCACAGAATCCTCCTTTCACAAGTACTTTACAGTTTGCTAAAGTCCTACTTTGAGTAATGATGACTAACCACCCTCTTAGCTCTAAAGGAATAATATTGCATCAGTAAGCTTCTGCTGTGTAACAGAGGACCCCCATTTTAGTAGCTTGTACAAGCAATCACTTATTTAGCTATGGTTCTATGGGTCAATCATTTGTGCAGGGCTTACCCAGGTGGTTCTTACAATCTTGGATATGCTTCCCTGTGTGTCTCTCATCAGTTGTCAGCATCCGGGTTGCCTGTCTTTGAGCAGATGACTGGCTGTCAGCTGGGGTCACAAGTTACATCATCCTCCAGGGAACTAGCCTGGGTTTCTTCTCATGGCAGCTAGAAGTGTTGCATGAGATAATCAGAAGCTGCCCTAAGCTCCCCACTGGCATGGTAGCACCTCTGCCATATCCTGTTGGTAAAGACAATTCACCAAGCAGCTCCCATGGATCTTCAGCCAAGGAGAAACGAGCTCCAGAAAATGGAGGGTCCACATTTCTAGGCAGGAGGGTCTTTGGGGAGGTGATTTGATTAGGAGAACAGGGCTGGCATTCTTGTTGAATCTGTGTATGTAGAACAAAGAAAAAAGGTTTTGGACCTAGATGGCATGTTTGTTTGGGGTGTCAGGACATGGAGGGCCAGCTAATTGAGATTATACAAGACCAAAACCACCCTAGAATCCACTTCTCCATGCCCCCACAAGAGGTGAGTCTCAACTTTTCTCTACCAATAAAATAGGATTCTCAGGCATGAGAGCACGCCAGTCAGAGAAAACCAGGAATGCTTCTATAGTTACTCCAGGACAAAGTTCGGTTCTTTATGTTGCTGCAGCAAAATGGGTTGTGGCACACCCAGAGGTGCTTCTGGGGGATCTGTGAAAGAGGGAGGATAACGTGAGCCACATGACTCTGAGAAGGGATGGCAGAAGGAGGAGGAGGTCTGGGGTGGATGCATCTCCATGGTGTCTGTGGAAGCAGCAGTAGGATGTGAGCAGGTGTCATGGGAGGAGGGAGCAGCAATCACCAGGCAGGTAGGATAGGGGGGTCATTTGGGGTTTGGGGTTCAGCTTTGTCCATGTCTTGTTAGACATGTTGCTCAGAATCTGTAGGCCTATGTAGAAATGATCAACCTCTGTTGGAAACACTGGGCTTTAGTCACCTGTGGGCAGATCTTTATGTCATCCTATGCCTGAATGGAAATTGATCAGCTAGAGACTTCATCATGTACCAGCCTCAGCCATTTGCTGTCACCACCCTATGCTTCTTCAGTCATGTTGAAGGCATGGCAGCATCAAGAGTGAACCCTTAATGGAGCAAATAGTTGAGCAGGCAGCCTTGGCTCTCCACTGGTCCATCCCATTGGCTACAGGAAGCACTACACTGGTGGGCACTGCCCAGAGGACCCCTTGGTTTGTCAGCTTTGAAAGGACTACATGCATTGGAAGAGTGACTCTTAGAAGATCCTAGGAAGAGTCACTTGATTGCCAACAGGAAAGCAAGCACGTGGCTCTGTCCCTACTGACCTCATAGGTTTCCAGGGAAGTTAGTAGAAAATCATTCAGGAAGCACTTTGAGAGGCCACCACTGGTACACATGGTACCTCTGGATAAATGACAAAATGGTGCCCCTTACTGAGTGGAGCAGCCCAAACTAGGCTGCCTCCCGTTAGCTGAAAGGATTGTGCGGGGCACACACTGCACAGCTATTCCCAGTGATCCCTGTGCTATTTGGAAGAAAGTTTTCTCTTGGTGATCTGCAGCAGTGTGAAGGCGTGGCCATTGCTCTGCTAATTTCAGTGCTTTTCTGGAGACCACTGTTTGCTCAAGCACATAGCACTTAATAAAGAAGATTCTTTAGATCAATCAACCAACAAATACACCGTTGATGTCATTATTCACAAATTCTGCATTTTCAGATTTGCCTACTTGCTAAAATTTATTTGCAGACCCCAAAGCCATATTTGCACGTGCATGTTCTCAGCTGAGGTTGAGTGAAGCAACTGCCAACAAGCATACCATTCCGCCCACATTGTGCCATGCTCTCTGTGTTTTTGTGCTTTGGGGAGGGGATGAGGTTGCTGTTTACATTTACCTCCAAGCACAATGCTGAAATGCAGTCTAGGGCTCCTGTGCATGAAGTCTGGGATGTGCCTGATGAAGAAAATATTAATACACGTGTTAGATGAGCTTCATTCAGGGACAAGAGACACTGGTGTCAGCCATGAGTTCAATGCTAACAATTCAAGAGTACGTGTTAAGTAAGGTGTTTTTAAAGAGAAACGCACATAAAATAAGATTCTGGGTTGATCCTTTAATGAAAATGTTGTGCCCTGAGCCTCACAGGAACCTAATCTTCTATTCTTCCAGGAGGAAGGGGTTTGTCCTCACCGCTTCGGTGTTTGTGGTGACTTGATGGAACATGACCACTGAAAGCTGGGCTATGTCAACATCACCCTCCTGCACCACAGTGGAGCGGTGTGGACTACCCACCTCAGTGCAGCGAGATCTCTAATTTCAGGACACACCTTGTGTCGGTTGTGGGGTAGGTTGGCAGCGAGATCTCTAATTTCAGGACACACCTTGTGTCGGTTGTGGGGTAGGTTGGCAGCACCGTGTGGGTGGGCAGCAGGAGCCCTGTGCTGGAATTCTACCTCCCCCCAGGCCTGTGGCACGGCTGTGTACTTGTTACATGGCCTTCCTGAGGTGAGTCTTCCCTCCTCAAAGACAAGAAGATGATATTACCTACATTGTGAGGATGCTGTGAGGATGATGGAAAATGTATATAAAAGACTACCCAGCCACGGCGTCACCAAGTTCTCATTGAGTGTTGACAGTTAAGAGAGATGATGCTCGGTTTCTCAAGAGGAGGCAGGGAGCAGGGGCAGACAAAAAAGGACCAGGTGAGACCAGCATTTTCCTTTGGATTTCCTGAAAGGTAGATACCTATGTTCCTGTGCTAATACCAAGACCCCTTCAAGAGCCAAATGTGAATGCATTCGGGACTATCTGTGTACATGGTCCTCTCCATCAGTGAAACTCTGGGGAGAGTCAACAGTATTTTCGTGTGCACTGTGGTGAGAGGGCTTCCCTGGTAGCTCAGATGGTAAAGCATCTACCTGCAATACAGGAGACCTGGGTTCAATCCCTTGGTCAGGAAGTACCCCCGGAGAAGGAAATGGCAACCCATTCCAGTATTCTTGCCTGGTAAATCTCATGGACAGAGGAGCCTGGTAGGCTACAGTCCATGGGGTTGCAAAGAGTCAGACACGACTGAATGACTAACAGTGTTTACCAAACTCGCATGCACAACATGCTAATATACCGAGATGAGTTGCTAGGGCAAGGAATAGCGACTTTGTTCAGAAAGAGAGCAGACCCTGAAGATGGTTCCCAAAGAAGCTTCTTGCTAGGGCATCCTTCTAGATGTACCTCAGAGAGGTACAGCCTGGGAAAAATGAAAGACTGGAAATCCCAAGAGTTACCAAAGATGTGGAGTAACTGGAACTCCTGTCTGCTGTTGGTGAAATTATACATTAATGTGATCACTCTTTAAAGCCGTTTGGCAGTAAAGACAGAAGCTGAACAGCAACATGGAGTTCCTCTGTGAGCCAGCAACCCCACTTCTAGGTATCAACAGAAATGCATATTAGGTACAAAACAGAAGTACTAGAATGTCCATGGAAGCACCATTTGTAATAGCCAAAGCCCCGTCAGCAGTGTAGGGAATAAGTAAATGGCACTCATGTCACACAGTGGAAGACTTCACAGTCAGGGTCATAACCTATGGTGCTCTCCAACTACGTGCAACAGGGTGGTTGAGCCTCACACACAGGGTACCGAGTCTGACGTGCAGTGTGTGGACTGTATGATTCTACTTACATTAAAGTACAAAAACAGATACAAGTCAGGATAATGGTTCATCTTAGGCTTTAGTGACTCTGAGGGGGCTTGTGAGGCACTGGTCAAGTTCTCTACTGATGCCATAGGTACATTTTGGTATCAAAATTGACCAAGCTTTTCAGCTCAAACATGTCCATTCCATTACCAAAGAAAACATAAATCAGAATCCCTGAGTCACTGGTGAGATGGCAACCCTAGCAGAGAGGTTGTGTTCCGCCCTCTGCAGCCCTGGGCAGCAGCCTGGGGTGGAAGCCCATACTGCCACTCTGCTGAGTGTGCTCTTCACACCAACAGCCTGAGAGCTTGCTGAGTCTGCCACTCACACTTTCCTCTGGAACTTCAAGTTGCCAAGGGCACAGCTATTAGGGTCACAGTGTGGGTACAGACCCTGAACTGATCTTTCCATTCCAGTGGTTGACGGACATCAGTACTCATAACACAGACACAAGTAAACACCACGTACCTATTTGCTATAATCTGCTCCATTTTACAGATGAAGAAACTGAGGCTCGGGGAGGACAGGTAGCCCATCCAAGGTCACTCAGGGAACACGTTCAGAATTCAAACCAGTCTCCCAGACTCCACAACCTGCCTGCTAAGTGGCAGGCCCTTCTGCCAGGAGGAGGGGCGCGGGGGACTTGCTGCTCCCAGCGAGCGAGCGTCCTGCCCTGCCACAACCTGCACAATCCAGAAACCACCTGAAGCCCTCCACACAATTCTCTCTTCCACAGTGCCTATTTAAAATGCAAATTGATTCTTTAATCTGCCTTGAAAACACAAAAGCTGTTCCTTTACAGAAATGTGAAACCAGAAGGTTCTCAGAGGCCGGTAACACCAACTCCTCCACACTGTACATTCCAAACAGTATGGAAGGGAGGAAGCCGGTGCCAGAGTGAGGAATAAACATCCCATGTGTTATGTGTGGGTGGTTAATATTGCACAAAGACTGGCGAAGCGGATTTCCTGACATTCTGTGCCATAGGAATGGGGGAGCATTTGCATTTGATTTGCTTTATTTCCAAAATTATTTTCAGAAGTGGGAAAGGAAGCTGAGAGGAAAAAGCAGAACATCTCCGATCTTCCTTTCCTTCAGGGTAGTCCTAACTTACCTGTCACAATCGCACAGATCAATGACAAGTATTAATAGAGAAAATCTATTTCAATAACAATGTCACTTTACATGTATTGAAATGTATAAACAATGAAGTAATTTAAAAATTACAGATAATTTAGTACTCTCCCATGCCCCTCTCCCACTTCTTATAGGATTAGCCTGAAAAACCACACACAGTAAGAATGTGAACTGGTGAAGACTTGAAAGCTGGCTGGTTTAACTACATTCAGCTCATGTGTTCTGGTTTAAAAGCAGTTTTTTACTTTTAGTCTCCCTTTAGAATGAACATATTTTGCTTAAACCTTCCTTTTAGGCTAAACCTGTGATGGAAACTTTTCAGACAGAGAAGAATGACGTGTGAAAGACTTAACGGTAGTGCTAATTATGACAGTGGCAGTGCCCTGGGAGATGTCTCTAGATGGTGTTCAGGCTGCCCTCATCCTGCTCCGTCCACACACATTTTATGCTCTCAGGAATGGGGCTCCTCATCCACCCAGACATCTCCTTCCTTCCTTCCTTCCTTCTTTCCTTCCTTCCTTCCTTTATTTCTAGCTTCCTTCCTAAGTCAATGTAAAATGTTTGTTCACAAGTATCCCTGTTTAATTTGTGCTACCCCTGGTTAGGATATCCTGAAGGAAGAGGATATGGAGGTGGAATCCAAGGAGGCAGAAATCTACCCCCTTCCTCATTTGCTGGAATCACAGACCCCTGGCATCTCAGAATCAGTCTTAGGGTGCATGATCTCATTCGTCTTCAAAGTCATTTCTAAGGAACTCAGTCATTATTTCCAGAATGTCCCCATTAATATGTGAAAAGCTTACTTGAAATATAAGAAAATTTGACATCTTTAAAATGAAACGGGTGGGGGATGTACTTACTGGTTGAGACTTTAGCAAGCAAGCCTGTGGGATCCAAACAAATGGCAACTCCCAATGAGATTCCAAGGGTTCCCACCTGGCAAAACATTATCAAGTCAACCAACTGATTTGGAGGACCTATAGCTGGGCTGGATAGGGGCGTCAGAAGGGGAGAGACAGAGTCAGTGTTGAGAGGCAATGCCCAGAGCAGATATGCCTGAGCTGGGTAATGAATGCTGAGGCCCAGGTGAAATTGCACTGCCTTCTATACAGAAATCCTGGAATAGGGGGAGGGACTAAGATGGCGGAGGAATAGGACGCGGAGTCCACACTCTCCCCAACAAATACACCAAAGGAACATTTAAATACCGAACAAACTCCATAAATCAACATCTGAATGCTGGCAGAGGTCTTCAGGCATCTGGAAAGACAGCCCATTGCCGACGAAAGAAGGTAGGACCAAAGGAAAAAAAAAAGTAAAAAGAGGCAAAGAGGCAGGGACTGAGATTCATCTCAGAAGGGGAGCCTCGAAAGAGATAAACATTCTCACTGGCGGAACTGAGAGATCTGAGGCGAATCTCAAAGAGTATAAAAGTCGGGACTTAGAAGCCGATAAATAGTTAAGCCCCTTGGAGAACGGAGTGGCGGCCGGGTCGCCCCATCCCCCACGAGCCAGCGGACTGCTCAGGGAGGGGCGGACCACGCGCTTAGGGGGAGGACTGAGATTGAACGCCTGGGGCAGACTGAGGGTCCTAACCGAGGGTGCTAACCGGAGATAGACCGCTGGGTAGCCTTCCCGAGGAAGACCCCCGCCAGGCTCGCGAACAGAACAAAGAGGAGAAGGGACTCGGACCGAGGCGCGAGACAGCCGGGTGGAACAGGGAGGCTGCGGGCTACGGAGAGCGCCCCTGCGAGGCTTCTGCCCCCAAACCGCAGGCAGAATTGGGTGCTAGCCAAGACCTCTGGGGACTCTGGACAGTCGCCACCAGAATTCGGCGCTTCTCATATCTGAGAAAACGCCCCCAGCTGCACACTGAAAAAACCGAGCAGCTGGGCCGGGGGAGGGGAGAAGCCGCAGCCCCCAACTGCGTCACCAGAGTGCGCCGCAGAGTCTGCCGCTGCACATCTGAGAAGACACGCCCAGCTGCAAGCAGAAAGAGCTGAGCGGCTGGGCCTGGGGAGAAGAAAAGCCACAGCCTCCAATTGCGTCATCAGAGTGCGCCGCCAGCCAAGAGCCTGAGCAGAGGGGGCGGGAAAAGCGCAGGCACCGCGAGCGGGGCAAACCCCAGAGCGCTGAATAGACACTGAAGGGGCCAGCAGAGGTCGCCAAATCAAGCAGGACAGACCACTTAAGATTCCAACCAGGAAACTCTGACAAAACACTCATCCAACCCCTCCTATAGTGAGGAAACCCCACAATAAAGGGACAACACACCAAGATAAACAAGATGAAAAGGCAGAGAAATACCCAACAAGAAAAGGACCAGGATAAATATCCCCTAGACCAAACAAAAGACGAAGAGATAGCTTGTCTACCTGACAAAGAATTCCGAATAATGATAGTGAAAATGATCCAAAACCTGGAAAATAAGTTGGAGTTGCAATTCAATAACCTGCAGGCAAGGATTGAGAAGATGCAGGTAAGCTTTAACAAGGACTTAGAAGAAATGAAAAAGAGTCAAAATAAAATAAATAATGCAACAAATGAGATCAAAAACACCCTGGAGGGAACCAACAGTAGAATAACAGAAATAGAAGATAGGATAAGTGAAATAGAAGATAGAATGGCATAAATAAATGAAACAGAAAGGAAAAATGAAAAAAGAATTAAAAGAAATGAGGACAATCTCAGAGACCTCTGGGACAGTATTAAACGCACTAATATTCGAATCATAGGAATCCCAGAAGAAGACAAAAAGAAGGGCCATCAAAAAATTCTTGAAGAAATTATGGAGGAAAATTTCCCTAAATTGGGAAAGCAAATAACATCTCAGGTCCAAGAAACACAGAGGGTCCCAAATAGAATCAACCCCAAGCGGAGCACCCCAAGACACATATTAATCAAATTAACAAATATCAAATACAAAGACCAAATATTAAAAGCAGTGAGGGAGAAGCAAAAAATAACCCACAAGGGGAATCCCATAAGGATAACAGCTGATCTCTAAATAGAAACGCTTCAGGCCAGAAGGGAATGGCAGAGCATTCTTAAAGTCATGGAAGAAAACAAGCTACAACCCCAATTACTGTACCCAGCAAGGATCTCATTCAAATTTGAAGGGGAATTCAAAAGTTTTTCAGACAAGCAGAAATTGAGAGAATTTAGCAATACCAAACCAGCCCTCCAACAAATGCTAAAGGATCTTTCCTAGATAGGAAACACGGATGGGATATATAATCTCGAATCCAAAACAATAAAATAGAAGAAATGGCAACAGGATCATATTTATCAATAATTACCTTAAATGTAAATGGGCTGAATGCCCAACCAAAAGACAAAGACTGGCCGATTGGATACAGAAACAAGACCCCTATATATGTTGCCTACAAGAGACCTACCTCAAATCTAAGAACATATATAGACTGAAAGTTAAAGGCTGGAAAAATATATTCCATGCAAATAAAGACCAAAAGAAAGCAGGAGTGGCAATACTCATATCAGATAAAGTAGACTTTAAAATAAAGGCGGTGAAAAGAGATAAAGATGGACATTACATAATGACCAAAGGATCAATCCAAGAAGAAGAAATAACAATTATAAATATTTATGCACCCAACATAGGAGCACCACAATATGTAAGGCAAATGCTAACAAGTATAAAAGGGGAAATTAACAACAACACAATAATAGTGGGAGACTTTAATACACCACTCACACCAATGGATAGATCAACTAGACAGAAAAGTAACAAGGAAATTCAAACTTTAAATGATACAATAGACCAACTAGACCTAATTGATATCTATAGGTCACTCCACCCCAAAACAAGGAATTTCACTTTTTTCTCAAGCGCACACGGACCTTCTCCAAGATAGATCACATCCTGGGCATAAATCTAGCCTTGGCAAATTCAAAAACATTGAAATCATCCCAAGCATCTTTTCTGATCACAATGCAGTAAGATTAGATATCAATTACAGGAGAAAACCATTCAAAACCTCCAACATATGGAGGCTCAACAACACACTGCTGAATAACCAACAAATCACAGAAAAAAATCAAAAATGAAATTCAGTTATGCATGGAAACGAATGAAAATGAAAACACAACAGCCCAAAACCTATGGGACACTGTGAAAGCAGTGCTAAGGGGAAGGTTCATAGCAATTCAAGCTCACCTTAGGAAACAAGAAAAAAATCAAATAAATAACCTTACTTTACACCTAAAGCAACTAGAAATGGAAGAAATGCAGAAGCCCAGGTCTAGTAGAAGGAAAGAAATCTTAAAGATCAGGGCAGAAATAAACGCAAAGCAAACAAAAGAGACCATAGCAAAAATCAACCAATCCAAAAGCTGGTTCTTTGAGAAGATAAATAAAATTGACAAACCATTAGTCAGACTCATCAAGAAACAAAGGGAGAAGAACCAAATCAACAGAATTAGAAAAGAAAACGGAGAGATCACAACAGAAAACACAGAAATACAAAGGATCATAAGAGACTATTATCAGCAGCTATATGCAAATAAACTGGACAACCTGGATGAAATGGACAGATTCCTAGAAAAGTACAACTTTCCAAGACAAAACCAGGAAGAGATAGATAATCTTAATAGACCCATCACTAGCACAGAAATTGAAACCGTAATCAGAAATCTTCCAAAAAACAAAAGCCCAGGACCAGATGGCTTCACAGCCGAATTCTACCAAAAATTTAGAGAAGAGCTAACACCTATTCTACTCAAACTCTTCCAGAAAATTGCAGAGGAAGGTAAACTTCCAAACTCATTCTACGAGGCCAGCATCACCCTAATTCCAAAACCCGACAAAGATGCCACAAAAAAAGAAAACTACAGGCCAATATCACTGATGAACTTAGATGCAAAAATCCTTAACAAAATTCTAGCAAATAGAATCCAACAACACATTAAAAAAATCATACATCATGATCAAGTAGGCTTTATCCCAGGGATGCAAGGATTCTTCAATATTCGCAAATCAAGCAATGTAATACACCACATTAACAAATTGAAAAATAAAAATCACATGATTATCTCAATAGATGCAGAGAAAGCCTTTGACAAAATTCAACATCCATTTATGATAAAAACCCTCCAAAAAGCAGGAATAGAAGGAACATTCCTCAACATAATAAAAGCTATATATGACAAACCCACAGCAAACATTATCCTCAATGGTGAAAAACTGAAATCATTCCCCCTGAAGTCAGGAACAAGACAAGGGTGCCCACTCTCACCACTACTTTTCAACATAGTTTTGGAAGTCTTGGCCACAGCAATCAGAGCAGATAAAGAAATCAAAGGAATCCAGATTGGAAAAGAAGAAGTAAAATTCTCTCTGTTTGCAGATGACATGATCCTCTATATTGAAAACCCTAAAGACTCTACCAGAAAATTACTAGAGCTAATCAGTGAATATAGCAAAGTTTCAGGATACAAAATCAACACACAGAAATCCCTGGCATTTCTATACACAAACAATGAAAAAACAGAAAAAGAAATTATGGAAACAATTCCATTCACCATCGAATCAAAAAGAATAAAATACTTAGGAGTATTTCTACCTAAAGAAACAAAAGACTTGTATATAGAAAACTATAAAACACTGATGATAGAAATCAAGGAGGACACAAACAAATGGAGAAATGTGCCATGTTCGTGGATTGGAAGAATCAATATAGTGAAAATGAGTATACTACCCAAAGCAATCTATAGATTCAATGCAATTCCTATCAAGCTACCAGAGGTCTTCTTCAGAGAATTAGAACAAATAATTTCACAATTTGTATGGAAATACAAAAAACCTCGTATAGCCAAAGCAATCTTGAGAAAGAAGAATGGAACTGGAGGAATCAACTTACCTGACTTTAAGCTATACTACAAATCCACAGTCATTAAGACAGTATGGTACTGGCACAAAGACAGAAATATAGATCAATGGAACAAAATAGATAGCCCAGAGATAAATCCACGCATCTATGGACACCTTATCTTTGACAAAGGAGGCAAGAATATACAATGGAGAAAAGACAACCTCTTTAGCAAGTGGTGCTGGGAAAACTGGACAGCCACTTGTAAAAGAATGAAACTAGAACACTTTCTAACACCATACACAAAGATAAATTCAAAATGGCTCAAAGATCTAAGCATAAGAGCAGAAACTATAAAACTCCTAGAGGATAACATTGGGAAAACACTCTCTGACATCAACCAAAGCAGGATCCTACATGACCCACCTCCCAGAATATTGGAAATAAAAGCACGAATAAACAAATTGGACCTAGTTAAAATTAAAAGCTTCTGCACTGCAAAGGAAACTTTAAGCAAGGTGAAAAGACAGCCTTAAGAATGGGAGAAAATAATAGCCAATGAAGCAACGGACAAACAATTAATCTCAAAAATATACAAGGAACTCCTGCAGCTCCATTCTAGAAAAATAAACAACCCAATCAAAAAGTGGGCCAAAGAATTGAACAGACGTTTCTCCAAAGAAGACATAAAAATGGCTAACAAACACATGAAAAGATGCTCAACATCACTCATTATCAGAGAAATGCAAATCAAAACCACAATGAGATATCACTTTACACCACTCAGAATGGCTGCAGTCCAAAAATCCACAAGTAATAAATGCTGGAGAGGATGTGGAGAAAAGAGAACTCTCTTACACTGTTGGTGGGATTGCAAACTAGTACAGCCTCTATGGAAAACAGTGTGGAGGTTCCTTAAAAAACTGCAAATAGTCCTGCCATATGACCCAGCAATCCCACTGTTGGGCATATATACCGAGGAAACCAGAATTGAAAGAGACACGTGTACCCCAATGTTCATCGCTGCATTGTTTACAATAGCCAGAACATGGAGGCAACCTAGATGCCCATCAACTGAAGAATGGATAAGAAAGCTGTGGTACATATACACAATGGAATATTACTCAGCATTAAGGAAAAATTCATTTGAAGCAATTCTACTCAGATGGACGAAACTGGAGCCCATTATCCAGAGTGAAGTAAGCCAGAAGCAAAAACAACAATACAGTATATTAACGCATATATATGGAATTTAGAAAGACGGTAATGAGAACCCAGCATGCGAGACAGCAAAAGGAACGCAGATGTATAGAATAGACTCAGGGCCTCTGTGGATGAGGGAAAGGGTGGGATGATATGGGAGAATGGCATTGAAACATGTTAATTATCATATGTCTAAGCAATAGCCGGCCCAGGATTGATGCTTGGGACTGGTGCAAGGAGATTTCCTGGGGGGAGGGAGGAGGGAGGGGGGTTCTGGAGGGGGAGCATATGTAAACCCATGGTGATATCATGTCATTGTTTGGCAAAACTAATAAAAAAATGTTTAATTAAAAAAAAAAGAAATCCTGGAATCCGTGAAGCTGGCAAATGGGGCGTCAACATGTTTATCAGGTACTGAATATATGTAAATGTGTAATCACCTATTACTCGGAATCAGGGATCAGAATAAGAGGCTGGTCATGTTTTTGCAGGGCTTCCTAGGTGGCGCTAGTGGCAAAGAACCTGCCTACCAGTGCAGGGTACCTAAGAGATGCAGATTTGATCCCTGGATAGGGAAGATCCCCTGGAGGAGGCACAGTAACCCAATCCAGTATTCTTGCCTGGAGAATCCCCAGACAGAAGAGCCTGGAGGGCTACAGTCCATGGAGTCTCAAAGAATAGGATGCAATAGAAGCAACTTAGCACGCACACATGCTTTTGCAGACTAACCTTCCTATTTTCCTCTTACTGAGAATGCAAACTAAAGGGCAGATTTTCCTGCTTCAGGTAAACTTAATGGAAGTCAGGACCCATGCTGCCAGGGGAAATCTGCCCTGTTTTGGTTTTGAAGCTGCAAAGATGGGCTTTTCCCTACTGTCTCGTGGTGGCTGTTTCATGTGACTGCAAGATGAACATTAGCGTTTAGAGAAAGTCTGAGTTTGGGGGCCCACTTCCGTTTCCATCCACATTTATGGCAGGATAGTCTCTCCAGAAACAGGGCAGTATCTCAAAATGGGAGTGATAGAAAAGTCTCAGGATGTAGCTGTGGGGTGGTGTACATCTCTGGTACTATTGTGTTTAGAGAATTGAGCCCTGTCTCAGGCTGTGCCTGAGGGAGAAGGAAAGAGGAAAGAATGTTGAAGGGCGGTGCCTCTCAACACTGACCCCATCTCTCCACTTCTGACTCCACTCAAGGGATGGCTATTGATTAATGGGGAACGGGGAATAGGAGGGGAGGAAATGAAAGGTACCTGAGGTCACAGACTTGTGGGGGAGAAGAGCCATGAACACTTGGCATCAGTTGGGCAGATGATCTGGTATCACAGCCAAGGTTTGTGGAGCGAGAGTGAAGGTCCAAATCAGACCACCTCCTAGTCACAGAATGACCCATTAGAGTTACTCTGAGATGATTAGAGTCATTCTCATCTGTTAAACAATGACACTTTCCACACGGCCTTAAAGAAAGAATCAAATTAGGGCTTCCCTGGTGGCTCAGTGGTAAAGAATCCACCTGCCAATGCAGGAGACATGGGTTCGATCCCTAGTCTGGGAGGATCCCACATGCCATGGAGCAACTAAGCCTGCATGCCACAACTACTAAGCCCGTGCTTCAGAGCCCAGGAGCACAACTACTGAAGCCCCTGTGCACCTAGAGCCCGTGCTCCACAACAAGAGAAGCCGCTGCAATGAGAAGCCTATGCACCGCTAGAGAGTAGCCCCCACTTGCTGCAACTAGAGAAAAGCGCACATAGCAATGAAGACCCAGCACAACCAAAAAAATAAGGTAAATAATAAAGTTAAAAAAAAGAATCAAAGTATGTATGTGAGACACCCTAAGTCTCAGTAAATGGGACGTTTATTACCATTATCAGGATTTCATTTATTCTCCAAATAAGCCAGTTGGGTATGTCTTCCTCTCCCCATTTTATAAGTTAAAAATCAAAGTTTTATTGTGTGAAGTCACATCTTCAAGGTCATACATCTAGTGAGATGGTAAGGGAGATGTGGTCCCAGGGGTGTCTAATTCTCAAGCAGGTGTAACTAGCCCTAGAGTCGGGGGTAGGCAAGGCAAGGAAAGGAAGCCTGGGTATGGGTGGGTTTTTACAGAGAAAGGGAGCTCTTTTTTGAAGTCCTGGGTCCTGGAAAATGTTGGGACAGCTGGTGATGCTGGGCTGTCCTCTGGAGGACCTTACCCACAGCATTCATTCTGCAAGTGTGTATCAAGGTCCTGTTCCATGCTAAGCAGCTGCTGGTGCTGGGGATGCAAAGGCAAGTGACAGGGAGGTGACCAGGAGGCTTTGGCAGGGGCCCCAGGGAGGGATCCCAGGGTGGGATGGAAAGTCTCCAGAGGCCTTAGAGGAAGCACTGGATCGTGTGTTCTGAGAAGAGCCCAGCCCCACACTTTGTAGGGGCCACAACCAGCTACGCTGAAAAATAAGCTAGGTTTCCAGGGATAGCTGATCACCTAAGGGTAGTGTCTCTGCAAAGAGTATAGCAATGCTCTGAGCTTCAGAATCCAATGCTTCCTCGGGTGCATACACAGTTTGTCTTTACATAGATTCCAGAATGTGTTCGCTGATCTGAGCTGCAAAACAGTGTCCTGGAGCCCACACATTCATTCCTACAACCGTCCTTATCCCAGGTATTTTCAGAGCCCTTCCTTGTCAGGGAAGAGTTTAGGGGTGCACAGGTCCCTCTAGAAAGTCAAAGTCCCTGTGTTGTTATATAGCCTAGCCATCCTCTGGGTTCCTGTATTTTGCCTGCAATATCAAAACTGCCCAGTAAGCACTTCATCTACCACATCTGAAGTTGTCAGAAAGGATCAGTCACAGGCTAAGAAAATGATTCCAGAGGACAGTGGTGACATCCTGGGCTCCTCCCCCACGCAGCCCTGGAAACTGCCCAGTGCGCACGTGGCCCCATAGAAACCCAGCCAGGTGAGACCATACCAACTTCCTTTGGAGAGCAGAGGCTAGAACTGCATGGAGAATGGATGTTTCTCATTTCCTGTCTTTATTCTGAGTTTCTAGCCAGACAGGCAGGGTGTAGCAAGAGTGTCACCAGGGAGATTGAAAGAAAAAAAAAAGCATAAAAATCACACCTGAAATTCAGTGCTTGTGCATAGGTACGTGAGGGAAAGTCTGCGAGCAACAGCATTCTTGTCCCAAATTCTCCAGGAAGAGGACGTTGGTGTGGTCATTCACCACACCAACTCTGTCTAGAGGCATCACCTCACACAGGACAATAGCAAAGTGAAGACCTTGGTGAGCATCTGACACCCACGCACCAAACTCTGGCAGTTTGATGGAAATACATGCGCCAGCCCAGGTGGCACAATCTCCAGGATGGACGTGATACCCACATAGGGCAGAAAGGGAAGGAACAGGCACACTCACAGGTCATTCTGAGTGAAGCAGCCCTCTAGTAACCTGAGCTCTGACCTCAGGTCAGCCTCTGTGTAGGAGACTAAGAAGAGCAGGCAAAGGGATGGAAGTGAGAAGGAAGGATGCACCAGGTCCAAGGATTAAGGAAGAATAAGGCTGTGTGAGTATGGTCACCATTAACACAAGACCTGGCAGGAGTGAGGTCATGTGAGGGTCCAGAACTAGACAGCTCACTTGTTAGACTCGGGATGATGATGGGGACCTAGAAAATATATGCGAAAGAGGAGAAGTGCTGTTCACTCAGTATGCCTATGATGCAGGAGGAAAGACAGCCTGCTGCTGCATACAGTTAGTGAACCCTGGAAGCATGTCTGAGTTGGTGAGTAGCTCAGACAGGAAGGGGGACAAGCGTAACCCTGGGAGGAAAGAACTCCCAGCTCTCAGCTTCCATGTGGGTGACAGTCACGTAGGAGCTCCTGCATCAGGGATCCTCCCCCTGCAGTCAGCTGGCCTTGCTTCCACCCTTGTTCAGAATGGCTCCCCTCTGTGAATATTGTGTTTAATTAAGACCAGATAAAAGGGCTTCTGTTTTCTGACTCTTGCTGCCATGTGGAGTTGAAAAAAAATTAAACATCTAGGTCAGCCATACTCCCGGGAGATGTTACTACTGGGTTCCTTGGAGATGAGATTGAATGTTCAGAGTCTGAGTCCCGCTGTTTGACCACCTCTCCCCCAAGCCCCCAAGTATCCTGAGGCCACCTGCCCCCACTTGGGACATCCTGAAGCTTGTCCAGGGCACAGGGATGAAGTGAAGTTTGGAGGCTTGTACCTTTCCAGGTTCCGGGAATACAAAGAACAGTTTATGTTCCATTTTCCCTTCTACTGATACAAATTGATTGATTTGTAGGTTGCTTTTATTTCCTTAGAAGTAAACACCATTCCTTAAATCCTCCAAACAAGGTACTAGTCTGAGTCTTTCTCCCAAGTCCTTCCCCAGGATGTGACTGGTGAGGAGCATTTTGTGGCTGGTAGGGAATCCATAGCCACACCCACCCTACACTCCTGAGCTTGTACAAGAATCTGGAGCCAATGATGATCAGAGCCAGAGGACTTTTCTGTGATGGCCAGAAATCAGGCCACTGTCTCGATGCCACACAATACCAAATCCTTTCATTCCTTCCCTTGTCTTTTTTTTTTTTTTTTTAAGAAATAGATTGTAAACCAGATCTCCTCAGTGTAGAAAACAGAGCTGCTTTCCAGAAGTGGGCTGGAAGAGCCAAAGCCCTGCTCCCTGTAGCCCATCACTCTTCATCCTCCATCCTGATCCCACCTCCACCCCCAACGAGGCAGGAAACACCAAGAACTGGAAGCATGGTTTCCCTTCATTTTCAGGAATAGTGGACTAGTGATTTTTTTTTAAATATTCATTTATTTATTTGGTGGTGCGGGGTCTTAGTTGCAGCATGTAGCATCTTTGATCTTTGGTGTGACATTTGGGGATCTTTTTCTTTCTTTCTTTTTCAGTTGTGGCATGTAGGATCTAGTTCCCTGACCAGGGATTGAACACCATTGGGAGCACAGAGTCTTGGCCACTGGACCATTAGGGAAGTCCCGTGGACTAGTGATTTTGAAGGTCTCCTCTAGTCAGAGGTTCTCTGATTCTCTGGGGCATAGTCAGGAGCACTCTCAGGCTGTCTTACCACAGGAGTAAATCTTGGCCTTGCCTCCCAAACCTGGCCTCTTCGTAGACTCTCCTGGGTTTGAAATTGGAGCTACATGCCTTGTAATTGCTAAGCCTGGAAACCTGGTAACATCGCCCTTGCTGAATCCACTACCTGGCCTTCTTGGTCCTGAATACTCAAAGTGTGGTCCATGGACCACCAGTATGGGTCACTTGTGTGGTGGATAGGATGTAGAATCTCTGGGCCCTCCCCACGTCTACTGATTGGAATCTACACTTTAGCAAGATCTTCTGGAGACTTGTATGCACATTTGATGGTGAGAAGCAAGTGGTACCCAATTCTATCTACTTTCCACTTGTATCAGTACTACCCATGGATTCTTGCCCCTGAATGGGACAGCTCTCTGGTGCCATTCACACTCCCAGGTCCTCCCTGGGCTCAGGCTAAGGCTAGCATCCCCCCCCAGGTTCTTCCTTATCCACCTGTCTGCTGCACCCCCACTATGTGCTTCCACAGCTCTGACCTCCTTCCATTCCTTCAGATGTCTGTCTGTTCTCCCTCTCTGAAAGGTTAACTGCTGTGAATCCCTAAGATCTCAGCTAAGCAATCACCTCCTCTCTGTAACCTCCTCTGAGTCTCACAGATCAGATCACATCTCCTGCCTGTGTGAGCTAAGAGTACTCTGTATCTTTCCTCTGATGGCAGTGATCAGAGTGTGTAATTATACATCTACTTGTGGGATTGTTTGATTAACAGCTTTCTCCCTGCTGGTCTCAGTTCTCCCTGAAAGTAGAGACCTTGTTGGTTTCACTCATCCCTCTATCCCAGAGCCTAGCTCTGAGTCTGACACCTCACGGATGCCCCACGGCATTAAGCTGGGCAAAAGAAGCCAGGTACAAAGGACTACATGCTTGGTGATCTGTTATGTGAAATTTGTAGAAAAGTCAAACTGAAGATACAGAAAGCAGATCGTTCATGCCTACAAACTGGGGGTGGAAGTAAGGCTTGGCTGCAAATGGACACGGGGAAACTTTGAGGGTGATAGAAGTATCCTAAAACTGGACCGTGGTGATGGTTGTACAGTTGCATAAAATTTGCTGAAAATCATCACACTGTACAGTTACAATGGGTGGATTTTATGGTATGTAAATTATACCTCAATAAAGCTATTTTGCAAGTAATCAAAATAAAAGGAGATGAGCTGGAATCTCACAGGTGACGACAGTGGCGTGGCTGCTGTCATATTCCCTCCCCACCTCCTTCTAGCCCAGAGATGTGCTTGTTCAGCACAGCTGGGTGAGTGACCAGGCCAAAATCAACTCCCTCTCCCACCCTCCTTTTGCCCTGAGCTCAGAGGCAGATGCTGAAACTGCAGTTCCTTTGATGGTGTCCCAGAGCCAGGGCAAGAGGAGATTCATGATTTCTAATAAGCTGAAGTCCTGATTGTAGCTCTGTCCTCTCTCCAATTAGAGAGCTCTCCTTTGGGCACAGCCCAGAAATCAGGACATATTTGCAGTGATCGTTGCAGAGTTTAGCAAAATAACTAAGTATTGGGAACTGTGGTACAGTCAAGGCTTCCCCCCGCCACAACTAGATCATTAAAAATGCCCAGCCAATTTTAGGCATATTAGAATTCTTCTGACTGCATTCTGTTCTCCTCGGAATTCATGTGATTTCTCAGTCACTCTGCAGATGAGATGAGTTCAAGCCCAGTATGTGGAATCACGTGGCTCTAGCGTGCAAGTCGTTGGCTTACAAGCCAGGCTGACATTTGGCCCTTCTTGGTGCGAATCGGGCTGTGTCTATTCTGCCATGCTGAGTTCATCCTTCCCTGGTGTTGCGTATTTAGAACGGCTCCTCTGCTTTCAAGGAGCGTGGTTGTCACAAATGAGAAGGCTTGGCCTACAATGTAAGATGTTTGTTTTCACATACACTGACACTGTAGGCAATGGCCTTGGAAAATCTGTGTCGTTAATTAGAAGTTCTCTTTATCGCTAATTTTCTAAACATTTAACAATGAGATATTCCATGGAGTCTACATGTAAAGTAAATAGGCCAACGTGGCAGTTAGGGGAGGTTAATTACAGTGACAAACAGATCTTGTGTTGTTTCTGATTGCTGTGTAATAAGTGGCCACAGAACTGGAAGCTTAAGACAGCACTTATTTATTTTCTTGCCATTTGTAGGTCAAATGTCCGGGCACACTCTGGCTGGGTTCTCTCCTCAGCATCTCACAAGCTGTCAGTGGAGAATATCCCTCAGGTGCCTCTCATTCCTCAAATATCTTTCACCAGGAAGAGCTCCCCTGCCTAGGATAGACCCACAAAGAATAATCTCCCTATCTGAAAGTCCCCTGCTTAGAGACCATAATTATACTCGCAAATCCTGTCTTTAGCAGCAGCTCTATTGTGTTTGAATAGATGTGAGAAAATATACGTACATCATAGAGTCTTAGAATTCTGTCTGCCACAGACCCCTAAATGCATCATGGCACAAGCAGAACAAGAGAGGATTCTTCCTCACACAACATTTTCAGGAGTGAGGTTAGCCCATTTCCAGAGTCAGTCAAGGGCATGGACCCACACAGGCTCGCCTCTACGTATGGCTTCTGGTATCTTCCTGACCATTAAAGCAGTCAGCAGAATGGGTCAGACATGGAGGAGCTTGATATGAAAGGCCTGAGAGCGGTGCTCATCACTTCTGCCTGCTTACATTTGATTGGCTGGAACTCAGACACATGACATCACCTAACCACAAGAGATGCTGGGACGAGCTATCTTTAGCTGGGTACCACTTCCTGGTGGCATCTTTACAGCCTGGTTGGGAGAGCACCAGTGTTTGATGGGTAGCTAGACATTCCTCTGCCACAGCTGATTTTTAGGAAACATTACGGAATGAATTCATCCAAATGAAGGATATTGTCCTCCAAGGACAATATAAAGTTGACATGATAGAGCCAATATCTCAGTTCTGACCAAAATACAGACACCATTTTTAAAAGCATCAACTTGCATATTACTCCTAGCTTAATTTCACTGATTTATTAATGCTAGATTTCACCTCAAAAGCCTTTGATAGTTTGAAAATCATACTCACTCCCAAATGATAAAGAATTGAATGACTGGGCTTTTTCTGAAGGATGTGATGCTCATCATCTAAATTCCAAATATGCTTTGAAAGACAGAAAACTTGAAAAAAAAAGATATCACCTCCCAAGGTAATTACTTTTTTAATTGTGACAGTAATTAGAAAATAAAATTCTCAATATTTTCTTGAAAAAAACCTTATGTTTGATTCATACCTAATCATTATCAGTCCCCTGTATTAGGAAAAACTTTGGGAGAAATAAAAATAAAGGCTTGGAATCGCCAAGACAGCATTTACTCAATTTGGTCTAGACAAATTTCTGATAGTTACTTTCACCATGCTATACTAGATGCAACTAAAGAATTACAGCAGTTTCCTTTTTTCCCACTCTTCACTTTTCTACTTTACATATTTATTTCTGGTTCTTTAAAAAGGCAACAGCTAAAATAAATTTTAGAGGAATAACATTTCTTTTATGAATGTGCCATTTGAGAACCCAAAGTAACACCCATGGTATCACTGAGCTAATTTCTGTTGTATCCTATAAGATTCAACAAATCTCAAAAAAGAACGAGGGAAAGGGAGGCCCAGTGAGAGGGTGGGGCTGGCTGTCATTTTCAAAGACTTACCTGAGTTCATCCAACTGGAAGTTGAAAGAATTCTATCTTCTTAATTTACATGTAGCCACAAAATCACAATTAAAGAAACTTGGGGCTTGGTGTGTTGTGTATGCACACATATGTGTCCGTGGGGACAAGAAAAGTAGAAAATGCATTTCTACCTTTTATTTTGAACTTAAAGACTAGCAGCATGATGTCAAAATGAAATTGTGTCTTTGCACAAGGTGTCACCTGAGCCTTCTTTCTGTGCCTGCTAGACAGATACATATCTGTTTAGCATGGTAACCACTAAGTCTGGTTAGGAAAGTGCCTTGAAAGTCATGAGGAGTTAAGGAACTAGACTGAAAAACTTAAAAGAGGCAGTAATTCAGAGCAAACAGAGGGTAAAGGTGAGAGTGGTAGGTACATTTGAACGAGTTGGCAGTGAGGTCTGAGAGCAGATGAGAGTGGGGAAGAAAGAGAAGGAGAACAGGATTCAGGGATCTAGTGGGTTCTGCATCCTTGGAGTCTGTGTCCAGTTGCAAGGAATAGGAAACTCAACAAAGAGTGGCTTAAACTCATAGGTGCCTATTTTTCTCAAGGGAGAGACTTCAGAGGAATCAGTTCAAGGGCTAACACCATGCCTTTGCAGTGCCATTAATATGCCAAGACCCTCCCATCTTTCTGGCTGTCAAAGCTTTTCTTTGGTTCTCGTGACTTCGAGATGGAGGCTCTATTTAGGAAAAGGCTTGTTGGAGTCGGGATGTTAGAGGAATACTCTGGGAAGAAGGAGGAAGTCATCAGGGTGGAAGGAATAGATCTGAGGCTGGGGAAGGGACAGTAGGTATTAATAATGACGGAGTCTGCAATGGTATGAGTCCAGAGGTGAGTATCTGAGGACAGGAAGAATTCAAGAAATAGAGAGTCAAGGTGTTGAGAGAATTGTCCACATATATAATGAACTCTCCAAAAATTCAGACAGAAGTGGTGTTAAGTTTTAATTAATGATCACTCTCTCTTACCCCATTCCATGTCCATGTGATCTTCCCTTGCCCTTGGGATGGGTGTAGAAAGCTGAATTCCTTGGTGGAGTTGCCATAACTTGCCATGAGCCTCTCGTTTTTCTTCATCCTCTGCACCCTCCCAGCCCCCTCTGGAGACCTCCAGAGACACACTGCCCTGTATTGGAGGGACAAGTGACCTTTTGCCTGGGAATACTCTGCTCCTTTGGCTTCTGGGAACCCAAGGAGTCCAACAGAAGGCTAGTCTCTTGCTGATCACCCACCCTTGGGACACACTCTCAACTTTTCTCCTAATGAATCCCAGGATCACTTTCGAGAGACCTCTTAATTACCTCTTTCTTCCTTCCCTTCATTCCCTAGAGGCCCAAACAGCCTGACCTCCGCTGCCTGATCCCCTCTTGGGGCTCAAAATATATCCAAATTTCAAAAGCCGAAACATAAAACATAAGACCAAGACTCGAAAGATGATTTTGCTGACTGTGTCAGAAGCTACTCACCTCCTCATTGCTGGCTCTTTTATTGACTCAGAAACAACTTTCAGTTTAGTTATCTCTCACCTAAAAGATTTCCATTTCCTTAGAGATTTATCTTTAGAAAAACTTCTTTTTTCTCTTAGAGTGTCTCATTGTTAGTACAATCTGGGCACAGTCCTCTTCCCATAAGATACAAAATTGTGTCTCAGGCTTCAGCCAGGATTAGAAAGATTCCTCTAAGTCTCTCCCTTTAGCAGAGGAGAAAGCAGATAGGAACAGCTCTCCTCCCACATCCCCAGGTCCCTGCAGACAGCTTTGGTGTCCACAAAGTAAAATTCATCCCCGTTGTATTGCTGTCTAGACACCTGCCTCTCAGCTCAGGGGGAGACCACCCAATACAGCCTACAGAAGTTTTCATCATTGCAGCACCACACTGCCTAGGTCTTTAGAGTATAGCTGCTCCTTCCGTGGCCATCTCCTTACAAGTTTAGGAAGACAGTGTGTCTTCCTATTTCCCCCCAGTTGTGACACCTCTCTCCATTTTTTTGTGCCTCAACAGGATTCATTCCTTAACTGTTGACCAGCTGGATCTCTGGGCACCAGCAGAGGGGCCCAATATAATTTCATTATGAAATGACGTTCGATTTCAGCTGATTCCATTCACTTCTGACCTGTGGGTTGAACATTTCAAAAGATCTTGTTTTCTTCCCCCTGCCTCCTCTTAAAATCCCATGTTTGGATTTTCTTGGCTGCTTCCACTCTCGTTGGTTTACAGTTCTCACTGTTGGGGAATTTCCCTCCCTGACTACCTCGGGGTGTCACTGTCTGTGAACAAGAACAGACAAGATCGGGTGACAGCCGACACCTGTGTCATCTTGCAACACTGAAAGAAAGAAGGGGACATACTTACCGAAGTCCATGAATCCATATTCAGCAGGGCTTTGTCATGTCTGTGTGGTGGACCAGCACTGAAGGGTGAAATTCTTGGAGCTTGCAGAGGCCCCAGTCTGGCTTGCCTCTTCCTCTCTTTCTCTCCCTCCCTCCCTTCTTTCCTTTTCTCTTAATGTCCAGAGAGTTATTCTGCCCAGTCATGTGCAATTTACAGCAAACGGGCAGCCTGTCCCCTGCATGTGTGCACACGCGTGTACCTGTGTGTGCATACCTGCGTAAGACGGACAGAGGTGGTGGGGAGAATGTAGGCAGATTACAGATACCATACAGTGACTAATTGTATCGCAAGAGACTGAAGTGACTCTTTCAGTGAGAGGGACACAGTCAGAAAATGTGAGCTCTCACTCCACACAGGGTAGGACGGCCTCTCTGAAGCACAGCTGTGTAAACTTCAAAAGGCCGGAGTCCAAATGGGAATAATCCTTACTTCTTCCTCAGCCCCTCAGAACATGTCTCTGACATTGTGGACACTCAGTAAATATTTAATAATGGAATGACTGCCGGATGTGTAAAAGTAAGGCAGCTGAAGCCATTTATGTGCGGTGATGCCATTCACATCAGCCAGCCTTTTCAATGATCTTGTGAAAGTGAAGGTGACACTCAGGACTGGTAGTGGGAGGGAGAGAGTGTGTGCTGGGTTGACAGGTCTGCTTTGGGATGCTTTCAGAGGCATACACCATGGAAATAGAGAACACTGGGGTATAAAAAAGAGGGCACATTCAGAGAGCCAGAGGGGCTGGTGCACCTTTGGGTGACATTGTAGGGAAATTGTGCAGGTGGGCGGACCACCTAAGAACAGCCGGCAGTGCCGCCACTAGGAGGCAGAGTGTGGAGAAGCGAGAAAGAGGATTCAGAAAAGGCAGAAAGTGAATCCAACGTGTTGATCATGAAGGCAGAGGAGTGGGTCCAATGACAACAATGTGATTTAAGAAGAAATAATCCTGAGATGGAAAACGGGGCATTGTCTGTGCATACCCATCATGGCAGCCACCAGCCACGGGTGTCTCTGGGGCCCGTGAAAAGTAGAGTCCCAACTGAGATGTGCTGTTGTGTGGCACATACCAGATCACAAAACCCTAGTGTGGAAAACGAACATATAAATATCACCTTAATAGGTTAATGTCAATTGCATGTAATGTAATTGTGTAATTGTCATGTGGATATATTCAGTTTTTAAAAATAATTTTACTAGTTTCTTTTTACTTTTTAAAGCTTATTTTTACTGGAGTATTGATGATTTACAGTGTTGTGTTAGTTTCAGGTGTAAAGCAAACTGAATTAGTCATGCATATACACATATCCTCTCTCTTTTAGATTCTATTCCCGTATAGGCCATTATAGAATATTGAGTTCCCTGTGTTATACAGTAGGTCCTTGTTTGTTTTCTATTGTATATATAGTAGTAGTTGTTGTTATTGTTGTTGGAGTGGGTTGCCATTTCCTTAGACCATTTACCACTGAGCCACCAAGGAAGCCAATATGTAATAGTGTGTGTATGTTAATCTCAAGCTCCTAATTTATCCCTCCCCTGCTTCCCCCCAGTAACCATAAGGTTGTTTTCTACATCTGTGACTCTGTTTTATAAATAGATTCATTTGTACCATTCTTTTAGATTCCACATATAAGCAATATCATATTTGACTCTTTTTGAACTAAAAACACTGCTTCAAAAAGTGGAAATGTTGTAAATTGTATATGTGGCTCACATATATATCTCTTTGCAAACCCTACTCCAGTCGCACTTGTAGCAGCGTTTAGGGAGAGGGAGAAGTGGGGAGGGGAAAGCATATCCTGGGGTAGCTGTCACACTGGGCTTCGGGTGAGCTTCCTGCTGGGGGTTGTTGGGCAAGTTACATCATCTCAGGTAGCCTCAGTGTCCTCAC
Source organism: Antilocapra americana (assembly GCA_007570785.1). NCBI lineage: Eukaryota > Metazoa > Chordata > Mammalia > Artiodactyla > Antilocapridae > Antilocapra > Antilocapra americana. Next base: position 4,318,039 of record ML663575.1, on the reverse strand, counting down.
CTGTAACAGGTGCTGGCTGATGATGTCTGTTTCCTGGAGTTGTTACACCTGAGTGGGAAACCCTGCAGACACTATGTGTAGCAGGGGGTTCCTCTCCTCCCCTCCTTTCCCTCACTCAGAGTAACACATCAGAGGATCCAAGAGCAGCGAGGCGGACCTGAGATAAAGGTTGGCAAATTCTGAATGTGTCTCAGTTTTCTTCATGTCCTGGTGTGCAGTGAATTGGGCAGGTGAAGAAAGGAGTGGAAAGTCCAGTGGAGAAACAAAATGAAATTGAGAAAAGACTTGAGCAAGCCCATGATGACAAATACTTTGGCCATTTGATGCGAAGAACTGACTCCTTGGAAAAAACCCTGATGCTGGGAAAGATTGAGGGCAGGAAGAGAAGGGGATGACAGAGGATGTGATGGTTGGATGAAATCACCAACTCAGTGGACATGAGTTTGAGTAAACTCCGGGAGGCCTGGTGTGCTATAGTCCATGGGGTCATAAAGAGTCGGACATGACTGAGAGACTGAACTGAACTGAACTGATGATGACAAAGCCATCCACCTGGTTTGGAAGGAGCAGGGGGTGGTGACAGAGAAATGGTCCTGAGAGTCAGTGGGAGGGTTCGGGAGGGTTCAGAAGTGCCCTGTCCAGTGCTGCTGAAGGCTGTGCTTGGATGAAGCAGATACTTTGCTTCTGTTAGGTAAAGCAGTGTGGTTTTCTAATGCTTTGCACCTTTGGAAAACTGCTTTGAGTTGGACACAGCCTTGGCAACCTTGGGCTTCCCTAGTGGCTCAGAGAGCAAAGAATCTGCCTGCAATGCAGGAGACCCAGGTTTGATCCCTGGGTTGGAAAGATCCCCTGGAGAAGGAAATGACAGCCCACTCCAGGATTCTTGCCTGGAGAATCACATGGACAGGGAGTCTGGCAGGCTGCACAGTCCATAGGGTCACAAAGAGTCAGACACGTCTGAACATTAATAGGAGCACTGGCAACCTAGAGTGTTACTATGCCCCCAGATAGATGAATCTTGAAAAGGACAGCAGAACCTGTGCTTATTGTTCAACTCAAAGATTTCCAGGGAGAGAAGCCTGAGTACTTGTTGCTTATAAATAAGAGACATCAACTCCTGGAGAAAAACCCACAATCCTGGAGGGACTCGTCTGCAGCAAAACTGAATTATTTCAAGGCAGCTGCTGGTAACTGGATACTTCTTTACTAAATGAAACCAAAGCTAAGGAACACTCATGGATAAGTCCATCATCCAGGTCCAGCCTGTTAATTCACAGTTCAAGAATAGGCAGTATGCCTTCTTCCATTAGTCTCAATGAGAGGAAAGGAAAATGGATGCTTTCCTAACTTAGGACAGTAGATAATCACCAGATTACTGCAGGCATGTTCCGAAAACCTCTGGTCAGGAAAGAGTTCGTGAAACCTGCTTCTAGTGCAGTGGCACCCATGACTTGGTCTGTCCCCTCCAGAAACACCCCATGCCCTCTTCAGTAGAACTCAGTTTCTCATTTATAAAATGAAGCTCATTTGTGCATCAAAGGACATCCTCAGACAAGTCTCTTATTTTAAGGGGGGAATAAGGCCCCAGAAGATATTCTGTAAATAGCTAGAGGACTTAGTGAATCGTCCTGTGCTTTCATGGACCCCTCTCCTCTGTATGGCAAATGTACCATCTTGATGTTTTATCATCCCAAGTCAAAGAAAGGCTGACCACCAGAAAGATGCAGAAAAAGATACACCATGGGCATCAAAAGTGGCTGCTGCTCCTGTTCTCTGCTGTTCGCGTTAGGCATAAAGAGAATCCAAAAATACAACTCCTTCCTCCCTGGTGGTATAGTCTCCTGGAACATTGGTCTTGGGGTTAATAATAAATTTGTCTTATTAAATTTTCCTCTCCCCTGCCCCATCACCCAAAGAGGCAGAGAATTCTGAAGCAGCTGAATAATTTCACCATCCAGGTAAGCCACTTAATAAGTGTGGGCTTTCTTCCAGTTAAACCCTAAATAATCATGTCACATTGAGAAGGAGGCAGTGGTTTTAGCCAAACCGAAAAATGTTGCTGTAGTAGCTCGTGTGTTGTAAGGAATGGAGGGAGAGTGGAAGGAAGGAAGAGAGAGGAAGAAAGGACGGTGTCCGCTTGGCAGCTTGGACGATTCAGATGTAACTCACTTCTCTATCAGGTTTGTGACACCTGATTGGGACACTTTTCTGCAAGACTCCCGAGTGGTCAGGTTCATGTAATTCTTCCTCTGTGGAGCATTTTCTCTCTTAAGGCACAGATAGGCCTGTGCTACGTCCTTACTGACCTCAAAACCCCAAATTATAGAAAAAATCAGCTAGAAAACGCTAAGCGTGGATATTCCTCATACTTCTCCAAATCCATTAAAAAAAAAAAATCTTCCTTTCATTCCTGGTGGCCTGAGCTGTAGGGCCTTCTCCTCAGTCTGACTGGTGCTTATATCCTGCCAATGAGACACGCAGGCCTCTGGGCTTTTCCAGAGCCCCGCCTTTGGGGTCTGCAGGCAGAACGCGCTTCTCCAGCTCAGCATGCTCTTGGGGCTCGGGTCCCTTGCTGATTCCTAATTGGGCCGCTCACATGCTTGTGAGGGCAAACTGTGATTCTTAACTCTCCCGTGACAGAGACAACAGGACTTGCCTATGGCTTTTATCAGCCAGATAAAGAAGACCTTCCACCTCCAAGCACACATGAGGCCTCTCTCCCAAGCACCCATACACGGAGCCCCACTCCCTCCCCAGCCACATCTGCCCCACGGGTGTGCTGGCAGTGGCCCCACCTGGCTCACGGTAGCCAACTGCGTACGTCCGTCTTTTCCCAACTTCGCCATCATGGCGGTGGCCTAACGTTGGCCATGACAGCGGTCTTTACACCACAGATATCAGTAAATGCTTCATATCAGGGCTTCCCCCCGCATCCAGAGTGTCAGTTGCTCAACATCTACCAGCTCATCTCAGTGTCTAGCTGTTGGCATCACACCTCAAACTCGGCACCCATCTCCAAAACCATCTGCCTACTTCCATTTTTCTTAAAGATGGATTTCTTCTTTAAAAAAGTTAGACTTGAATTGAATGCTTCAAAATATAATCCTATTATTGAAAAAATTTAGCAGTTTTTAGCAGTAACCTACCCCCTTTTGAATGAAGGCATAAGAAAAATATACGTGTATCACGTATGCATGTATGTAGGTATTCAGACTTGTATATAAAACAAGGAAAAACAGATCATGCTTGATTGAAGCATGACATAAGGTCAGGGATGGTGGGGAAAATGTGAGGATGCAGATTCCTGTGCTCACTGTGTCCTCATTTCAGGGCCCTTGAAGTAACAACAGATTTTCTGAGTTATATTGGAACCACTTATTTTTTATTTCTTTATATTTGCACAAATTTTTACTTTTATGTTTTTTTCATTTTTAATAATTTGATACATTTAGAAGACCATATAAAACATTTATGTAAGCCATGGAACATAGTAAACAAATATCTAAGAACCAGCATCCAACTTAAGAAATAGAAGATAACCACTGTCATTTTCCCTCAGGTGTGCCCCATTCTTCTGCACCGCTTCCACTCACCCTCAGGTTCTCCATTGTCCTTCCTAATTTTAAATCTTCCCCTCACTCTTCTCTATAGGTTTGCCATGTGAAGTGAAGTGAGTTGCTCAGCTGTGTCTGACTCTTTGCGACCCCATGGACTATGTAGTCCATGGAATTCTCCAGGCCAGAATTCTGGAGTGGGTAGCCATTCCCTTCTCCAGGAGATCTTCCCAACCCAGGGATTGAACCCAGGTCTCCTGCATTGTAGGCGGATTGTTTACCAGCTGAGCCAGCAGGGAAGCCCAGGAATATTGGAGTGGGTACCCTATCCCTTCTCCAGCGGATCTTCACAACCCAGGAATCAAACCAACATCTCCCACATTGCAGGCAGATTCTTTACCAACTGAGCTGTCAGGGAAACCCAGGTTTGCCATAACATATTGTTTACTTTAGAGGTAGATGTTTAATCTTCTGAAATAAACTTTCAGGCAGTATCATTTCCTATGCCTATATAGATGCTTAATTGAAATCTGGCTGCATATATAGTTTTTATTTAGCTTAGATTAATTTTATTCTTAGCATTCTATTGTCTTTAACCGACAAGGACATATTGTATAGCACAGGGAACTCTATTCAATGTTATGTGCCAGCCTGGATGGGAGCAGAGTTTGGGAGAGAATGGATATAAGTATACATGTGGCTGAGTCCCTTCACTTGGAACTGCTTATTTTTTTTATAACATACTTTTATTTAATTGTATAATTATTTTCTTTTTTTTTTATTAGTTTTGCCATACAATGACATGATATCGCCATGGGTTTACATATGCTCCCCCTCCAGAACCCCCCTCCCTCCTCCCTCCCTCCTCCCTCCCCCCAGGAAATCTCGGTGCACCAGCCTCGAGCATCAATCCTGGGCTGGCGATTGATTACACATATGAAAATTAACATGTTTCAATGCCATTCTCCCATATCATCCCACCCTTGCCCTCTTCCACAGAGTCCACGAGTCTGTTCTATACATCTGCGTTCCTTTTGCTGTCTCGCATGCTGGGTTCTCGTTACCGTCCTTCTAAATTCCATATATATATTCGTTAGTATACTGTATTGTTGTCTTTCCTTCTGGCTTACTTCATTCTGGATAATAGGCTCCAGTTCCGTCCACCTGAGTAGAACTGATTCAAATGAATTTTTTTTTAATGCTGAGTAATATTGCATTGTGTATATGTACCACACCTTCCTTATCCATTCGTCAGTTGATGGGCATCTAGGTTGCTTCCATGTCCTGGCTATTGTAAACAATGCAGCGATGAGCATTGGGGTACAGGTGTCTCTTTCAATTCTGGTTTCCTCGGTGTATATGCCCAGCAGTGGGACTGCTGGGTCATATGGCAGTTCTATTTCCAGTTTTTTAAGGAATCTCCACACTGTTTTCCATAGTGGCTGTACTAGTTTGCATTCCCACCAACAGTGTAAGAGAGTTCCCTTTTCTCCACATCCTCTCCAGCATTTATTGCTTGTAGATTTTTGGATTGCAGCCATTCTGACTGGTGTAAAGTGATACCTCATTGTGGTTTTGATTTGCATTTCTCTGATAATGAGTGATGTTGAGCATCTTTTCATGTGTTTGTTAGCCATTTTTATGTCTTCTTTGGAGAAATGTCTGTTAAGTTCTTTGGCCCACTTTTTGATTGGGTCGTTTATTTTTCTCTAATGGAGCTGCAGGAGTTGCTTGTACATTTTTGAGATTAATTGTTTGTCCGTTGCTTCATTGGCTATTATTTTCTCCCATTCTGAAGGCTGTCTTTTCACCTTGCTTATAGTTTCCTTTGTTGTGCAGAAACTTTTAATTTTAATTATGTCCCATTTGTTTATTTTTGCTTTTATTTCCAATATTCTGGGAGGTGGGTCATGGAGGATCCTATTTTGGTTTATATCAGAGAGTGTTTTGCCTATGTTATCCTCTGGGAGTTTTATAGTTTCTGGTCTTATGCTTAGATCTTTGATCCATTTTGAGTTTATCTTTGTGTATGGTGTTAGAAAGTGGTCTAGTTTCATTCTTTTACAAGTGGCTGTCCAGTTTTCCCAGCACCACTTGTTTAAAGAGGTTGTCTTTTCTCCATTGTATATTCTTGCCTCCTTTGTCAAAGATAAGGTGTCCATAGATGCGTGGATTTATCTCTGGGCTTTCTATTTTGTTCCATTGATCTATATTTTTGTCTTTGTGCCAGTACCATACTGTCTTAATGACTGTGGATTTGTAGTATAGCCTAAAGTCAGGTAGGTTGATTCCTCCAGTTCCATTCTTCTTGCTCAAGATTGCTTTGGCTATACGAGGTTTTTTGTATTTCCATACAAATTGTGAAATTATTTGTTCTAATTCTCTGACCTCTGGTATCTTGATAGGAATTGCATTGAATCTATAGATTGCTTTGGGTGGTATACTCATTTTCACTATATTGATTCTTCCAATCCACAAACACGGCGCATTTCTCCATCTATTTGTGTCCTCTTTGATTTCTTTCATCAGTGTTTTATAGTTTTCTATATACAAGTCTTTTGTTTCTTTAGGTAGAAATACTCCTAAGTATTTTATCCTTTTTGTTTCGATGGTGAATGGAATTGTTTCCTTAATTTCTCTTTCTGTTTTCTCATTGTTAGTGTATAGGAATGCCAGGGATTTCTGTGTGTTGATTTTGTATCCTGAAACTTTACTATATTCACTGATTAGCTCTAGTAATTTTCTGGTAGAGTCTTTAGGGTTTTCAATATAGAGGATCATGTCATCTGCAAGCAGAGAGAGTTTTACTTCTTCTTTTCCAATCTGGATTCCTTTAATTTCTTTATCTTCTCTGATTGCTGTGGCCAAGACTTCCAAAACTATGTTGAAAAACAGTGTTGAGAGTGGGCACCCTTGCCTTGTTCCTAACTTCAGAGGGAATGCTTTCCGTTTTTCACCATTGAGGATAATGTTTGCTATGGGTTTGTCATATATAGCTTTTATTATATTGAGGTATGTTCCTTCTATTCCTGCTTTTTGGAGGGTTTTTAACATAAATGGATGTTGAATTTTGTCAAAGGCTTTCTCTGAATCTATTGAGATAATCATGTGATTTTTATTTTTCAGTTTGTTAATGTGGTGATTTACATTGATTGATTTGCAAATATTGAAGAATCCTTGCATCCCTGGGATAAAGCCTACTTGATCATGATGTATGATCTTTTTAATGTGTTGTTGGATTCTATTTGCTAGAATTTTGTTAAGGATTTTTGCATCTATGTTCATCAGTGATATTGGCCTGTAGTTTTCTTTTTTTGTGGCATCTTTGCCGGGTTTTGGAATTAGGGTGATGGAGGCCTCATAGAATGAGTTTGGAAGTTTATCTTCCTCTGCAATTTTCTGGAAGAGTTTGAGTAGAATAGGTGTTAGCTCTTCTCTAAATTTTTGGTAGAATTCAGCTGTGAAGCCATCTGGTCCTGGGCTTTTGTTTTTTGGAAGATTTCTGATTACGGTTTCAATTTCCGTGCTTGTGATGGGTCTATTAATATTATCTATCTCTTCCTGGTTTAGTCTTGGAAAGTTGTACTTTTCTAGGAATTTGTCCATTTCATCCAGGTTGTCCAGTTTATTTGCATATAGTTGCTGATAATAGTCTCTTATGATCCTTTGTATTTCTGTGTTTTCTGTTGTGATCTCTCCGTTTTCATTTCTAATTCTGTTGATTTGGTTCTTCTCCCTTTGTTTCTTGATGAGTCTGGCTAATGGTTTGTCAATTTTATTTATCTTCTCAAAAAAACAGCTTTTGGCTTTGTTAATTTTTGCTATGGTCTCTTTTGTTTCCTTTGCATTTATTTCTGCCCTGATCTTTAAGATTTCTTTCCTTCTACTAGACCTTCTAGTTGCTTTAGGTGTAAAGTAAGGTTATTTATTTGACTTTTTTCTTGTTTCCTGAGGTGAGCTTGTATTGCTATGAACTTTCCCCTTAGCACTGCTTTTACAGTGTCCCATAGGTTTTGGGTTGTTGTGTTTTCATTTTCATTCATTTCTATGCATAACTGAATTCCTTTTTGATTTTTTCTGTGATTTGTTGGTTATTCAGCAGTGTGTTGTTGAGCCTCCATATGTTGGAAGTTTTGAATGGTTTTCTCCTGTAATTGTTATCTAATCTCACTGTATTGTGGTCAGAAAAGATGCTTGGAATGATTTCAATATTTTTGAATTTACCAAGGCTAGATTTATGGCCCAGGATGTGATCTATCCTGGAGAAGGTCCCGTGTGCACTTGAGAAAAAGGTGAAATTCCTTGTTTTGGGGTGGAATGACCTATAGATATCAATTAGGTCTAGTTGGTCTATTGTATCATTTAAAGTTTGAATTTCCTTGTTACTTTTCTGTCTAGTTGATCTATCCATTGGTGTGAGTGGTGTATTAAAGTCTCCCACTATTATTGTGTTGTTGTTAATTTCCCCTTTCATACTTGTTAGCATTTGCCTTACATATTGTGGTGCTCCTATGTTGGGTGCATAAATATTTATAATTGTTATTTCTTCTTCTTGGATTGATCCTTTGATCATTATGTAATGTCCATCTTTATCTCTTTTCACAGCCTTTATTTTAAAGTCTACTTTATCTGATATGAGTATTGCCACTCCTGCTTTCTTTTGGTCTTTATTTGCATGGAATATCTTTTTCCAGCCTTTAACTTTCAGTCTATGTGTGTCCCTAGGTTTGAGGTGGGTCTCTTGTAGACAACATATATAGGGGTCTTGTTTCTGTATCCAATCGGCCAATCTTTGTCTTTTGGTTGGGGCATTCAACCCGTTTACATTTAAGGTAATTATTGATAAGTATGATCCCGTTGCCATTTACTTTATTGTTTTGGGTTCGAGATTATATACCCCATCCATGTTTCCTATCTAGGAAAGATCCTTTAGCATTCGTTGGAGCGCTGGTTTGGTGTTGCTGAATTCTCTCAGCTTCTGCTTATCTGAAAAGCTTTTGATTTCTCCTTCAAATTTGAATGAGATCCTTGCTGGGTACAGTAATCGGGGTTGTAGATTGTTTTCTTCCATGATTTTAAGTATGTTCTGCCATTCCCTTCTGGCCTGAAGCGTTTCTATTTAGAGATCAGCTGTTATCCTTATGGGATTCCCCTTGTGAGTTATTTTTTGTTTTTCCCTTGCTGCTTTTAATATTTGGTCTTTGTATTTGATATTTGTTAATTTGATTAACATGTGTCTTGGGGGGTTCCGCTTGGGTTTCATCCTATTTGGGACTCTCTGGGTTTCTTGGACCTGAGTGGTTATTTGCTTTCCCAATTTAGGGAAATTTTCAACAATTATCTCTTCAAGAATTTTATGATGGTCTTTCTTTTTGTCTTCTTCTTCTGGGACTCCTATGATTCGAATATTGGTGCGTTTAACAGTGTCCCAGAGGTCTCTGAGATTGTCCTCATTTCTTTTAATTCTTTTTTCATTTTTTCTTTCTGTTTCGTTTATCTCTGCCATTCTGTCTTCTACCTCACTTATCCTGTCTTCTATCTCTGTTATTCTACTGTTAGTTCCCTCCAGGGTGTTTTTTATCTCATTTATTGCATTATTTATTGTATTTTGACTCTTTTTCATTTCTTCTAAGTCCTTGTTAAAGCTTACATGCATCTTCTCAATCCTTGCCTGCAGGTTATTGAACTGCAACTCCAATTTATTTTCCAGGTTTTGGATCATTTTCACTATCATTATTCGAAATTCTTTATCAGGTAAACATCCTATCTCTTCATCTTTTGTTTGGTCTGGAGGACATTTATCCTGTTCCTTTACCTGCTTGGTATTTCTCTGCCTTTTTATTTTGTTTATCTTGCTGTGTTGTCCCTTTATTGTGGGGGTTCCTCAGTATGGGTGGGGTTGGATGTGTGGTTTGTCAAAGTTTCCTGGTTGGGCTCCAAAGCGGTTCCCTCTGCTTGTTTTAGCGTCTTCTGTTTGCTGGTCTCTTCAGTGTCTATTCAGCGCTCTGGGGTTTGCCCCACCCCCTCTGCTCAGGCTCTCGGTCGCTCACCGGGCGCGGTTGTGGGCTGCGGCTTCTCCCGTCCCCCCGCCCAGCCGCTCGGTTTTCTCGGCGTGCAGCTGGGTGCGTCTTCTCAGGTGTGTGGAGCGCTGATTTCTGGCGGCCTGGTTGGGGGCTGTGGCTTCTCCCGTCCCCCGGCCCAGCCGCTCGGTTTTCTCGGAGTGCAGCTGGGCGCCTCTTCTCAGGTGTGTGTAGCGCCGATCTCTGGTGGCGACTGTCCAGAATCCCCAGAAGTCTTGGCTAGCACCCAATTCTGCCCGCGGTTTGGGAGCAGAAGCCTCGCCGGGCTGCTCTCAGGCGGGAGCTGGGCCGGTCCGCAGCCCGCAGCCTCCCAACTCCGCCCTGCTGTCTCGCGCAGCGGACCGAGTCCTAGCTGCCCTTTGTTCTGTGCGCGAGCCTGGCGGGGGGTCTTCCTCTGGAAGGCTACCCAGCGGTCTATCTCCGGTTAGCACCCGCGGTTAGGACCCTCAGTCTGCCCCAGGCGTTCAGTCCCCGTCCTCTCCCTAAGCGCGCTGGCTCGTGGGGGATGGGGCGCCTGGGCCGCTGCTCCGCTGGGAGTTGCAGTTAGAGACATACTCTGGGGGGCTTGATTATTTATCCGCTTCTACTCCTGGCTATTTTGCCCTCTGAGATTCGCCTCAGATCCGCCAGGGAGAATGTTTCCTGGTGTTCGGAAACCTTTCTCTCTTTCGAGACTCCCCTTCCGAGATGGATCTCCGTCCCTAACTCTTTGCCTCTCTTTTTACATTTTTTTTTGGTCCTACCTTCTTTCGTTGGCAATGGGCTGCCTTTCCAGATGCCTGATGTCCTCTGCCAGCATTCAGATGTTGTTTTATGGAGTTTGCTCGGTTTTTAAATGTTCTTTTGGTGTATTTGTTGGGGAGAGTGTGGACTCCCCGTCCTATTCCTCCGCCATCTTAGTTCTTCTCCTCTGCTTATTTTTTAAATCACTTTTTCTGAGGTATGATTTGTATACTAAAACTTGCCATTTTAAAAAACCTATTTAAAAATAATATTTAATTAATCTATTTATTTGGGGCTGTACTGGGCCCCTGTTGCTGTGTATATGGCTTTCTCTAGTTGCAGTGAGTGAGGGCTACTCTCTAGTTGTGGCGCATGGGCTTCTCATTGTGGTGGCTTCTCTTGTTGGGCAGCATGAAGTCTAGGGCACACAGGCTCCGTACCTGTGTTTAGTTGCCCAAAGGCATGTGGGATCTTCCCAGACCAGGGACTGAACCCGTGTCCCCTGCCCTGGCAGGTGGATTCTTTACCACTGAGCCACCAGTTCAGTTCAGTTCAGTCACTCAGTTGTGTCCAACTCTTTGCAACCCCATGAATCGCACCACGCCAGGCCTCCCCATCCCATCACCAGCTCCCAGAGTCTACCCAAACTCACGTCCATCGAGTAGGTGATGCCGTCCAACCATCTCATCCTCTGTCGTCCCCTTCTCCTCCTGCCCCCAATCCCTCCCAGCATCAGGGTCTTTTCCAATGAGTCAGCTCTTCACATGAGGTGGCCAAAGCATTGGAGTTTCAGCTTCAACATCAGTCCTTCCAATGAACACCCAAGACTGATCTCCTTTAGGATGGACTGGTTGGATCTTCTTGCAGTCCAAGGGACTCTCAAGAGTCTTCTCCAACACCACAGTTCCACCAGGGAAGTCCCTAAAAGTAATTTTAGACTTACATAAAGAGCTGCCACCATAACACAGAAATCCTCCACATACATTTCACCCAGCTTCCCCTGATGGTAACGTCTCCTATAACTGTAATAGAGTTATCAAAACTAGATAACTAACATTAGTATGGTACTATTAACTAACGACAGAGTGTATTCAAATTTTACCAGGTTTTATTTTTTTCTAGTCCAACCCAGGACCCCACATTGCATTTAGCTGTATGTCTCTGTAATTGCTTACAATCCATGACAAATCCTTAATCTTTATTTTTTATGATCCTCCTAATTTTAAAGAGTCCTGGCCAGTTTGGGTTTGTGTTCAGTTTTCTTAAGATTTGGTTTGGTCATACCAGTTCACTATGTGACCTGATATTCTTTTCAGCATGTCACATGGGGGACGGGTTGATATATCTTAATACTGGCAATATAACTTTCATCACTTAGCATAATGCTTTTGAGATCCATCCATGTAGTCATGTGTATGGGTTGTATATACAGGGAGTTTACCCCCTTTTAATACCAAATACAATTCATTTGTGGGCTTCCCTTGTGGCTCAGTGTAAAGAATCTGCCTGCCAGTGCAGGTGACATGGGTTCAATCCCTGGATCAGGAAGATCCCCTGGAGAAGGAAATGGCAACCCAATCCAGTATTCTTGCCTGGGAAATCCCATGGACAGAGAAGTCTGGTGGGCTACAGTCCATAGACTTACAAAAGAGTTGGACACAACTTAGCAACTAAAATAATAGAATCCATTTGTACAGCTGTACCACTGCTTTTTATCCAACCACATCTAGTTGTTTCCAGACTGGGGTTATTATGATGCTATGAACATCCATGTAGAAGAGTTAGTATCTACAGATGGTCTCATTTCTCTTGTGTAAATACCTGGGGGTGGTTTGCAAGTGTATGTTCAACTTTGTAATATTTTTCCAACACACATGTGCCTTTTCCCTTCCCAACAGTGATGAATGTTGTAGGAGCTCCACCTTCTCACCAGCACTCAATACTGCTGGTGTTTTTAATTTCAGCCATTCTAATGCGTGTGTAGAGGTATCTCATTGTGGTTTTTTACTTGCATTTTCCTAATGGCTAATAATGTTGAGCGTCTTTTAATAATCTAATTTCTCAGTCATTTATATTTTTCAGTGTCTGTTCAAATACAGCAAGTGTTCAATTGGGTTGTTTGTCTCCTAATTTTTGAGTTGTGAGTGTTCTTTATATTTGTTGAATACAAGTTTTATATATACATATATATATGTTCGACTTTTGCGACCTCATAGATTATACAGTTTGGAATTCTCCAGGCCAAAATACTGGAGTGAGTAGCCTTTCCCTTCTCCAGGGGATCTTCCCAACCCAGGGAGTGAACCCATGTCTCCTGCATTGCAGGAGGATTCTTTACCAGCTGAGCCACAAGGGAAGCCCATATATATTGCTTATATATATGGAAGCCTGTAGATACAGTTGTATATATATTGCAGCTTTTTTTCTCAGTCTATAGCCTTCCTCTTCATTTTCGTAACAGTATCTTTAAAGAGCAAAGTTTTGTTTTGTTTTTAATTTTGATGGTGTCCTTTTTATCCTTATTTTTCTTTCCTGGTTTTCCTTAAAATTTTAGTGTTTCTGTCTAATAAATTTTTGTGTAACCCAGAGTCATGAAGACTTTCTTCTATATTTTCCTCTGGGATGAATTTCAAGTGGCAATATCTCCTGACTTTGTTTTGCTTTGTTTTTTCCCTTTCAATTTCTCTACCTCCTTCCTTAACTCTTAATTTAGAAGCTAATCCTATTCCTCTAGTTAAGTTCATGAGGAATCATTCATCTTGCCAATGAAGGAATGATTGTAATAATTATGCAAATTTGATTCTTTTGTTCCCTAAATGCTCATGGGTTGGTTCAGGGGGACACCTGCTACTCACACTTAGTTTCAGTGCTCCCAAAACAAACTCAGAAGCAAGGACTAGGCTGAAGACTGTGGTGTGCTGGTAAATATTTAACAACTGGTTCTCCTGAGGGGAAAAGCATTTGCTCATTTCCATGGTGTAACTATCTACACCATGACTAATTTTAAGCTGTCAATACATCAGTGGACTTAGAACATTCTTGAAAGCTTAATAACTGGTCCTTATGAGCTGACATGGGGCTGCTCCAGCATACCAACAGCCACAGGACATGTATTTGAAGTGAAGCCCAAGAAGCAGGAGATAGGTAGTCAGGGAGACAAGACAGGGAGGGAGGGAAGCCAACCAAGGGGGTAAGAAAGAGCTGTTAAGGCTGTGAATAGCTGGGCTCAACCCCACTGCCCACTGGGAGAAATATCAATAACGTCAGATATGCAGATGATACCACCCTTATGGCAGAAAGTGAAGAACTAAAGAGCCTCTTGATGCAAGTGAAAGAGGAGAGTGGAAAAGCTGGCTTAAAACTCAACATTCAGAAAACTAAGATCATGGCATCAGGTTCCATCACTTCATGGCAAATAGATGGGGAAACAGTGGAAACAGTGACAGACTTTATTTGGGGGTGCTCAAAATCACTGAAGATGGTGACTGCAGCCATGAAATTAAAAGACTCTTTTTCTTTGGAAGAAAAGTTATGACCAACCTAGATAGCATGTTAAAAAGCAGAGACATTACTTTGCCAACAAAGGTCAGTCAAGTCAAGGCTATGGTTTTTCCAGTAGTCATGTATGGATGTGAGTTGGACTATAAAGAAAGCTGAGCACCGAAGAATTGATGCTTTTGAACCGTGATGTTGGAGAAGACTCTTCAGAGTCCCTTGGACTGCAAGGAGATCCAAGCAGTCCATCCTCAAGGAAATCAGTCCTGTATATTCATTGGAAGGACTGATGCTGAAGCTGAAACTCCAGTACTTTGGCCACCTCACATGAAGAGTTGACTCATTGGAAAAGACCCTGATGCAGGGAAAGATTGAAGGTGGGAGGAGAAGGGGACAACAGAGGATGAGATGGTTGGATGGCATCAACGACTCGATGGACATAAGTTTGAGTAAACTCTGGGAGTTGGTGATGGACAGGGAGGCCTGGCATGCTGCAGTCCATGGGGTCGTAGAGTCAGACATGGCTGAGTGACTGAACTGAACCCCACTGTGGATCTCAAGGGATGATGTAGACATGACTCAAGATTAGCCAGTTGGGATTGAGCAGGCTGGGTATGAGTGCACTGACTCCTACCCCGTCCCCTTTTGTTGATGGTTGACCCCATGTTATCCTGAACACTGTCAGGCAGCTCTGCCCATGGGCTGAGGGAAGCTTTCTAGCACAGGAGGAGGCCTTAGACTAGAACTAATCAATGAATATAGTAAAGTTGCAGGATATAAAATCAACACACAGAAATCCGTTGCATTCCTATACACTAACAATGAGAAAACAGAGAAATTAATGAAATAATTCCATTCTCCATCGAAACAAAATGAATAAAATACTTAGGAATATATCTACCTAAAGAAACAAAAGACCTATATATAGAAAACTATAAAACACTGATGAAGAAATAGAAGAGGACACAAATAGATGGAGAAATATACTGTGTTCATGGGTCGGAAGAATCAATATAGTGAAAATGAGTATAATACCCAAAGCAATCTATAGATTCAATGCAATTCCTATCAAGCTACCAATGGTCTTTTTCAGAGAACTAGAACAAATAATTTCACAATTTGTATGGAAATACAAAAAGCCTCAAATAGCCAAAGCAATCTTGAGCAAGAAGAATGGAACTGGAGGAATCAACCTGCCTAACTTCAGGCTATACTACAAATCCACAGTCATCAAGACAGTATGGTACTGGCACAAAGACAGAAATATAGATCAATGGAACAAAACAGAAAGCCCAGAGATAAATCCACACACCTATGGACACCTTATCTTTGACAAAGGAAGCAAGAATATACAATGGAGAAAAGACGATCTCTAACAAGTGGTGCTGGGAAAACTGGTCAACCACTTGTAAAAGAATGAAACTCGAACACTTTCTAACACTGTACACAAAAATAAACTCAAAATGGATCAAAGATCTAAATGTAAGACCAGAAACTATAAAACTCCTAGAGGAAAACATAGGCAAAACACTCCGACATAAACCATAGCAGGATCCTCTATGACCCACCTCCCAGAATATTGGAAATAAAAGCAAAAATAAACAAATGGGACATAATTAAAATGAAAAGCTTCTGCACAACAAAGGAAACTATAAGCAAGGTGAAAAGACAGCCTTCAGAATGGGAGAAAATAATAGCAAATGAAGCAACTGACAAAAAATTAATCTCAAAAATATACAAGCAACTCCTGAAGCTCAATTCCAGAAAAATAAATGACCCAATCAAAAAATGGGCCAAAGAAGTAAACAGACATTTCTCCAAAGAAGACATACAAATGGCTAACAAACACATGAAAAGATGCTCAACATCACTCATTATCAGAGAAATGCAAATCAAAACCACAATGAGGTACCATTTCACACCAGTCAGAATGGCTGCCATCCAAAAGTCTACAAGCAATAAACGCTGGAGAGGATGTGGAGAAAAGGGAACCCTGTTACACTGTTGGTAGGAATGCAAACTAGTACAGCCACTATGGAAAGCAGTGTGGAGAGTCCTTAAAAAACTGGAAATAGAACTGCCATATGACCCAGCAATCCCACCGCTGGGCATACACACCGAGGAAACCAGAATTGAAAGAGACATGTGACCCCAATGTTCATCACAGCATTGTTTACAATAGCCAGGACATGGAAGCAACCTAGATGTCCATCAGCAGACGAATGGATAAGGAAGGTGTGGTACATAATCACAATGGAATAGTACTTAGCCATTAAAAGGAATACATTCGAATCAGTTCTAATGAGGTGGATGAAACTGGAGCCTATTATACAGAGTGAAGTACACCAGAAAGAAAAACAACAATACAGTATACTAACACATATATATGGAATTTAGAAAGATGGTAACGATAACCCTGTATGTGAGACAGCAAAAGAGATGCAGATGTATAGAGCAGTCTTTTGGACTCTATGAGAGAGGGCAAGGGTGAGATAATAATGGGAGAATGGCATTGAAGCATGTAAATTATCATATGTAAAATGAAACGCCAGCCCAGGTTGGATGCATGATACAGGGTGCTCGGGGCTGGTGCACCGGGATGACCCAGAGGAATGAGATGGGGAGGAAGGTGGGAGGGGGTTCTGGAAGGGGAACGCATGTACACCCATGGCAGATTCATGTCAGTGTATGGCAAAACCAACACAATATTGTAAAGTAAAAAATAATAATAATTAATTTATTTAAAAAAATGCATGGAGGTACCAGCACCAGGTGAGGTGAGAAGCCATCCTGTAAGGAAACTGCCAGGTTCTTAAGCTGTCCAAGGGGCATCCACAGCATCTACTCCATGCACCGCGAGCTTCTTTAAACACTTTATTAGCAGTAGTAAACAACCACTTGGGTCCTTGTTTCACGGTCAAAGGCACCTTGTTTGGTGCAAACTGGCTGATAAAATGCAGTAGAGAAGACACAGAAAGCACCTGTAAGGTAATGCTTTCTTTATTGGTGCATATCTGTGGATTCAACGTCCCCACCTGACAAGACCCAGGGTCACTGGCATTCCCCAAGAGAGCCTTGATATTTATTCTTCTTCAATTAACAGATTTTGTTTTCTCTAAAGAATGGAAAATGGGAAGTTACTTGTCAGTTGATTAAAAGACAAGTAATGTAAATATGAGTTTTATTACTCAATGTTGAATATTACTCAGTGTTGAATATTGAGTTTTTATTACTCAACAAAAACCAAACAAATAATTCAAAGGAAACAAATATCACATATTAACACATTTATATGGAATCTAGAAAGATGATACTGATGACCTATTTGCAGGGCAGAACATAGACACAGACACAGAGAATGGACTTGTGGACACAGTAGGGGAAGGAGAGGGTGGAAGGAACTGAGATCATAGAATTGACCTATATACACTACCCTGTGTAAAACAGATAGCTAGTGGGGAGCAGCTGTATAGCACAGGGTGCTCAGCTTGGTACTCATGATGACCTAGAGGGGTGGAATGCAGAGGTGGGTAGAAGGGAGGCTCAGGAAGGAAGAGATATATGTATACATATGGCTGATTCACTTCATTGTACAGTAGAAACTAACATTGTAGAACAATTATATTCCAATAAAAAAAGATAGATGATATAAGTATGAGTAATAGTTTAGTTCAGTCACTCAGTCATGTCTGACTCTTTGAGACCCCATGGACTGAAGCAAGGCAGGCTTCCCTGTCCATCACTAACTCCTGGAGCTTGCTCAAACTCATGTCTATCGAGTCAGTGATGCCACCCAACCATCTCTACCTCTGTCATGCCCTTCTCCTGCCTTTAGTCTTTCAGGGCCTTTCTCAGTGAGTCAATTCATCGTATCAAGTGGCCAAATTATTGGAGTTTCAGCTTCAGCATCATTCCTTCCAATGAATATTTAGGACTGATTTCCTTTAGGATGGACTGGTTTGATCTCCTTACAGTCCAAGGGACTCTCAAGAGTCATTTTCAACACCACAGTTCAAAAGTGTATGAGTAATAGAATCCAATCAAATAATTCTCTCATCTAGGCCATTTCATAATTGGAATTCTATATGGAGTGTAGGGGTCATTTTATAAACCAAGGCACAAGTCATATTCAAATATTTTCTTATTTCCAAAATGCTTCACTTGTGGTGAGAGCTTGAGCTTGAGTAGCTGTCTACATTCCTGAGGTTGTCCCACTAACTTTGCCTGGTTGGGTGTCTGACCTAAATTTTCTGTGGTTTTGTAGATCAGAGACAATCTTATCATGACAAACAAGAAGATGTTTTCTTAAATACTAAAGTCCCATCTTCCTTGGGGCAAGAGGAAGCTGGCTGTGGCTCTGTCTTCTCTCCTGGGGAAACTTCCCACAGACAGGGAACAGATGGGCCTAGATTTAGATACCATCTGCTTTTCAGTTGTAATTGACATCGGATCCAGGGGTTGGTTGGATTTTACCATTGTGTTGGCCTTCCCCGTTGACCGCTGGGGAGTCCTAAATCCTGTGCTTGTTGGAATGTGAAACTTGGGTTGGGTTTCCTTGGATGGGCATCAGCTCTTATGAGATAAAAGGAAGGAAAAGGAAACCATTTTTGAGTGCTTGCTTCCAGTTGAGTGGCCCCCAGATGCAGTCGGAGAGAGGAAGATGCCTGCTCATCTTGCCTTGTGTTTGTGTAAAGAAGAAAAATAGGAATGGTTCTCTGAGTCCATTTCAGTTCAGTTGGTTCCACTTTTCTTTCTAACAAGGTGATTGAAATAATAATGACCCAATAATATTATTCAGCATTTATTGAACACTTGCAACATTCCAGCTGTGGTGCTAAGAATTCTACATGATCTAGTTTCAAAACAACCACTTGAGTAAATACTGTTATCCCTATTTTACAAACAAGGAAAACTGAAACCTCAATGCAGTTGAAATGCTCACCTCAGGTCACACTGCTGAGATATGGACCAGGCAATCATAGAAAAAGCAAGGGAATTCCAAAAAAATGTCTACTCCTGCTTCATTGACTATGTTAAAGGCTTTGACTGTGTGGATCTCAACAAACTGTGGAAAATTCTTAAAGAGATGGAAATGCCAGACCACTTTACCTGCCTCCTGAGAAACCTATATGCAGGTCAAGAAGCAACAGTTTGAACCAGACATGGAACAACAGACTGGTTCAGAATTGGGAAAGGAGTACACCAATGCTGTATATTGTCACCCTGCTTATTTAACTTATATGCAGAGTGCATCATGTAAAAGACAGTGTATGAATCCCAAGGTGGAATCAAGAATGCTGAGAAAAATATTAAAAACCTCAGAAATGCAGATGATGCCACTCTTAATGCCAGAAAGAGAAGAGAAACTAAAAGAGCCTCTTGATGAGGATAACAGAGGAGAGTGAAAAACTGGCTTAAAACTCAACATTAAGAAAACTAAGATTATGGCATCTGGTCCTATCATTTTATGGCAAATACATCGGGAAAAATTGGAAACAGTGACAGATTTTATTTTCTTGGACTCTGATAAAAATCACTGCAAATGGTGACTTCAGCCACAAAATTAAAAGATACTTGCCCCTTGAAAGAAAAGCTATGACAAACATAGACAGCACATTCAAAAGCAGAGACATCCATATAGTCAAAGCTATAGTTTTTACAGCAGTCATGTACAGTTGAGAGAGTTGGACCATAAAAAAGGGTGAGTGCCAAAGAATTGATGCTTTTGAATTGGGGTGCTGGAAGAGACTCTTAAGGGTCCCTTGGACTGCAAAGAGATCAAACCAGTCAATCCTAAAGGAGATCAACCCTGAATATTCATTTAAGGACTGATGTCGAAACTCCAGTACTTTGGCCACCTGATGCGAAGAGCCAACTCATTGGAAAAGACCCTGATGCTAGGAATGATTGAGGGCAAGAAGAGAAGAGGGCAACAGAGGATGAGTTGGATGGCATCACCAACTCAATGGACATCAGTTTGAGCAAACTCCAGGAGACAGTGAAGGACAGGGAAGCCTGGCGTGCTGCAGTCTGTGGGGTCATAAAGAGTCAGACACGACTTTAGCAACTGGGCAACAATAAATGGATTAATTCCTGCTTCATAACTGTGGTTCCTTACTGCCTCCATCAGCTTCTTAACATTGATTGGAGAGCAGGAGTAACCAGGGCTCCCCTTGTGGCTCAGCCAATAAACAATCTGTCTGCAATGTGGGAGACTTGGGTTCAATCCCTGGGTTGGGAAGATCCCCTAGAGACGGAAATCACAACCCACTCAGTACTCTTGCCTGGAGAATGCGATGAACAGAGGAGCCTGGCAGGCCACAGTCCATGGGGTCTCAAAGAGTCAGACACGAATGAGCAACTAACACTTTCACAGGAGTAACCAGCCAGGCAGATTTCTTCCATTCCTGCTTTATCGGTTCCAAGAAAGAACTGAAGTAACTCAAAGATGCCACTGTTCTCCAGTTTCTTTATCATCTCCAGGAATTCGTCTCTCTTGTACTTCAGTGTGGGCTTCCCAGGTGGTGCGAGTGATAAAGAACCCATCTACCAGTGCAGGTTACACATGAGAGACATAGATTTGATCCCTGGGTCAGGAGGATCTCCTGGAGGAGGGTATGGCAACCCATTCCAGTATTCTTGCCTGGAGAATCCCCTGGACAAAGGAATCTGATGGTCTACAATCTATAGGGTCACAGAGTCGGACATGACTGAAGCAACTTAGCATGCATGCACCTACTTCAGTGTGCTTTACCCTTATGCCTTTAGACAATCTCCTGGGTTTTTAGTTACAGCTCTGCATCTTGCTTTTTCTGAGCCCTAGGGGAGATGAGTGTAACATGATTAAATTTTAGCTTCTGCCTTAAAGCCCCAGTTCCTCATGTTGGTGTCATCACCTACAGACTGCTGCAGAAGTTGGTCCCCTTCTCGTTATCAGAGGCATTGTCCCTCCAGCAATAGAAAGATGTTTAGGAGAATGTCTGAGAGCATCTCTGTCTTGAGCCCTGTTGCTTTCTAAGGGCATACAATGTGAATAGATGCATGAAGGACACCCAAGACCAGCAGTCATTCATGGTGTTGTCTGGGTACAAAGGATTCCTTGGAATACCCTGAATGTCAGCCCAGGGGAGGGACTTTCTGTGCCCAGCTAAGCTAATTGTCTGGCAAGAGGGGTTTTGAACCTCCTAGTTAAAAGTCCATAGTACTCATCTGGGAGTAATTTTAGTGGATTGTCATTGAAGTGTGAATTTGGAAGTACTATAATACAAAGCTTCGGTCTGGCTTCATTAACCGCACTAGATCTTAAGTAATAAAATGAAGGTGAGAGTTTAAGCCCCACACAAGCCTGTTGGTTTTGCTCACTTAGACACACAGCCCCAGGCTGGATGGCTACCCACAGCCATCCAGCCTGTTGACCCTTTACACCAATCACAAGCAGGATGACCTGTGTTGCCCTCAACCATGAGTGGGGAAGCTTCTTCCACTCTAGGAGAAAACGATCCTGGGTCACTTCTGATAAGAGGACACAGTAAAAGCATGCAGTTAAGGAAGTAGTTTCAACCTGGCACATAACCGTGCCTTTTAACTGGATACCCAAAGCTAGATCGTGGTGTGGCCATCTGAGTACTTTGTCAGGTCACTGACCTCCCAGGAGCACAAAACATTGCATAAGAAACAAGAGATGAGAATGGATTCATGCATATGTATGGTTGAGTCCCTTCACTGTTCACCTAAAACTATCACTTTATTAATTGGCTAGATCCCAATACAAAATTTTTTAAAAAATTTAGAGAAACAAGAAAAGATGGTGCCTCTTTACTCAGGTTTCTGCACAACACAACTGAAGATAAATAAATTGATCCCCTCCACCTGAAGCAAACAGCCACCTACAGTAGGAATAACACAGATCCTCCTGCTTTTTGCTACTGCCAACTGATTTCTATCACATGTAATTTATAAGGGCTCATATCATCCCACCAGCTGAATTTTTATTTTTTTTTAGTGAAGCATAGTTGATTTACAATGTTGTGTTAGTCTCTGTGTATAGCGAAGTGATTCAGTTATACATATATATACACATTCCTTTTCATATTCTTTTCTACTATGGTTTATTACAGGATATTGAATATAGTTCCCTGAGCTATACAATAAGACCTTGTTGTTTATCCATCCTATATATAAGTTTGTCTCTGCTAACCACAAGTTCCCGCTCCTTTCCTACCCCTGCCTGGGCAACCGCAAGTCTGTTCTCTATGTCTGTGAGTCTGTTTCTGTTTTGGACATAGGTTCATTTGTGTCATATTTTAGATTCCACATATAGGTGATATCATATGGTGTTTGTCTTTCTCTTTCTGACTTACTTTGCTTAGTATGATCATCTCTAGATGATCTCTATGTTGCTGCAAATGTCATCATTTCATTCTTTTTATGGCTTAGTAATAGTCCATTGTTTTATATATATATAATATATGTATATATAAAACAAGATATATATATAATATATATATATATATAAAACAAGATATATATATATATACACCACATCTTCTTTATCCACTCATCTGTTGATGGACATTTAGGTTATTTCTGTGTCTTGACTATTGTGAATAATGTCACCAGTTGAAATTTTGAAATTAGAATGAATAGTGCATAAAGTGTTTCACTACCTAAATATTAGATATTAAAACATTGAATTCACCAACAAGAAGTTGCTTACTTAAGAGTAATCTCTTTTGCAAAAGAAACATGAAAGAGGATAACAATTACAGAAAAATGGGGGAAGATTTTGCAGACTATTTTTCAGAATATTGACTATGCCTGCATTGCTGGAAATGCATTAGTAAGAGGCTTGATTTCTATATACACTTTTTAATTAATAGAGGATGAGTTTTCACCTCCATCCTCCAGTAAATAAATGTTGAATAAATATTTAAAGAGCATGAGATTGAAGAGGCGCCAGATGATGAGCCTGCCTGAAGTGCCCATGTCTCAGGCCAACTCTGTTTTTGGAAGTTTTGGTTACCCGCCCAGGGTTGGGCTGCCGTCCACTGTTTGATGTTATCTGGCAGCTGCGGTGCCCACCAGCTCCTAAGACTGTTTGGACAGAGAATAGCGAGAAAACGACAGAAAGGCAAGAATATAAATGTCTTGATAACTTTAACCAGACTGACGTCTTTCAAAGGCTCCATGTTGTTTAATAAGCTTAGCTCTGAATCTGGCATGGAAATACGTACTTCACTGTGACTTGCCTCAGAAAGACTTAGCTCTGGTTACTAATAAAAACTTTAAGGCAAGAAGCAGGTTTCTCACCAACCTTGATGAGTTCCATCCTCTTGAAGATAGTTGAGTATATACTGGAATTTCAAAGCCCCCCAGAAAAGTTAAATTCTCTGTTATTTACAATATATCCTCAAGGTAGAAGTCATTGTCATTTTCTCAATGAGCCTGACAGAGAAGGCAATGACGCCCCACTCCAGTACTCTTGCCTGGAAATCCCATGGACAGAGGAGCCTGGTAGGCTGCAGTCCATGGGGTCTTGAAGAGTCGGACATGATTGAGCTACTTCACTTTCACTTTTCACTTGCATGCACTGGAGAAGGAAATGGCAACCCACTCCAGTGTTCTTGGCTGGAGAATCTCAGGGGCAGGGAAGCCTGATGGGCTGCCATCTATGGGGTCGCACAGAGTTGGACACGACCGAAGTGACTTAGCAGCAGCAGCAGCAGCAGCAATGAGTCTGAAGGAGAGGCCAGTGCTAGCTAGCAAACCTGCTGTCAGACCATCTCACATGGGGTTTTCAGAGCTCCCAGAGTACGTCACATGGGCTTAGTGGCAATGGAAGAGGGGGAGTGTCATGGAGAAGTAGTAGGAAAGGCAGAAAGGGAAGAAATCACTCAAGGAAAGATAAGAGGTCTTGAGAAACCCTCAAGCCAGTGGGCACCCTGAGCATTCAGACCACATCTCTTGCTGCTGAAAGTAATTAAGGTTAGAACCATGACTGGTTTGGGCTGTAATCACTCAAATGGGATTGAAGTCCAATTTCTGTTTTGTGCTGGTGCTATAACTTAGGACTTATATTCTGTCTGCCTCAATTTCCTTGTCTGAAAAGCGGGGATAACAATAGTATCTCATGGGCTAGTTGAAAGGATTAAGTTGTAAAGCATTTCTATGCTTAGTCATATGGCCAGTAGGCTCAGTCGTCACGTGCTCAATGGTCAATATTCAAAAAGTGTTACCCGTCATCATCATCACCATCATTATCTTTCTCATCATCACCATCACCATTACCATCTTCACCATTGCCCCATTGTCATCACCATTATCATCATCATCATCACCATCTTCACCATCACCATCACCATCATCACCATCACCACCAATCACCAACATCATCACCATCTTCATCTTCATCACTCCCCATCATCATCACTAAACACCATCATCATCACCATCTTTACCATCACCACCAACCACGATCATCACCATCTTCATCTTCATCACTGTCCCCATCATCATCCCATCACCATCACTGTCATCATCATCTGCACCAGCATTATTACAACCATCATCAACCATCAAAACCACTTTCATCATCACCATCATCATAAGGTTTTCCCAGTAAAGTCAACAGTGATTCCTGATCATCACAGATGGTCTGCACCTGTGAACCCAAATCTCTTAAGTCTAGAATATAAAAACTCCCCAAACTAACCTTAGTTTCTATAGCCTCATCTGTCTCTGCTAGCTCACTCATAATCTGCACACCAGCCATAGTGTAGTTTTCAACACAAACCACGTTAATTTATGACTCCATGTTTTTATTCATGTTGTTCTGTTGCCTAGTCAACTCTGTCCTGGTTTCTTTGATTGGCTAATACCTGTTCATCTTCTCAGACATGATATAAGCATCAGCTCCTCTAGATGGTCTTATTACACCCTCCCCTTCACTCCCTGAAACCTAGGCCCCATGTCCTTCCTTAAAGTTCACAGAAAATCCAGTGAAGAGCTCTGTGTTTACCTGTAATAACAAATGCTCTGCTTACATGTTCAGCAGACGTGATGGTATACCATTTTCCTGATCAAAGAATTGGAAAGTTGGGTCAAAAGGTGGGTCTACCCAAACTGAATTTATAATTCTTACAATTGGCAGATTCTATATGGCTGGTTGAGTGCTTTACAATTGTTTAATTCAATCATTTGTCTAGGAAATATTTATTGAGCACATACTATGTGCCGGCCCCATTGTGGGCACTAGGAATACAAAGGATGAGTTAGGCAAAGACCCCCGTCTGTGTGGAGTTTACATTCTAAGTAAGGAGACATACAATAAAATAAGCATCATGATAAGAATTATTTGGTATGCTAGAAGGTAATCTGGTAATGGAAAAAAAGAGGAAATGGAACAGGGTCAGAAACAGGAAGAGGAGAGGTTCAGGAGAAGGAGGCTCCATGAAGGTGAGGTTTGAGCACAGGCTGAAAGAAGTGAGGCACAGAGCCGGGTGCATGATTGGGGAGAGAGTGAGGCAGGCACAGAGAATAACCAGTGCTAAAGCCCTGAGGCAGTGTTTACGAGGCTCATGCAGACAGCAGCCAGGAGACCTGGGTGCAGGCAGCAGAATCAGCAAGGCAGAGAGTAGGGGGCGGTGCGTCCATTGTCCTTACTCAGCATCAAGAGATGCTACCCAACAGTCCAGACTCACAGCTTCTCTCTTGGGAGATCAGAAGCTCTGGCCTCGCTAAGCACATATTCTCATGCAACGCTGCTTAGGGCAGAGCACAGGCTGCCCACTTCAAATGGGCATCCACTGTTCAGTGAGCCACAGAGCCTGCCTCATCCCTTATGGGCAGTTGAGGCCCTGGCACCAAATAGCAGCCTCTGACAGGCATGCCCAAACCTGCTGCTACTACTCGCTGCTCCCATCCTGCCTCAACCATCCTCCTTCCCTCAGCCCTGGTCTCTGCCTGTTCTGTGTAAGTCCAGTGAAGGCTCCTGCTGGGCAATACCCTGAAAGGGAAGGAATCCCACAACAATGGAAGGGAGTTTCATTCTTGATTCTACAAAGGAGACTCTTCCTTTGGAAAGAATGAATGGGCTTCCTGGAGTGTTTGCACGAACTTAGGTGGAGGGTTGCCAGGTGCCCAGGAACACACTTGTCGCCTATTTCTGTCACACTTGTCTCCTATCCTGACAGCAGGGCTTTGATGGTAGGGGGGAGTTGGTAACTACTTCTTCAAAAATGAACTTATTAAGAAAACCCCAAACTGCCTTGATCACATTATCTCACACCTGTTAAGATAGGTATGAAAAAAAAAAAACCCAGAAAATAACAAGTGTTGGTGAAGATATGGAGAAACTGGAGCTCGTAAACTGTTTGAAGGAATGTAAAATGGTGCCGCCCCTATGGAGAAGGGTATGGCAGGTCCTCAAAACATGAAACACATGATCCAGAGATTCCACTTCTCGGGATCTGTCTCCAAAGAATTGCAAGAAGGAACTCAGACATTTGTACATCAATGTTCACAGCAAAGTTATTGACTATAGCTGAAAGATGGAAGCCACCCAAATGACCAGTGACAGATGAATGATTAAATAGAATGTGGCATATCCTTGCAATAGGATATTATTCAGCCTTGAAAAGGTAGGGCATTCTGACCCCTGCTGCAGCATGTATGAACTGTGGAGACATTATCCTGAGTGAAATAAGACAGTCACACAGGGACAAATACTGTAGGATTCCCCTTGTATGAGGTCCCTAGAGTTGTCACATTCATAGACACAGAAAATAGAAAGGTGGTCACCAGGGGCTGGGAGTAGAGAGAATGGGGAGTTAGTGTTTAGTGGAGACAGTTTCAGTTTGGAAAGATGAAAAAGATCTGGAGGTGATGGTGGTACAGCTGTGTGATACTTAATGCCGTGAAGCTGTACACTTAAACGTGGCTAAAATGGTATATCTTGTGTTGTACATATTTAACACAATAAAAAATGAAGTTTTTAAAGTCAAAAAAAATATTGGGAGATGTATTATATATATATGCGTATGTGCTAAATCGCTTCAGTTGTGTCCAGCTCTGGAACCCTGTGCTCTGTAGCCTGCCCTACTCCTCTGTGCATGGGATTCTCCAGGCAAGAATACTGGAGTGGGTTGCTATTTCCTTCTCCAATCTTTATATCTGTATATATACCTGTCTTTATCTATATGTGTATAAAGAGAGAGAGAGAGGTGCCGTGGTGTGGTGATGAGAGGCATGTAGTAGGGAGAAAGTTCCCTGGGCTCAAATCCTGCCTCTACCACCTACTAGCTGGCTGACCTGAACCAGGTTAATGAACTTGGTCCCCACTGTGAGGAGACTGGATTAAACCAGCACCCCATCCTGCAGCCGTGATTGAGGGTCAGTGGAGCATGTGTGTGCCTGCCCCCATCAGGGAGCCCCTGTAAGGCCCACACAGACATCAGCCCAGCTACAGAAACCTGTCCCCAGAACATGCCTTTAGTGGATATTATGGGGAGATAGCAGTTACCAGCCCCACTTCCTTGAGAAACTGGCAACCAAGCAAAATAAATGAGATCCTCAGGGACTCAGGAGCAATTCTGAGTGGACCCTGTACGAGAGGCGTTGGGGTGGGGAAGAAAGAGGCGAGAGAGCAAAGGAAGAGAAGGCAGATCTCATTCCCATGGCTCCGAGACAGTGACCCCCGTGCTGACCTCCGAGAACACCGTCAACCGTGGGCTTTATCTGGTCTTCGTGAGAAGCATCAAGTAACACAATGACAAGGTGTAGGCTGGTGAGCAGGAATATTAACATATACTCAACCTCCTCTAGCATTTGAATCCCTATGAGAGAATCCTTTTCAGTTGGCAGTGGTTCCAATGACCTTCCGATGCCAACTACAGGACTATGAGTGGGGTGAAGAGGACATCCCCGAGTTCTGTTGGTCTCAGCCTTTAAGGGCAATGCTCTGGCTGGAAGTGCACTCACCTGGGTCGGGCTGCTGGCTCACTCCCATGGGCATCTCCTGAACAGCAGCCAATGTTGAGGCTGGACTGGCCCTCCTGGTTCTATCATGATGGCAGGACACACCCCAGAAACAGCAACCAGGGAACTCTGAAAGAAAAAAGTTTATTACTCCCAGATCCTGGGGGGTACATCCAGGGCCACACAGTGAGGTCATGGGTGGCCAGGGCGGGGAGAGAGGGGGGAACAGAGCTGGGGTCCTGCCTTTATTGAGGGCAAGTGTAGGGTATCTAGGGTTTCTCTGGTTCACTCTTTACTGGCATATTTAAAACCTAAGAGCAGGAGTTTAGGGTGCAGGTAGGGAAAATTGGGGTCAGTCCAGTGGTCACCAGAATTTCTGGTCACCAGAATTTGAGTCACCCAGAATTTCTGAAAGGGGAACTTCCTGGGTGAGGCAGCCTGTGTCCTCATCTAGTTGTGTAGCTGGCGATGTGTTTATTGAGACGAGTGCCTTTGGAATGGATGCCCTAGAGATCGAAAGCCTAATGTCAGGCACTGATGTTACAATAAGAAAAGCTCATTGCCAGACACTTAACTACTGTCCCCACTCGACTTTAGGAAGACATTTGTTTCTGAGAGTGACCCACCTTGATTTCTTTTTTTTTTTCCTATACAGTGTTTTGTTTATTTTACTTTTTTAGCCATTTAAAAAACTGAAGTATAATTAACTTACAGTGTTATGTTACTTTTGCATATATAGCAAAGTGATTCAGTTATGTATGTATACATACACACGTGTTTTTTGAATTCTTTTCCATTATAGGTTATTAAAAGATGGTGAATATAGTTCCTTATGCTATACAGTAGGCCCTTTTGTTTATTTGTAGTATATATATATATATATGTTAATCCCAAACTCCTCCAAAAATACATTTATTTATTTAGAATAGTTTTAGCTTTACAGAAAAAATGAGCAGGAAGTATAGATAGATCACATACATCCCTCCTCTCCCCCTTGCACAGAGTTTCCCTTATTATAAACATTCTGCATTTGGTGGTGGAGCTTGGTTTCAATACTGCATTTAGTTCCTTTCACAGTCTTCCTTAACCCACTTCCCTCTTACTTTAACTTGGGGTCTCCTGGAAGCTGACCTCAAGACAATGATTAGAACTCAGTGGTCACTTTCGGAAGAAGGAAATTTGCTAGGGGTGTAGGAAGCGAGATGGGGGAAGGAGAGATTGCTGATAAAAGGTGACCAATGAAGCTTAGGACACTACAGGCTCCTGAAGCTTGATTCAGCTGTGGGAACCCAGGAGGGTGAAGTGGAGGGACCCTCTCAGGGAGTGAGGGAGCAGGGACTGATGCACCAACTCCCACTGGTCAGGTCTTCAAGTAGATTGAGGCAAATTCTGACTACTGAAAGGCAGTGTGTGTGTGTGTGTGTGTGAAGTTGCTTCAGTTGTGTCCAACTCTTTGCGATCCCATGGACTCTAATCCACCAGGGTCCTCTGTCCATGGGATTCTCCAGGCAAGAATAATAGAGTGAGTTTTCATGCCCTTCTCCAGGGGATCTTTCAGAACCAGGGATTGAACCTATATCTCTTATGTCTCCTGCATTGTCTGGCAGGTTCTTTACCTGTAAAGCCCACAGAAAGGCAGTAGAGTTCCCTAATGCCTGATGAACATGATAGGACCAGAAGGCACCCCTAACCATCTATTATGTTTGTCTTCCCTGCAGCCCGCTCCCCAACCTCAGATCCTCTTGGTCAGAATCCAGCTTGGATTCTGTCTATCTCTAATCACCAGGCGGAGAAGGCAATGGCACCCCACTCCAGTACTCTTGCCTGGAAAATCCCATGGACGGAAGATTTTCCGTCCATGGGGTTGCTAAGAGTCAGACACGACTGAGCAACTTCGCTTTCACTTTTCACTTTCATGCATTGGAGAAGGAAATGGCAACCCACTCAGTGTTCTCGCCTGGAGAATCCCAGGGACGGGGAAGCCTGGTGGGCTTCCGTCTATGGGGTTGCACAGAGTCAGACACGACTGAAGCGACTTAGCAGCAGCAGCAGCTAATCTCCAGGGCAGTGAGCTATTCCAACAGAATGATATCTACGATGGTAGCAGAGCCTGAGTGAGTCAGTGCTGCCATAGCATCATGAGGCCGCACCAAACTTTTCAAGGGGGAGAATGATTTTTAAAGAAAAGACTTTTTTCCAAGAATCGTACATGATCACTTGAAACCATGAAAAAGACAGAGATGGAAAAAAGGATGATCTTTTTGTAGTTGTTGTTGTTTATTCTGATCATATTCCCTGGGAGATTTAGAACGATTTCTACCAAAGCCAAATTTCTACAGTCTTCTCTAGAAATTGCTTCTCCAGTACTACCTTCACTGAAATTAAAGACAGAGAAACACGAGTACAGATAATGCAGTAAAAGGAAATTGTCTGTGAAAACCGCTGACTGTAGATGCCACATAAAACAGCGGGGCTAATGTCATGCTGGTGGGATACATTTGCCCTCATGATTTGGAAGTCCTTATGTGTATCAACTTTTCAGCTAGATCCTGTTCACCCCCATTAAGCCCCAGGCCATGATGACTTCCTGTTGCCTTGGATATTTTGAAGCTTAACTATTTTTACCAAAGTTCTCTAGTTTATTAGTCTCAATCAACTTTTTAAATTGCCTGATGAAATAGAATTTATCTTTCAGAATCCTAGTTCATTAACCACTTTCTCTGTGAAGCCTTCTCTGACCTCCTTCACCCACAACCAGCAGAATGAATCTTTTATGCCTTGTATCTGTTAGGGAGGCACATGGCTGCAAGTACAGAAGTCCCAGCTAATGGGGGCTGAGGCAAATAGGAGATTCATTTTATCACCTACCAAGAAGTACAGAGGCAGGTGGTTTCTGGCATTAAATCAGCTGGTGAATAGCGTTCTTCAGGGCTCTGGTACCCTGAGCATATTGGTATGTATTGTCGTGTTTATTGTCTCATGGTCACATAATGGCTGCTGGCATTCTAGACATCACATCTGGGTTCAAGGCAGGAAGAAAGGGTGACTTTACTTGAATCTATCCCTTATTTCCATTGCCCAAAATTGTGTGAGTGGTCATGGCTAGTTCCAAGGAGTCTGGAAAAGCTGAATATATAGTCATTCAGAACAACAGGAAAGTTTAAATTTCTTGGAAGTTACTTCTTGTTATTATTATTTTCACTATGGCTCCTTTCATCACCTTGGCTGTAGCTGTTAAGCTGTTGCCACAATAGTACTGTAATAACAAATGGCCTGAAAACCTCAGCAGCATACAACAATAAACATTTATTTAGCTTGTGGGTGTTTGGGGTTCAGCAGAACTGGGTTGAGCTTGATCAGTCTCAGCTGAGACAGCAGGGATGACTGGGACATGTCTTGGCTTTTTTTTTTTTTCCCATTTGCTCCCCTCCAGCAGCCACAGAAGCTAACTAGAGAGCATGGTGGGGTTCATGCTGAAGGCTAGCAAGCCAAGGATAGTCTCTGGGCTTCCTCCAAGGCTGCGGGCTGCCTCTCCCAGCAGTCGCTGTGCCAGGCATGCTCCTTGGCCACTTCCTGGAACGGCTTCAGAAGGTGACAGCAGCTCCTATTTGAGCACTCCCATCTTGGAGCCTATTCACTCCAGGCAAGCCTGGCCCTCATTCTGGGTAAACCCGGAACAGGATAGCGAGGAGCATGTGAAGGACATAGCTGCCTCCCTTCTCTTGAAGATACATAAACCTGAAACAGGGCCCATGGTCCCTGGCAGCACTTGGGTCAGTGTCTGAGTAGAGATATGCCGATGCATTCCAGGGAAGAAAAGCCTTTGTGGTCTGAGACAGGAGCTGGAGCTCACACAGATGTCCTCCTCCCCCAGACATTTTCACTCTTCGTCTTTAGAACATGACCCACATTCACCTGCTTTGGTTGCTGTAGCTGAGCCGTAGTTTCCACTGGCCTAGGCTCCACGTGGGCAGTCCCAGGGCATTGGGCCGGCTCAAACCTTTCTGAGACTTCCAGTGTGTCTTGCGTTTTGCAAAGCATCTTGTAAAAAGAATAACATTAAAGACCATTATTCAACAACTCCCCATCTGGAAGCTTATCCTAGAAATGCAAACAGTTATATTCCTAAAGATTTTTTCTTATTGCAACACTGTTTATGGTCCATTCATTTACAGAGGAAAAGAGGGATTCACTCCAAATACAGGGGTAGCAAGGGCTTACTCATGTTCATGCTGAACACGTTTATTCTTGTGTATAAATGGTATATTTATGTGAACATGCAATCAAAATACACCTTTTCAAATATAAATAAATAAGGACATCAGTGGCTTTGACGGGCAGCCCCTAGAAGTGGCTGACTAGGGTTCTGAAACTGTCCCTCCCTCTGTGTACCCGGTAAAGGCAGTCATTAGTAAGTGAGCTGAAATAGGAAGTGGAGGTGGGGCAGAAATCAAAACCGAACTCTGTGTGGGCTGACAATGGCCCTGTGGGCAGGCTTGGAGAAGATCCTTGGAGAAGTTAAGATGTCCTCTGTGGTGTCTGGGAGATGGGTCAGTAACCCCCTGCCTCCCATGTGAGTTAGGAGAACTGAGACTACCAGAACATGCCTTAATTCCTGGCCCGACAAAGAGGGGCAAATATTATTAATAGTGGTGGTATTGTTATCATTGTAAATGATGATTTGATATTATCCTTTGGAAATATAGGAATGGTCAAATTAATCCCCAAATGCCTCATTCTCTAAAGTATTTGGACCAGTGTATTGATAGAATCATCCATGTCACCACTTCCAGTAGGTCCTTCGCATCTTCAAGTATGACTTTGTACGTTTGTTTTGTTCCTTTATACTATTGTTTTATTATTATTATTGTTATTAATGGTAGACCTTTTAGAGCCATTTTAGGTTCACAGCATAATTGAACAGAAGGTACAGAGTTCCTTCATCCCCCTGTTCCCCGACGCACACAGCACCCCATCAACATCTTGTTCTGTTTTCTTTGTTTTCCCAGTGGGAACCTGACTTCTAGTAGGTAACATAGCAAAGAGCTGGCAGAGAGTTTCTTGTAAGCAAAGAGGCAGACTGCCCTCAGATGCCAGGAGGTGCTCTGAACTGGAAAGAAGCCCATGGCCTGGAAGGCTCCTAGGTGTCCAGAGAAGCCTTGTCACAGAGTATCTGTGGGTGGGTGTCCTACTTCACGCTGCCTCAGGCATGGAACTAACTTGGTTTTCAGTAGCCTTCACCCTTAAAAGTGCAGAAAGCCTGGCAAATCTGCTCATTTCTCTTCCTAATCCAAGTGTTGGCACTGCTGTGCATTAGATGAAGCTTCTTACCTCAAGGAAGATCAATACATAATATTGGAACATGGTCTTGGAGAGAGAGTTTATGGACTTGTAAGAGGTGTTGGGGCTTTTAGCCTGTTGTACATAAAATAGGTCAAGAAAAACAAAGCAGAATGTGGGGGATGGGGAGGGAAGGGAATCCAAGCCCTCTTGCTTAGGTTGACATTAACCCAGAGGCCCTAAGTACAGGGAGGACTGAGGCAAGGTGATCTGGAGGGAACGTGTTAAGGGCAGCAGGATCGGCAAGTGCAAAGGCCTTGGGGCAGCATCCATGGCACACTTGGGGATCTAGGAGGTGGGCATGTGATGGGTGGCAGGCATTGCAAAGACTTGGTATATAGTATAAGCTGCTGAATTAATAAAGACAGGATGTTCTTGAAACAGAGGGTGGCCTGACCCTCACCCCAAGGGCTCGGCCCTGACTCTGACTTTAACCCCTTCTCGCCTCTCTTCTAGGCCATGTACATGTTCTACGCGCTGGCCATTGTGTGTGATGACTTCTTCGTCCCCTCCTTGGAAAAGATCTGTGAGGTACATGTTTGAGCACCGGCACTGTTCCAGCCTCCTCCATTGAGGTCCTGAGGAGCCCTGCATGCTGCCAGGCAGGAAGGCCAGGCACCAGCATGCTTCAGAGCCATGGGCAGTGGTAGCCCAGAAACTCACCAGTCTGCTTAGAGCTTCTGTGTGCCCATCCATACTGTGCTGGGTAGTGCTTAGTTGCTCAGTAGTGTCCAACTCTTTGAGACTCCATGAGTGTAGCCCACTAGGCTCCTCTGTCCATGGGATTCTCCAGACAAGAATACTGGAGTGGGTAGCCTTTCCCTTTTCCAGGGGATCTTCCCAATCCAGGTTTCAAACCCAGATATCCCGCATTGCAGGCAGATTCTTTACCATTTGAGCCACCAGGGAAGCCCAAGAATACCATAGTGGGTAGCCTATCCCTTCTCCATGGGATCTTCCCGACCCCGGAATCAAACCAAGATCTGCTGCATTGCAGGCGGATTCTTTATCAACTGACCTACCAGAGAAGCTCGTGCCGACGCATAGCTGGGCTTTAACCCTTCCAGCCAGCTCTCCCTGCCTCATTTGGCATAAGTCAAAAATGCTGTTTGTATTCTGTTCCCACTTTCTTTTCCTTTTAAGTCTCACTCTTCCTTCCTCCTTCCTCCACCTTCCTCCGCTCCCTTTCATTCTGCCACCATAACGCTCCCTCATGATTCGTGAAGTCCTCGAAGAATGAGAAGTCTTCAGCCATACCTCCACCACCCTTCCTCTCTGCGCATGTGCAGAAATACTCCAAGCAGGGCCCCAAAAGGCAAGACAATGAGAGAACTGGCCACAGGAAAGGGTCTCTTCAAAGTCAGCCCAGGGATCGCCAGGGCTGATTACATCCCTTTCATCTGAAAATATTTAGCATATCCAGAGCTCTTTCATTCTCTTGCTCCTTTCATCTCTTTTTCTGATTTGGAATGTAGTTTCCTTTATCTGGAAGCTTTCTATTTTATTTTTAATTCAGAATCCCGTTTCAGAAAGTATCTCTCTCCCAGGTGCACCTCCGTCTGTCTGGAACTCCTGTTCCTTCATGTTGCCCTCAGCCTGGACTGTCCCTCCCCCCATGTCTGAGTCACTGGGCCTTGGGGGACAGTGGGGAACAGAAGTTACATTTCCAACAACTTCCCAGGTGATGTGCTGGTCTAGAAGCCACACTTGAGAACTACTAGCTTAAGCAGTTTCTTCCACCTCCTTAAGTCTGTTAGTTTTGTGTACTTGAAAGAATCATCCCACAACAACCCGAGAGAGACCCCAGGAGTGGGTTCCTCTGTGCAGTGGGGGTGGGAGAAAGGAAGTGAGAGAGCTGGTCTCTGAAATGGATGGCCGGCCAGTGTGGAAGCCTTTTGTCCAAAGCGATTTAACCTGAGAACAGGGTCACCTGGTGGAGAAGAGGGGGAGGCACTGAAGTACCAGTAATTGGGGTCATCTGTGGTCTCTGAAATCCACCATGGGCAGTTTAGTCCTCATACAAAGCCAACCACTCTCTTTACCACACATTGTTTAATAGCCAAATTAAGACTTGGTGCTGGAAATGTACCTGCAATTGTCAGAATGTGTTCTCCCCCACTGGAGACACACATGGCACCTGTGAGCACAGCCCTCAGGGAGGAATCAAGGTGAAATGTGGTGTGATCCTGGCCATCATGGGGCCTGGGGCTCAGAGCAGCTCCAGAGAGAGACCCGCGAACAGGTGAAGTGCTAGAGCTTGAGATGCAGAGAGAAGAGGGAATTGACTCACCTTGGGATCGAGGAAGGGCTTGTGCAGGGGCAGGACAGGAGCAGCGGTCTCAGTGGCAGTGTCTTACAAGGACAGATAGCTAAGCCAAGAGTCCGAGCGGGAGAACTGAGCTGGGAGACCCAGGGACAAGACTCAGCATGTGGGGAGCCCTGATGATGCCTGGCCCAGACATAAGAGTTTCTCAGGAGGAAGCTGGAAAGCTTTTGATGACTGTTCTGATGGATGGTAATGGTCCCAAGGCAGGAAGTGCTCCCCAACCCAGCTGGTGATGCTGAGACCCGGTGAGATGTGGCCAGAGCTGACGTGAATGAGGAGTGAAAGAGGAGGGGAGGTCTAGGAGAAAGAAGCAATGTGATGAGTGAAGCAGAGAGAGGAACAGGACAAGCATGAGCCCGGGGGTGGACTCCACAGCTAACGGCCCAGCGGGAGCCTGAGCTGGAGCTGACACTGCAGAGTGAGGCTCACAGCTCCTGGCGAGCCCAGGCAAACCAGCCATGGACCCTGAACACTGCTGGGGTACCTGCCCAGGGAGACGGGATGCTCGGCCACCTTCATGGCCGCACCTTTCACCTTCAGACAGCCAAACCTCCATCTTAGGGTCTTCTCAGAACCACCTGCGAAGTTTACT
The DNA here is from genome assembly GCA_007570785.1 of Antilocapra americana. NCBI lineage: Eukaryota > Metazoa > Chordata > Mammalia > Artiodactyla > Antilocapridae > Antilocapra > Antilocapra americana. The sequence goes on along the minus strand of ML663575.1, from coordinate 4,281,955 downwards.
GTTCAGTCAAGATCCAGGGAACCCAAGTTTCCAGGTCAAAATGTTCGGCAGGGCTCCGCAGCAGCCTCAGACAGGTCAGTGGAGCCAGGGGCCTTCACCGAGGCCGTGCTGCCCCTCAATGGCTGAGCGGGAAAGTGCAGCTGTGGTGCTGCTGGAAGAGGGACCCGGGTCCCTTAAGCTGGGATGCCCAAGGGAGCCGCCTATTTACTGACAGACAGCTTCGTTTCTGGGCCAGGAGTGGATGCAGAAAGGCTCCCCATGCCACCTCCCCACACCACCCAGCCTCAGTTCACATGTTTTCTTGCAAATCACCTTTTGGGTCAGCAAGCAAGGTAACCTGGAGAGCTCGTTGTGTGGAGCATCTTGGTGGGGCTCACCATCTCGTTCTACTCATTCTCACCGCCCCCCATTCCCTCTACCCCAGGTTACAAGGCTGCATTGAAGATGGGTGACCCTCCCCAGCCCCAAATCCTCCATAGCCTCCCAGACTCAAAGCTCAAAAACTGGTTACCATGAACCTAATTTAGCCTGAGAACATTAGCAAGATAGTGAAAAAAGTCAGAATCTTTTACATAAAAATATGGATTTGGGCATGCATCTCTGTCTATAAATAGGAATATTTGGCAACATAGAGGGAACTGAGCTTTTAAAAAGGAGGTGAAGGCCCACCCTGCCTCTCAAGACCACTCCTCTCCCCCCATTATCTCTTCAGCCCCCGGGGCATCTGGCTTGGGACCTCTAAATGTTGTCAGAGCCTTTACTTGGAGGGAACATGTAGCTGCCTCCCTGATACTGCCCAGAGAGGAGGTGTGGCCCAGCTGGGAAGAACGGGAAGCTGAGGAGGGACTGAGCTGGGACCTGGGCAGTCACAGTCGCCACTATTCCAGAAGAAACCCGACTCACCCATGCTTTTGCTCCCCTGCAGCGCCTGCACCTCAGTGAGGATGTGGCAGGAGCCACATTCATGGCGGCGGGCAGTTCGGCCCCGGAGCTGTTCACGTCGGTCATAGGTAGGTGCCACCCTGGGGAACATCTCAGCTCTGTCCTCCCTGAAGAACGAGAGTTCTGGAAACGGGAGCCCTGAGACCTTGAGGGGCAGAGCACCAGCCTACCCCCTTCCTGGAGTGGCTGTTTTCATCTTTTTGCTTTGCATGAATGGGTCCCACACCCAGTTCCAATGGTCCTATGGATGGAGGCTCCAAGAGAGATTGGAAAGTTCTCTCCAACCCTCGGCTGCTTCCTATAGATCCTGAGAACAGTCTAACAAACACTTACAAACACTCCCCCACATATACATGGAATCTAGAGAAACGGCACTGATGAAGATATTTGCAGGGAAGGAATAGAGATGCAAATGTCAAGAACAGAGGTGTGTCCATGGGGTGGTGGGAGGAGGGGAGGGTGGGCTGAATTGAGAGAGTAGCGTTGACATGTATACATATTTGACCATGTGTAAAGCAGATAGCTAGTGGGAAGCTACTGTATAGCAGAGGGAGCTCAGTTTGATACTCTGTGATGAACTAAAGGGCTGGGATGGGAGCAGGATGGGAGACTCAAGAGGGAGGGGATATATGTATAAATATGGCTGATTCACTTTGTATTACGGCAGAAACCAACACAGCATTGTAAAGCAATTATGATCCAATAGAAAATGAATAAATAAATAAAAATCTACGCCCCCCCCCTTCACCCTGCACCCACCTTGGACGCAGCCCACCATAGCAGCCGACTAACCTCAGTCTGTGTTTCAGGAGTCTTCATCACCAAGGGCGACGTGGGCGTGGGGACCATCGTGGGCTCCGCTGTGTTCAACATTCTGTGCATCATCGGTGTCTGTGGGCTCTTTGCGGGGCAGGTGAGACTCACGCAAAAGGTGGCATGGTGGGGCCCTTGTGGAGGTAAGGCAGCAGCCTGTCTCCCTTGAGCGCACCCAGGGGCCAGCGGTCTTGGGTTGGGTGACATGGGGTCTCATGCCCTGAAAGGCTGGCCCAGCCAGGACTGGATACCCAGGCACCATGATTCGGTCTCTGGGCCGATGGATCATGGAGTTCAAGAGCCACCTGCTTAGGTAACCAGCCTGCAGATCTGAGGGTGTTGCCCTCATTTTGCTGTGTTACTGATTTGAACTGGAATGATGTAAACCAACCTGAGGAGTGGAAATGAAATTAATGGGGTGAAGGGAGAGGAGAAGACAGATTATTTTTCTTCACTTGTCACAGTTTGGGGAGCGTTCTCTCTTTTTCTGTAAGGATCAAACATTTGACTTCTATGTCCACTTGAGCTCATTTTGGGGGTCATGAGAGGCTTTGCATGCCTGCATTTTATCTATAGAGACTATTCCACTGCCAGGAGGTGTTGTGGGGCCCGTGTGTATCTGGTGTCTGTCTTGGAAAACCTGGAGAAGACACCTGATGTCACCAGCATATGAGGCTGCCGGGCATCCGCAGCCTTGCGGTGGCAGCTGGAGGTCTGCAGCACCCCCCTGCCCCGGGCTGGCTCTGATGCCTTAGTTTCTTTCGTAGAAAGATTATCTAGAAACACAGCCCTGAGCTCTCTGCCCAAACAGCCGGGACTCCATATCTTCTAGGAAAAGCGACTTCCAGTAGCCCGTGAGTGTCACCCACTTGCAGTACTGAGAAACCTGGGGACCCCAGCAGCCCCCTCGCTATGGAAGAAGGATGCAGGTTCTGCTAGAAGCAGCTAGTTGGTTTGTAGGGCTAAGGAAGCTCCTGCAGACCTTCTCCCACATCGTTTCCCAGACCCTGGCCGGGGGCACCCAGCACCACCGACTCTCATGCGGACCCCAGAGTCTCAAAGGCTGGCTGCTCCCTGGCAGCACTGCCCCCTTTACTGCCTGCTTTTCATTCCCATCATCTTCATGCTGAGTGGTTTGTCTGGGTCATCTGGTTGGTTTGTTGCTTCTGGGGTACAGGCAGAGGGACACCTTGATCCCTTCAGGGGTTGGCTCCAGAGCCCACAGCTGGATGCTTACCCCCAGAAGGGGCTGCTGAACAGCTGGGTCCATATGTGGTGATCAAGTTACACCTGACTTGCTAGACAGAATGTTTTGTTTCTTTATCCTCTCAGTCCGTTGTCTCGTCTTAGATTTTATGGACCCGCGACGTGGCATTTTTTAGATATCTTGTAAATGTAGTTAGTACTCCCAAAAAGTGAGTGCCCATCTTTGCCTTTGGGGCCGTTTGTACTTCCCTGGCCCCCACCTATGCTGGCCGCCCTCTCATTGCCTCCTGGAGACGAATAGTCACATTGCGCAGAGCCCATGGCTGTCAGCACTCTCTTAATTAGCATCGTCACCGTTAGCAGTAGGAGTATTAGCTCTGCCGGTATTAGTGTTGTCACTAGTTCATTAGTCATTTGTACCTGAAGCTTGATGCAAAGTCAAGCCCAAAGGGGGAGAAATAATGTAAAGAAATGAAACACATGGCTAAAAAGCACCGAGTAAATGCCACACAACTAATTACATAGGAGGTGGGCTGAATGCACTTGTGTTTCATAACTTATTAGCAATGAGGTTAATCACTGGCTTGGTTAGAACACTTGCAGAAAAGACAAATTGCTTCCTGAACTTCAGCAAGTGCTAGGATCAGTCACTTCGCCCCCCCTGGAAGGGCCTTGTCAAGCTCCTTTCACATGATCAGGGGGAGAAGCACCAATCATGATGGTATTAGAGGAGCCGGGTGGTGATTCTGGGGCTGACCTGCCTCCTGAGTCTCCTTGCCCTGTGCCCACTTGAAGAGTTCCAAAGCTACCTAGCTCTCTTTTCAGACCTTTGTAGAATCTTGGAAGTCTTTGCAGAGGGAGAAAAATGATGTTTTGGAAAGAACATGAGCCCAGGGATCAGATAGGCCTGGATTTGAATTCTGGCTCTGCCATTTGCTGGCTATGAAGCCTTGCAGAAGTTATGTCACCTCTCTCAGCTTCAGTGTTCTCATCTGTAGAGTGGGTACAAGGACATCTACCTCTTAGCATCACTGTAAGGATGAAACAGAGCTTGTTCAACAGTGCTTGGTCCACATGGTACACACTAGTACAGTCAGACACCATTATCAGCTCTGAGAAGAATAAAGGTCCCGGGGTTGCTGTCTCCAGATTCCACCCTTGGTCACTGCAATAATTTGATTTACCCATTGGCAGAACTTATTACCAATCCAATGGAACAGAATGGCCATCATCAAAAATCTACAAACAATGCTAGAGAGGATCCCTCTTGCACAGCTGGTGGGAATGTAAATTGATACAGCCACCGTGGAGAACAGTATGTTGTTGTTTGGTCACTGAGTCATGTCCAACTTATTTATGACCCCATAGACTGTACCAGGCTCCTCTGTCCATGGGATTTCCCAAGCAAGAATACTGGAGTAGAATCTTGGAGTTGCCATTCCCTTCTCCAGGGGATCTTCTCAACCCAGAGATCCAGGCCATGTCTCCTGCATTGCAGGTGGATTATTTACTGCTGAGACAGTAGGGAAGCCCATAGCTTTAAATTCTTTTAAAACTAGTAGTAAAGCTACCATATGATCTGATCCAGCAATATCACTACTGGGCTTATACCCTGAGAAAACCGCAATTCTAAAAGACACATGTATCCCAATGTTCATTGCAGTACTATTTACAATAGCCAGCATATGGAAGCAATCTGGATGTCCATTGACAGGTGAATGGAGAAAGAGGTTGTGGTACATGTATACAAGGGAATATTACTCAGCCATAAAAAGGAACAAATTTGAGTCAGTCCTAGAGAGGTGGATGAACCTAGAGCCTGTTATACAGAGTGAAGTAAGTCAGAAAGAGAAAAACAAATGTCGTATATTAACATTTACATATGGAATCTAGAAAAATGGTACTGGTGAACCTATTTGCAGGGTAGCAATGGAGAACTCAACATAGAGAACAGACTTGTGGACCCAGCAGGGGTAGGAAAGGGTGGGACGAATTGAGAGAGAGCATTGAAACATGTGCTGTATGTTCAGTCATGTCCAACTCTTTGAAACCCCTTGGGCTGTAGCCCACCAGGCTCCTCTGTCCATGGGATTCTCCAGGCAAGAATATTGGAGCGGGTTGTCATGCCCTCCTCCAGGGGATATTCCCTACCCAAGAATCAAACTGGGGTCTCCCGAGTTGTAGGCGGATTCTTTACCAACTGAGCCCAAACATACACATTACCATATGTAAAATAGATAGCTAATGGGAAGTTGCTGTATGACGCAGGGAACTCAACGCAGTACTCTGTGACAACCTAGAGGGGTGGGATGAGGTGGGAGTGGGAGAGAGGCTCAAGAGAGACAGACATATATATATATATATATACTTATGGCTGATTCATGCTGATATATGGCAGAAACCAACACAACACTGTAAAGCAATTATCCTCCAGTTGAAAAAAGTTAAAAAAAAAAATAGTTGAACAGCCATGAGATGCCAGTGGGGAGGAATGGGAAGGTCGGGGAGAAAATGAGAAGCAAGGTGAAGTGTTGGGAATTCCCTGCTGGTCCAGTGGTTAAGAATCTGCCTTCGACGCAGGGGATGAGGGTTCGGTCCCTAGTTGGGAAGCTAAGATCCCACAGGCTGTAGAGCAACTACGCCAGAGTGTCACAACTTGGGAGTCCGTGCGCCACAGCGTAGTGACGACCCCATGTGCTACCACCAAGACCTGACACAGCCAAATGAATGAAGGAGTAAATTTTTTAATTTTTTTTATTTTTTTTTCTGTTTTTTTTTTTTTAATTGTTTTTGCCATACATTGTCATGATATCACCATGGGTTTACATATGCTTCCCCTCCGGAACCCCCCTCCCTCTTCCCTCCTCCCCCCGGGAAATCTCGCTGCATCAGCCCCGAGCATCAGTCCTGGGCTGGCGATTGATTAGACATATGAAAATTAACATGCTTCAATGCCCTTCTCCCATATCATCCCACCCTTACCCTCATCCACAAAGTCCACGAGTCTATTCTATACATCTGCGTTCCTTTTGCTGTCTCGTATGTTGGGTTCTCGTTACCGTCTTTCTAAATTCCATATATATGCGTTAGTATACTGTATTGTTGTTTTTGCTTCTGGCTTACTTCACTCTGGATAATGGGCTCCAGTTTCGTCCATCTGAGTAGAATTGCTTCAAATGAATTTTTTTTTAATGCTGAGTAATATTCCATTGTGTATATGTACCACACCTTCCTTATCCATTCGTCAGTTGATGGGCATCTAGGTTGCTTCCATGTCCTGGCTATTGTAAACAATGCAGCGATGAACATTGGGGTGCACGTGGCTCTTTCAATTCTGGTTTCCTCGGTGTATATGCCCAGCAGTGGGATTGCCGGGTCATATGGCAGGTCTATTTGCAGCTTTTTAAGGAACCTCCACACTGTTTTCCATAGTGGTTGTACTAGTTTGCATTCCCACCAACAGTGTAAGAGGGTTCCCTTTTCTCCACATCCTCTCCAGCATTTATTGCTTGTAGACTTTTGGATGGCAGCCATTCTGACTGGTGTAAAGTGGTACCTCATTGTAGTTTTGATTTGCATTTCTCTGATAATGAGTGATGTTGAGCATCTTTTCATGTGTTTGTTAGCCATTTTTATATCTTCTTTGGAGAAATGTCTGTTAAGTTCTTTGGCCCACTTTTTAATTGGTTAAAAAAGGATGAGGATGTGTTAGTAGAAAGACCTCAGAGGACTGGTCCTGGTCCCCCTGTGCCTTCTGATCACTGGGAGGAAAATCAGCTTCGGTGAGACACTGCTGCTGCTGCTAAGTCACTGCAGTAGTGTCCGACCCTGTGCGACCCCATAGACGGCAGCCCACCAGGCTCTGCTGACCCTGGGATTCTCCAGGCAAGAACACTGGAGGGGGTTGCCATTTCCTTCTCCAATGCATGAAAGTGAAAAGTGAAAGTGAAGTTGCTTAGTCGTGTCCAACTCTTCGTGACCCCATGGACTGCAGCCTACTGGGTTCCTCCATCCATGGGATTTTCCAGGCAAGAGTACTGGAGTGGGGTGCCATTGCCTTCTCCTTGGTGAGACACAGGTGCTGCCTTATCTATCGAGAAGCTCCACTGGGCAGTGGAGCTGGGGCAGAGGGATGTGGCAGCATAGGATGGGCTTTGGGAATTGAACTGATTCATCAGTCCAGTCTTGGGGCTCACTTGGCAGCGTCATTTACATTGCTCCACACTTGCATTTGTGGGGAGTGCGGGGGAGAACTACCAGTGAGTGCCCGTGAGCTTCTCTAATGGTGTCCCGGCGTGAAAGGCTGTTCGTGACCAAGTCTGCTCCCCATCTGAAATTAAAGTGATTCAGCCATAAGGCTTGAGTTCCTGTCTCAATTAGGGTTTTGATGAATTCGATGTAATTGAATGTCTGCTACATTTGCAGTTTTCGAACATAACCAGTGCCTTGGTGTTCCCCTAAGGCACTTTGGGGAATTTTTATGGGACGTGAAAGAAATTGCTTCTTGGAAAGTAGCTTATGGAAAGGTTCTTGGAATCCTCACAAGACATGTACAGGACTGTGGTCCTAAAGATTTTCTTTATGTAATAGCAAAACATAATAACAAAGACAGAACACCGAGATCTGGAGGCAACACAGTAATGTATCTTATGTATCGTATTGAAAGAACTGTTGCCAGTTTTGCAAAACAACATACTTATGAATTTAAATCTCCCATTCAGAGTTATGTTAAGCTTTCAAGACATAAGCATAGACAGGCAATAAACAGTCTAACTGCATCCCAGATGCAGAACTCTCATATTCCGGTTATTAAAGGCTGGCAGAGGAGCCCCTTGTTCCTCTTCCGGCATCCTAGAAATGTACCTGATGTCCTCTGATGAGGTCCACCTCCTAGTGGCTGGGTTTGCCTGCCTTCTGTGAACACTTTGCCCATGCCGGCCCCAGACAGCACGCCGGGGGTAGCTTCTCTGAATCAAGACCTGCCTGCCTGCGACTGGATTTCCCCAGAGGAATCTAAACAGAAATTTCAAATTCAAGTTGTTTATCTAAAAGTTGATCTCGGAGACTTCCCTGGCAGTTCAGTGGTTAAGACTTCACCTTCCAATGCAGGAGCTGAGGGTTTGACCCCTGGTCAGGGAACTAGAATCCCACATGCCTCGTGGCAAAAAAGCCAAAACAGAAAACAGAAACAATATTGTAACAAACTCAATAAAAACTTTAAAAATGGTTCACATAAAAAAATAAATAAATAATAAAATAAAAGGTGATCCCAGGACAGGACAGCAAGGCAGTGGGGGAGTGAAACAGGGAGGAGAAAGCAGCCAAGGGCTGTGTATCCCCAACAAGTCCCTGGTGTGGCCAGCTGGAATGGCTGCTTCTGGGGGCCAGGAAGATGGCATAGAACACAGCCTCCAGGTTTTCGCACCCAAGGGGCGGGAGCAGGGGATTTATCCACCAGCCTTCCCTGTCACTGCTCAAGGATTGCCTTTGAGGGACATTAATTCCGTGACGTTCTAATTTACTGAACACAGGTAGGGTGGACTTTGGGGCCCAGAGAACATCCCTAAGCAAGTAAACTTAGGAGGCTGGCTGTTGGAAGGACCCGAAAGGTAAAAGATGGGGAGATGTGAGTGGGGTCCTACACACACATGCCTACACACTCAAAACAGCCTTCAAACACAAGCCATCCCGTAGGTCTCACCTCCAGCTCACAGGGAGGAGACACCAACCTCAGTGCCAGGCTGCCTCCTAGGAGCTCAGGGCCAGGACAGCCTGCTTGCAGGGAATGTCCTTTGTGTTCAAAACAACAGCTGCCATTCTAGGCAGTCTTTGCTTCCACTTGGGATGCAGAAGGCCTGAGCTCCCTAGAAGTGCAAGGAGAAATCTGGATAATGTAAAAATCATATATGGGTATGTCAAGGGACAGTGGAGACCAGAAGGGCTTGATGGACAGATTTCCAAAGAGAAGAGCCCATCCCACGTGAGCTGTAAGCCCTGGTGGGTCTGGACACGGGGGAACAGCAGGATCCAGAAGTTCACTGGATAGAGACAAGTGAGCTGAGCATCGGCAAGGGTAGAAAAAGGTGGGATCCACTGGCATTTGAAAGACCATCTGAGACAATAAGGATTTGATCCCCTCACCCCAGATTTGCTCAGAAAAGTGGAAATGAAGGCAGGGTCAGTAAATAGAAGGAAATCATTCCCTCTGCCCTGTCTCCCACATTCTCCTGAGACCTGAAATGGACGGACACAAAGGGAACTGGGAATTTGGAATGCCAGATGAGATCCTGATAAGAACTGGGAGACTGATCCTTCTTGGGAAGCTGGATGGTGTCTGGCCGAGCCAAAGTGGGCTGCTGCTCAGCCCCAATCGAGTGAAGCCAGGCTGACCTCTGAATAATCACCTCTTCCCTGTGCCAGCAGGTGAGAGAAGAACTGGAGATTTCCAGAGGGAAAAGAACCAGGATTATTCCTCAGCTCTCACTCTTCTGTACATAATTTCCAGGATGCAGCAGTAAGTTACAGGACCCATGAAGAGGTAGGAACAGACCTCATAACCAAGGAAAGACTGCAGCAGAAATAAACCATAGATCATCCAGACACAAGAATTAGCAGAAAATCATTTAAACCATCTCTGTTAAATAGGTAAAGGTGGGAAGAATAAATGAGGGTGGGTAATTTCAGCAGAGAAATGGAAAAAATAAGAAAAACCAGATAGATGTTTAATGTATATATACACATATATATATACACACACATACTCTTTGTGACCCCATTAATCGTAGCACGCCAGGCCTCCCTGTCCATCACCAATGCCCAGAGTCTACCCAAACTCATGTCCATTGAGTCAGTGATGCCATCCAACCATCTCATCCTCTGTCATCACCTTCTCCTCCTGCCCCCAATCCTTCCCAGCATCAGGGTCTTTTCCAATGAGTCAACTCTTCACATGAGGTGGCCAAAGTATTGGAGTTTCAGCTTCAACATCAGTCCTTCCGATGAACACCTCTGACTGATCTCCTTTAGGATGGACTGACTGGGTCTCCTTGCAGTCCAAGGGACTCTCAAGAGTCTTCTCCAACACCACAGTTCAAAAGCATCAGTTCTTCGGTGCAAAGAGTTGGACACGACTGAGCAACTGAACTGACTGATATATATACACACATCTATTTTTTAAGTTGCTATTTACAGTAAGTCCCCTACATATGAGCCTACAAGTTGTGAACTTTTAAAGATGTGAATGTCCCTTCACGTGTGCAATCACGTAAGTTAGTTCACGTGTCTGGAGTACACTGTCATGTGAGTGCCCCCTCAACATGTGGTTGTACTTTACTGGACATTATTGTACAGAGCACAGTAGTACCATATCTTTATTTCAAGCTCAGGATGTCCAGAAGCAAGCGTCAAAGCAGGACTGATGTCACTGGTACTGCCAAGAAGCACTAAGTAGTAACAATCGTTATTTGTTAGTTGGGTACCCTGACTAACTTTGTTGGACTTATGAACAAAAGAGACTTAGGACAGAACTCTCAGAACGGAGCTTGTTCATATGTAGGGAACTTACCATATTGAGTTTCACCAAAGTGCAGGCACCACACTAGATGCTTTATAAGTATTTGTAGAAATGCACCTTCTGACTTTTAAGATAATGTCATCCTCATTCACAGAGGACTGATTAGCTGGAGGCAGGGGGAAACCATGAAGTAGTTAAGCCTGGATTTGAGTCACATCTGTGGACTGTCAAATCCACTCTCTTTTCACATGGGGACCTTACGACTTAAAAATTCCAGATGTTATTATTGAGTTCTTATAATTATCCCTTAGCTCATGAGTATTCCTTAGAAATGTTGAATGTAGGAGACAGAACAGGGGCTTCCCAGGTGGTGCTAGTGGTAAGAACACACCTGCCAATGCAGGAGATGTAAGAGATGCCAGTTTGATCCCTGGGTCAGGAAGATCCCCTAGAGGAGGGCATGGCAACCCACTCCAGCATTTTTGCCTGGAGAATCCCATAGACAAAGGAGCCTGGTCTGCTACGGTCCATAGCGTTGCAGAGTCGGGCACAACTAAAGTGACTTAGCACTCAGGCACACAGGAAATGGAACAAAACAAAGCAAGGAATGGACATGTCAGCACCATGGAGGTGACCCAGGCTGGGTGATGGAATAACTCAGCCCAACCAGTGCTCAGCTAGAAGCTTCTCTCATAATCAGATGACATCGTCCACTGCTAGGTTTATAATTCCCCCAAACAGACAGGGGATTCAGGCTGATAAATACAGTGAGAGGTCTACAGGTCACCTCAGTTACCTGTGCACCTTGATTTCTGGCTTATTGTTCCCCAGACAAAATCCAGTAACACACCACCTATCAAATTCCTGTTCAGAGAAGCATCCAGTCTCCCCAAGAGGCTGGAAACTGAGGATGGGCAAGGCTGAAGATCTCACATCACTAGTTGCCAAACCTAAAATTAGGAGTGTAGGCCTGCCATCCCCTGCTAGAGCTGGGGTAGGGAGGAAGCTCAAGGAATAGGAGTGATCTTTGGAGAAACCAGGAGGGGCCAAGTGCAGGCGGTGGCCCTGCCCAGGAGGCAGGATGCTGTAATGGGAGAATTTATGGTGCAGAAGTAGACCAAGGCCTGGGTCAGGTCGAGCTGGTGTGGTCCCTTGATATTCTACCACATTCGAGTGTAAAAGAGTTTCTCCTAGGGTCATCTGCAGGCCACCTACCTTAGGAGGATCTTGTTGAAAGCAGATCTCCTGCCCTTGTCCAGAGTAGCTGAATCAGAAGAGCAGCTATACCTGCTTGATCCCCATCTTCAGGCTCAGCTTTGCTCAGTCCTTGGACCAAGCTTGACCTTGGGCAAGAGGCAGCCCCCTTGGGCAGTTGGTCCAGGAAGCATAAATTGTCCCCTCTGGATGCTCCTGTCCTATGACTGTCTGTCTGCTTGAGGCTATCTCCCTTATGTTTCCTGGTATCTTTTCCTTGGCTGTCTCCCCTGTTCCCCTACAAGGCCAGGTCCCAACAGAGCCCCACACCTGACCATCCCCTGATAGATGCTGTTCCTGGCCCAGGTTCCTTTAAGGTCACCCACACAGCTCTCTGCTGCTCCAACCTCAATGGCCTCTGCATCCTCTTCCCAGCTCTCTGTTCTTGCTTTAGCTTTGGCTCACAGCACTTGTTCCTGGATTGTTCTACTTCCTTGAAATTATCCCTAGAGATCAGAACCCACATCTAGATTAGGTAAGAGGTTTTTGGTTTCAGGTAACAAAAAACCCCAGCTCTAATTTGGTCTCTTAGACAATGGGAATTTATTAATGTCTGAAAAATACAGAAGAAAACTGGACATCAGGCATGATTTGATCAAGCCTCCAGCCCCATTTTCTGTGATTCTCTTATTGCTAATATCTTTTGTTCTCTTCCACATAACTGTTTTTATTGGTAGCACTTTCAGGCCTCATATACACATTTCACACTGACTAGGAAGAAGGAGAATATCTCCCCACCCTTCATCCTCATGGCATCATCAAACAAAAATCTGATTGGGCTGACTCAGGTCACCTGACCATCCCTGAACCCATCACTGAATTACCCAGTTGGTTTAGATTACTCAGAAACCAACCGTGCTTTCCTCCTTCTCCCCAGAGATAAGAACATGATCAGTTCCACTCCTCATACGTAGCCATTGGTCCTTGGTTATCATAGAAAGCAGATAAAAGACTACAGGACAAAGCCTGTGCAGTATCCCATGTTGCCTCTCTGGCTATGTTCCCTGGGCTAGTGTGACACAGTCAAATGCATACAGATCCATTACAGGTCCTTGTGTGGACACCGATTTCATTTCTTTGGGGTAAATAAGGCAGCAGTGGGATTGCTAGGTCATATGGTGAGTATGTTTATAAGAAACCACCAACAGACTTTCAAATACAAAAGGGCTGAAACCCTTTTGTATTCCCACCAATAAGATGTATATTCCAGCCGCTCTGCATCTTCTCCAGCACTTGGTACTTTCAGATTGTTGTTCTGTTTTACTTTTAGCCATTCTAGTGAGCATGCATGGCACCTCACTATGGTTTTAACTTACATTTCCCTGGTAAGTCATGATGTTGAGCATCTTTTCATGTGCTTCTTCTTTGCCAAGCATACATCTTGTTTGGCAAGAGTCTGTTCAAATCTTTGCCCATTTAAAAAAATTATTGGAGTATAGTTGATTTACAGTGTTATATTAGTTTCAGGTATACAGCAAAGTGAAGCAGTTATGTACATATATATATATCCACTCTTTTTTTTTAGATTTCTTTTTCCCATCTTGGCCAGTACAAAATATTGAGTAGAGCTCTCTGTGCTCTATGGCAGCTTATTATTAGTTATATATTTTACATATAGTAGTATATATCAGAGAAGGCAATGGCAACCCACTCCAGTACTCTTGCCTGGAAAATCCCATGGACGGAGGAGCCTGGTAGGCTGCAGTCCATGGGGTCTCGAAGACTCAGACACGACTGAGCAACTTCACTTTCACTTTTCACTTTCATGCATTGGAGAAGGAAATGGCAACCCACTCCAGTGTTCTTGCCTAGAGAATCCCAGGGTCAGCAGAGCCTGGTGGGCTGCCATCTATGGGGTCAGACAGGACTGAAGAGACTTAGCAGCAGCAGCAGCAGCAGTATACATATATATATATATGTCGATTCCAACCTCCCATTTATCCCTCCTCCACCCCTTATCCCTTGGTTTGTTTTCTGCATCCATGACTCTACTTCAGTTTTGTAAATAAGTTCATAGGTATCCGCTTTTTTAAGATATGCCATTTTAAGTGGAGTTTTCACCCTGTTACTCTAAAGTCCAGTGGTCTGTGTACCATGACGCTTGACTATCCTTCTGAGACATTCTGCCCAGTTTATTTTATCTTCAGATCAGTAAAGTTCTGAAGGGCTGTTAGAAATGCTTTCAAGTGACTGTGGCATTGTTTTGTCACTTGTGTTGGGTGCATTTGAGTTTGTAGGAGAGGTCCTTGGAGAGCTCTTTCATCCTGTGGGAGAAAAAGGCAAAGTCACTTCCCTTTCAATGTATAAGGAGCCCAGAACCTCACAGCCATCCCAGAGCCACCCCAAGTAGAGGGTCCATCTTTGGACACACGTGTCTTTCTGGTCAGGATCACACCCAGATGGACTCCACGGCCCCCCTGCTGCCTACTGTCCAGCCAGGCCCCCCGCCCCACAAGCAGCTGAACTCGGGTTGATGGGTGAATGCAGTAGGGACAGAAGCCCTCTGGCTGGCTGATGCCAGCTTTATAGTGTCTCTTTAAACAAGAATCCTTAGCTGTCAGCCTGTGCCTGGCGCTACTCTCATGCTTTATACGTATCAACCCCTCTGATCCTCACAAGAACCCTCTGAAGAGGACAGTGTTTTTACAAAAGAGGAAACCAAGGCTCTGAGAGACCAGGTAAACTGTCAGTCACAGAGCTGTTAAATTGTGAGGAGTTTAGGGATTCAGGGGTCCTGAAAGCACAGCAACGGGAGGTTCCCCCTCATGCCCAGCTCAGAGGCCTAGTGCATCAAGCTCCCTCCACACTGCAGCTGTGCTCCCATCACAGCTCAGTGCCTTTGCATTCCCACAAAACCTGCCTCACAAGGAAGCAGAGGGTGTGATCCAGTGAAAAGGGAAAGATGGGAATTCCTCCTCACCCCAAATTAGCATATGTAGCATCTGCTGAACTTCCACCCTTCTGGTGGGTCTGGCATCTTGAGTCCCTCACATCCACTCCTGAGCCCCCTGAAACTGCCAGGTGACCCCAGACCCCCTCAGTCTGGGCACCGAGACACAGTTGCCAGCACACAAGCCCTTAGTCCATGAGCAGAGCCCGCACACAGGAGATGTGAAGAAGTGGGAAGGTGAAGAAGTCCAGAGTGTGAGCAAGTGGTGACCGTGTGTGTGCAGAGGACCAGGAAGGCCGCTGTGTCTATTCCCGCAGCCAGGTGTCCCCCGAGTGCCCCGCCTGCCCTCCTGTCACCCCATACGCACAGAGCACTGCAGGGGCTATGACCGAACTGATCAGACTTCACGCTTCTGGTTTGAGCAAATGTGGTTAAAGTGTTCGTGGTGGGAGCCATAGCCAGCCCCCATAGCCTGAGGAGATCTAGAATCACAAGCCTGTCTTTGGACAAAAAAATGTAAACACGAGGTGTTTGTTTCTTCATATCGTCATCTGTGAATTCAAACCTGTTGTAGTAGTCCATGGATCAGGTCCTGTGGGAAATGTTTATTATAGTCCCACTTTGGGCAGTAAGTCCATTCATTGATTCAGCAAATGTTTCTGAGAATCTGCTATGTACCAGGCAGTGTTGTAGGCACTAGAGAGACACCAGTAAAGAAAGGGTAGAGTCGGAGCAGGCAGTTATCTGTTGGAGTATTGATCACCCAACAGAAATGAAAGATCAGTAGATAGATAGATAGATGGATGGACGGCCTGAAGGAGGGAGAAGGTTCAAGATTGTTTGACAGTAAACAGGGAGAGAGCGTGTGTGTCCAGGAGCGGCCAGTGCTGTGGAAAAGTAAAACAAAGTAAGGATTATAAAGAGTGTGGGAAAAAGAGATATTGATTTATAAAGCATTTCTAGGGAAGGTCCCTCTGCAATCGTTGATAGTTTAATGGAGTGAGAAAGCACTACTAAATCTCACTCCATAAAGAAAATGGCACCAAATAAAACTTAAAAAAAAACAATTTTTTTTTAAGACTCTGGTTGCAGGCACCGTTTCAGACATTTGAGTTCCTCTCTGAGCAGAGGAAACATGCCAGCCAAGCAGATAGACAGCCGTTGCCTTTGGGACACTATAAAAGTCAAGTGGGCTAATCCCACAGGCTAGCGCAAGTAAAGAACAGAGCCAAGGGGAGCAGGAAGAGGCACGTGCGGTGACCAGCACCCCTCATCCCAAAGATGACGGGGTGTGTGAAGATGCTGCAGAAAAGAGGGGAACTCTTTTCCACTGGGAAATGATCGTGGCGCCAGGCTGTGAGTCCCTGAGAGCCCAGCCTCCCTCCCCCTGGCTCCCACTCTGTCTACAGCACCCAGAGACTGCCCACATGTGGTTGGCACTCACTCGATCTTTGATGCATTTACTAAGTGACCCTTGACACAGAGAAGGGGAGGGTCGATGTATGGATCAGAGATAGCGTTCACAAGGCCCCGTAGCCTGACACAAACGTGCCCAGGAACTATCTGACCAGTGCCTGGGGCGTTAGACGATGAGCGGACACATGTCACCACCTGCCACCAGATGCCCCAATGACAAGGTGGATTGAGACAGTGGGACCTCTGGACAGAACTTGACACAGTCTTGAAACAGAATTATTGGTGTTCTGAGGGTCTCTGCTCACTGCCTTTTATGTGCATTCACAGGACACACAGAGACGAACAGGGTGGGGAAGGTCCCGGCACTGCTAGAGCTCACAGACCAGCAGGGAGACACAGGCAAGGAGCATGGAAGCCAATAAATGGTCAAATCATAGTACAAAGAAGAGATCTTGAAGGAAATGCCGTGAGCAATGGGATGGGGGACCTGTAGGGGAGGAGGAGAAGCAGCTCTAGGGAAGTGGTCTGGGAAAGTGTCACAAAAGAACCCCAAATTACAAAGGCAGCACTGTATGAAGACCTGGGAAAGGAATCCCAGGGAGGGAGTAGTTGGGTATTCAGACAGGAACAAGCGTGGCATTGTCGAGGGTCAGAGAAAAGGCCAACTGGGAGCCTAGTGTGGAAGGGGGAGGGGTGTAGATGGGAGAGAGCTTGGAGAGGATGGATCGTGGTGGGGACTGGGTGCTGTGGGAAGCTATGGGAGGAACTCTGAGAAGCAGGGTAGGTGACCAAGGTAAATTTTGCTCTTTTGGCTTGGGAGCTTTTTTTAATATAATAAAATTACTTTTCTAGTCTATTCTTGTTTATTCTGACCCATCACCATTTATTTATGTGAAATTAGAATTTATTCCCTCCTGAGCCTGAATCTCTAAAAGCAAGAAACAGTCGTCATTAACCTTTTCAGATAGTGCATGGACCATCTGGGGCAACAGGGGAGCTCACGTTCTGAAGGTCTGGCTTTGACAAGGAGAGTAAGATGGAACAGCGGTGGGCCTGGGGCTCTCACTCCACTGACTCAACCAAGGGGATGCTGTCTCCATGGCAACGAGGGGAATTCATCCTTCCCTGAAGTGGGTATATGTGAGTGCCATTCCCTAGGAAATGAGAAAGAAAACAGCCTTGTGGGCTCTATTTTTTTGTGATTCTTCTTCCAAGATCAAGCTGTGGCTGCCATTGGGGTGTGGAAAGTTAGAACAGGTTACTCAATGTGGTAGCCAGAGGCTGGGAGACTCGAGCGCTGACTGGCTCAGCTGTCAGACAACATCAGAGCCTTGGCTTTCATCATGGTCAATGTACAGTAAACCTTATTTCTCCCCCATCTTGCTCTACCTGTGGCTCCTGCAACATGCAGCTTCTAAAAACATTATGTCCCAGAATCCCCATGGCATCTTTGCTTCCCCCCCCCTTTTTTTAACAATATACAACTTTCTTCTGCTCCTTTTTGTATTTTGCTATTTTTTCTTTTTAATTAAAAACAGCTTATGTATTAATAGCTAATGCACATTGGGATCTCAACTAAGTTAATACAAAATTATATGTAACTTGTTTTTAATCCTTCTATCAAACCCACGGTGTGGATGTTGTTTTTGTTCATTTTACAGATGAGAAAACAGAGCCCAGAGAGGGAGGTGGAGAAATTTGCTCCAGACCACACATCTAGGAATATCAAAGTTGGAATCAGAACCAGCCAGACTTGTAGAATTTGCATCCTTAATCTCTGTGGGACTCTATAAACCAGTGGAGCAAAGCCATGCAGAGGCCCCTGCCCTCCTTGGAGGGTTGTAGAACTTGTCTCACAGTTGGAGGAAGAGACTGTCCAGGATTGTCAGACAGCTCTTCTCTCTGGTCTAGATGTACAGGGCAGGTCCAGGGCATCCTTGAAAATTCTTGTTTTAGAACCGGTTATAGAGAATGCTGAGATGGGTGACCTGGGGGCTCATCTCCAAGTGAGAACCACAAGGATGTCTCCTTTTGGAAACTGAGGCCCTTTTCTGAACTCTGTATAAATGTGCCCTGATTATGGGGTATTCTGGGATGTGGTGGGAAACTAAATGGATCCTAAGGCTTTTTCTATCCTCCGTTCCTAAAATCAGCACAGCACGGCCCCGTGTGCTTCCCTGACACCAAGAGGGGAGGGATTCCCTTCCACTGTCCCACGTCAGCAGCCTTGTCTCTGAGGACTTTGTCAGCCCCTCTGCCCTTGTTCTCTAGTCTCTTTTTTTAGAGGAACTGACTCTGTTTCAGGGACAAGAAGGAAAGGTTGAGGGGACCACCAGATGGGTTCTCATTCACATCAGGGAAGCAAAGCTGAGGCATGTCCCGGGTGAAGTGTTTGCTTTCCATCCTGTAACCTTTGGCTGGCTTGGTTTTGCTTGCATGATCTCTCAAGTCATGTTTTTCTCACACAACTGGGACCAGAGTAGGAGCATGAACTCTGCTGCTTTTACCCCAGCAGTGGGTCACCTCCCACCCTCTCGCCTCTATTTGCCCCAGGCTCCAGTCTCCAGACCCTGCCAGCTCCACCTCGACAGACCCCAAGTGTGATTTAGAAGGAAAAGGTCCTTGGGAATAAACAAGTCCTTGGCCCTGGTTTGGCTAGGGCTGGGTCTGAAATTCTGTGGGTTTGGTATGCATACTCCTGGCCACAGCACAGCATCTGCCCCTGAACCGTCCTCAGCTGCAGAGCCAGGATGATGGTGTGTGCAGACTTTTCACTTCTCCAGCTTCAGGGTCCCTGGTGTCTCCCTGTTTCCAAAGAAAAGAACAGTATGGAAGTGGGGTCCATTTTGTAGATATCCCTGAGGTTGTTTGCAGACTTTCGGTGCTCATATTATCAAGCAAGCTTCATCAGAGATGGGATCAACAGAGTCCATAAATAGTCCAAAATGACTTCATATCTGTGACCAAGTCCTTTAGGGGTCTGAACACCTGTCCACCCAGCTGGCTGGCTGTTGTCAAACCACTTAGCCAGTATTTGAAAACAGGAAATCCTTATGCCATCAGAAGGAAGAAGTTTCCTGGAATTTGCAAGGTTTGGGTACATGTTTTCCCTTACAGTCTTTTTTTTAATTACTCATTAAGTTGCTTGTTCATTTCAGAACCGAGTGTGCTGGCGCCAGCCTTGGAGCCATGTACACATACAGTCCGAAAACACTGCTGGCTACAGCTTGTGTTCCTGCCATGTTCACAAAGCAGTGCAGAGAAACATCCAGTCTTCACCTCTGTCATTTCTGGGTTTGCCCTGAGCCGTGTCCCTCTAGGTCCATGTAGGAATTTCCAGAGGATTCCAGGGAATCTTGTAAGGGTTTCCTTGGTGGCTCAGACAGTAAAGACACCTACAATGTGGGAGATCTGGATTCGATTCCTGGGTCGGGAAGATCCCCTGGAGAAGGGCATGGCAACCCACTCCAGTATTCTTGCCTGGAGAATCCCCATTGACAGAGGAGCCTGGCTGGCTACAGTCCACGGGATTGCAAAGAGTCATACATGACTAGGAGGCTAAGTATTATCCTCTGAAGGGCAGCAGAGGCTTCTACAAGCCCCGGCAGCACCCTGTAAGCTAGAGATTTGCTCCATCAGTGCAAACATCCTAAGTGATAGTTCCAGTGCTCAGGGAGGTGATGGTGACAAAGAGGCCCCCTGAGTTCTGTTGACTGTGTCTAGTGGAAGGAAGGCCAATGATAAATAAGGACCCAGTAAGTCTCTTGAGAAACCTGTATGCAGATCAGGAAGCAAGAGTTAGAACTGGACATGGAACAACAGACCGGTTCCAAATAGGAAAAGGAGTACGTCAAGGCTGTATATTGTCACCCTGCTTATTTAACTTGTATGCAGAGTACATCATGAGAAATGCTGGACTGGAAGAAGCACAAGCTGGAATTAAGATTGCAAGGAGAAATATCAATCACCTCAGATATGCAGATGATACCACCCTTATGGCAGAAAGTGAAGAGGAGCTAAAAAGCCTCTTGATGAAAGTGAAAGAGGAGAGTGAAAAAGTTGGCTTAAAGCTCAAAATTCACAAAACTAAGATCAAGGCATCTGGTCCCATCACTTCATGGCAAACAGACGGGGAAATAGTGTCAGATTTTATTTTTTTAGGGCTCCAAAATCACTGCAGATGGTGGTTGCAGCCATGAAATTAAAAGACGCTTACTCCTTGGAAGGAAAGTTATGACCAACCTAGATAGTATATTAAAAAGCAGAGGCATTACTTTGCCAACAAAGGTCCGTCTAGTCTAGGCTATGGTTTTTATAGTAGTCATGTATGTATGTGAGAATTGAATGGTGAAGAAAGCTGAGCACTGAAGAATTGATGCTTTTGAACTGTGGTATTGGAGAAGACTCTTGAGAGTCCCTTGGACTGCAAGAAGATCCAACCAGTCCATCCTAAAGGAGATCAGTCCTGGGTGCTCATTGGAAGGACTGATGTTGAAGCTGAAACTCAATACTTTGGCCACCTCATGTGAAGAGTTGACTCATTGGAAAAGACCCTAATGTGGGAGGGATTGGTGGCAGGAGGAGAAGGGGACAACAGAGGATGAGATGGCTGGATGGCATCACTGACTTAATAAACATGGGTTTGGATGGACTCCAGGAGTTGATGATGGACAGGGACACCTGGCGTGCTGCGAAGAGTCGGACAGGACTGAGCAACTGAACTGAACTGAACTGAAGTCAGCAAGCAAATTTCAGACAGAAGTAGTCTGACGATGGTAAAATGGGGTATCATCAGTGACCAGCAGGGAGCAAGGGGCAGCAGTGAGGCTGAAACCTGACCAGTATGAGGGGGGAGCCGTGTGACGATCCAGAACATTCCAGGCAGGATGCCGGTGAAGGGACCTGCTGGAGAGAGAGCCCAGGGGTAGAGGCAGATCTGGCATGGGCTCCTGAGTCCTGGTAAGGGGTTTGCTTCCAAACAGGACCATGTTCTAGGGAAATATTTGGGGGCATTTTCCTTAGGGAGACATCACAGTGGGTGGAAAGGAGTCGGAAAGCCCGGTGCTACCTGCAATCTCTCCAGGTGTTAGATGCCATGTGCAGACATCATAACATCATCTAGGTATGAGTCTCCACCATAGCCTGAATGCTGTGGGGAATCGGCTCAAAACCCCTGGTTGCTGGTCCTGAGAAACTGTACTCCACCCTGTTATCCTGCCTCCCACCTCCCTGTGACTTCCATTCAGTGTCCCTCCCTTCCCCTTGGCCTCTGCTCCATTCCTGAAAGGTTATGGATCCTTAAACCTTAGCCTCATTGTCTTGTTGCAAATCTCATCCTTTTCCCTTCATATTCTCAGCATTCCCCTCTTCCCTGTTAGCATCTGGATCAGCTGTCCTCACTCTAGTATCAGCCTCCCCAACTCCAGGATGGTCATCCCTCCTGCCTTCACCCTCATTGGAGTGCTTGGTCTGACCAAGGTTTATGGTATTTCCAGGTCCAAGAGTTAAACTTGGAAGTCCACTTTGAGGGTGGAAATACTGGAGTTTAGTTGAGCAGTAAAATGGTTTATTATGAACAATAGATTGGAATATTTGAAGCTGAGACTGTCTGTAGAACAGCCACTTTGTTGGTCCACCTTCCACGGTTAAGTAGCCACCTCCTCTGAGTTGTAATTTGTCAGATTTCTAGTAAAGCTGTGCTTCCTCTACTTCTGGGACTCTGTCTATGATGCTAAACTGAGTGTCTGCCATACTAGAATTGCCCCAGATCCTAATGCAAGGGGGCAAGCTTTACTGAGAACAAGGCACTGCAGTGCATTTTCTTATTTATTCCTTGTAATAACATTTAGAGCAGTTTGGAAAATGAAGATATTTGACAAATGTGATAGCCAGCCCCGAAGATAGCATCCCGTTGACCCCAGGGTCCTGGTATTCAGGCCTTTCTGTCTCCCTCCCCCACTGAACAAGCATCATCCATGTGGTCACCTGCCATGTGACTGAGCTGCTGCATGCCCAACTCCTCCGGCTCCTGTAAGTCATCAGATGACTGTGGCCCTTATTTAGTGAGACCTTGAGTCAGAGCAACCCAGCTGAGCCACTTCCAAATTCCAAACCCTCAGAAACTCTTTGAGATAATGTTTATTGCATTAAGTTGCTAAACACAGCAATGGGTAACTAATACAGTAAAAGTTACTCTGAATTTGGCAAATGACAAAGCAGGCTCAGGTAGCAGGGATTTCCAGCAAAATTTCCAGCAAATTCCAGCAGGGAATCGTGCCCTGTCCATTTCACAGACAAGTCCACGCTCTCACCTCTCTACACAGCTGCCTGTGGCATCTAACTTTTGACAGACGAAGGGTATCAGGAAAAAGCAAGAGACCACACTGCCCTCATCTCAGTCCTGCAGTGGTCCTAGGCTTGGGGAGACTGGTTATAGTGTGGAATGAGCAAAGAGAGGCAAGGGGGTGGTGTCACAATTGGTCTGAAGTATTTGCCTGAGCTGTGCTCACCCAGTTCAGCCACAGCTAGCTGATGTTCAAAGACTTTTCACCCTGCTTATTTGTAGTTCTTTCTCTTATAATTTTTTTTTAAATCACTGAAGTCCACAGCTTAAATAGTCTATTTCCAGTTAGGACTTCTACTAAGCTTTCTCCACAAAGAGGTCTTTTCTATTCCCCTTCCATCCATCCTAGCTTCCCTCCCTCCCTCTCTTTCTATAAAATGTACCCTTGCTGATAGAGTGTCATAGCAATATATGAGTTTCAGAAACTGCTGTCATCTGATTCTTGGGATTTGCAGCAATTACGATTCACTGCCATTAAAAGATGCAGGTCCAACCCCGCAGCCTGCCCTTCACATCATCAGTAGATCTGCTCATCCAGAGAGGTAACACGTGCTGTCTTCTTTGGGGGAGACATTCTTTACAGCAAGAGCTTTCTGACATCGACCTGCAGAGCCTCTGTTTAGCGACCTGATCTTTCAGCATCTTCCCGGCAAAAGACAAACCAACAAATTGTTTAAAGCTTCCGTTTTCCCCACAAATTAGTCTGTTGAACTTGCCAGACCAAGGGAAAATGAATGCAACTTAATAGCTTTGAAAGGAAAACAGACATTCTACCTATGGGGCTGCATCTTATCCAGCTCCTTCAACCAGGGGCAGCTGGAAACAGCGGCTAGGAGTTCGGTAGGACTTGAAGCAAGAGGCTGCCTCTCCCTGGCCCTCTTGGTTCTGAATAGCTGTGCCCACTTTCTGAAGCCAGTTCTGACACCCAGCTCGCACCCCTCAACTGGGAGTAGTCTTTTCTAAAGACTGGAATCACCCTTGGGTGAGGCCTTATAATGCGCCCCCCCACCCCCACCCCCAGTATGCTATTTGGCCCTGGTGAGCAATGCAGCAAAGGAAAGTTGGCCAAACTAGGCAGCTTCCTAAGATACAGCGGCCTGTGGCATCATGCCCGAAACCCCACGCTAACCTGAAGTGAGGCAGGGGAGAGTGACTGCCCACCTGGGTTCCCTATAAACATGCTGCCCACCCATGTGGGTGGACTTGTCTTCTATTTGCTGCCTGCTAAGGGCTTAGGGCTCCGGCATGGGGGAGGGTGACTTACATCATTCAACTGAGCTCCTTACAGCAAGGGTGATTCTGGCAGAGATTGGTTCAGGCAGTGCCCATAGAAGTAATGGCAGTTGGTATTGATTTTATTTTTTATTCCATAGCTCAGTGTTTAAAAATTATTTGGTGCTGAAATGCAGAACACACATTTACTGTAGGGGATTTCAAGCTCCAATAAATTTCCAAGATCTCTCATTGAATTTAAATCTGAATGACTGCTGGGCAAATAGTATTCATTGGACTTTGCTGAATCAATCTTTAGAGCCCAAGGAAGTACGCTAACTAACCTCCTCTCTGTCCATGAATATAAATAGAAGACATATGTGCATCCCTCACTTGTGGGAGGGAGATCAAAGGGGGCCGAGCATGTAGGACTGAGGGTGTAGAGGAAGAAAGCCAGAGAGGTCATGAGCCACAGGAAAATGACCAGGGTGGGTGGGTGGACCAATACTCGTGGCAGGGGGTGTGACTCATCCACACAGGTGCTAGTGACTATCCCACCAAGAACAGATCCTCACTGCAGTGCTTCAAGCCCAGCCCGCTTCGGCCATTCCATGGCCTGTGTGGGCAGTGTGTGGCCAAGCTGGGCTTTATACTCAGTCCACCTGTTGGTCCTGCCCCTCTGCTGCCCCTCAGGGCCCATCACAAATGAACAAAGAGATGTATCTATCTGAAGGAGAGACGGACGTGTCACCTGGTCCAGATAGTTATCTTCAAGAAAGCCACCAGAAAGCTGAGTCAGCTCAGAGACACTCTCTGAGAACCTGTGACTTGAGACTTGGCCTGTTCCCTGCCCCCACGCCCCAGTTCTTCAAGCTGGGACCAATTCTTCAAGCTCCTCAAACTTCGGGGCACAGATGCACTGAGCTTTTCCTACTGGGCATCCTCTTCTGCCCTGCTTTGCAAAATGCATTCTTCCTCTTGGAACCCCTCTTGTCTCATCCACAGTGGGGACATCCCTCCCCAACTGAGCTGCCCATAGTCCCATCTCCCCTACCCGATATGAGACAGACTCGTCTGATCTCGACTTCAGCCTCCTCTGCCAGGCACCGCACTCTCCATCTCTGGCCCGGGCTGTTCTTGCATCCTCAGGATTTAGTTTGCAAATGGGCTGCCAGACTGTTCCAACCCAGGTCCCAGGGGACAGCCTCCAGTTCAAAGTCTAAACGTTGAGCTAAACTCTGCCTATTGACTATTAGTCTGGTTTCTTTAGAGAACAGATGTGTGTGTGTTGTGTATATATATAAACAAATAAATCATACATACTGTGTATGTAAAATCATATTATCATATATGTGTGATTATATATAATCATATATATATATATACACATAATTGTGTATATAAATGAGATTTGCCATGAGGAATTAGCTCACCCTGTTATGGAGGCTGACAAGTCCCAGGAGCTACAGGGCAAGTCAGCAAGCTGGAGGCCCCAGGAGAGCCGATGGCATAGGATACTCCAAGTTCAAAGGCCTGAGAACCCTTTGAGAGCTATTAGTTAAGTTCCAGTTTAAGTGCTAGTCTGAAGGCAGGAGACCAGCATCATAGCCCAAAGACACAGGCAGGGAGAAAGAATCCTTTCTTCTTCAGCCTTTTATTCTCTTCAGGCCTTCAGTGGATTGGGTGAGGCCCATGCACATGGGGGAGCCAGTCTCAACCAGAAACACCCTCACATTTGTGCCCCGAAATAATGTTTAACCAAATATCTAGATATGTGTGGCCCAGTCAAGCTGACACATAAAGTCAACCGTCACACCCTCCCACCCAAACTCTCCAAGTACACCGAGTGCATTCCTTGGCTTCTGACACCCACAGTTTAAGCCTCAGCCTCACAGGAGACCCTCCATGCCCAGCCCGAGGTCAGATCCGATTGAGCCTTCGGTCACAGCAGTACTTGGCTCTGTCCTTTCCTTTGGAAGTCCGTGAACACCATCTAGTGCAGACCTCTGCTCTTGGGCACCTGGACCACCAGAGGCCCCTCCCCTCTGACTTTATCCTCTCTTCCTTAAATCCTTTTTCACACAGATTAAACTTCCTAAACCTCCCCTTGACCTTGTCTCTCACCTGCAAGGCCCACCTTCCGTGGTCATTTCCCGTTTCTGGCTCGCTTTCACTCATACTACACTTAACAGCAGAACTGAACCAACCACTCATTGTCTATGCTGGGTTTTACCTCATTCAAGTGCCTACGCGTGTGCGCTTCCTCCTGGCTGGAATGCCCTTCCTTATCTCTGTTCACATCATCTCCCAATTTTGAAAGCGTATTCATTTTTATTCTACAAGGATGTATTAAATGTCACCTCCTGCAGGAAGCCTTCCAGGGTTTCACCAGGTAGACATAATCTCTTCTTCAAACTCCCATAGCAGTCTTTTCAGTTTTATTATTCATGTCTGCCAATGATCACCTCTAATAGACTACTAAACCTGTCTGTCCAAGGTGATTCTTCTGGTATAAGCTTCTTGGAGATGGTGGTATGGAGGTGAGGGTGTCAAGAAAATACATGAACAAGTGAATATTAATTAGCGATATGAGATCTAAATACAAGTTAAGGCAACAACATGAAGTTACATGTCGGTCAATGATTAGCTGCTGAATGGATGGTACAGTTTTCAAGATTCCAATGTATTTTTCTATGACATGAGTTAAAGTCAGTTCTTTGGTGTCTGTGTCTCCTGTCAGCACACACAGTCCTACGAAGAAGCATAGCGAAGTCAGTAACTTATCTTTGCAAGTTAGCAACACTTGCTGCATGTTTCTGATGTGCGTTCGTTGTCTCTGTAGAATCATAGTGTCACAAGAAGGCTTCGGGAAAGAAGAGTGAGGATATGCTTTCTTTAAAGACACAGAAAGAGAACCGTGTGTAGCGGAGCCAGGGGTCCTCACTGGTCTGTCTCTGGTGTTCATTAACCAAGTCCCTGCTGTGAGCAGTTTGCACGAGGAAGCAAAGTTGCCAAAACACACAATATTCACTAATGAGCCAAGCACTTGAAAAAACTGCCCCTCCTATGTGCCTTTCCATCCTTAACAATAGCGTCCTTTCCCACCCATTGCCTCAGCCTCTGTCCAGTTTACGGGGATTTGCTGGATGTTCCAACATCCCATAAAAATGCAGGTTTCATGAAGCTGACATGTTGGAGGCTTGCTCACACCTCACTCACAAGTCATTAAAATAAAGGAGGGTCTCCCTGTGGCGGGAGAAAGTGAGATAAGGATGATGACACGGGCTCTATAATCCTTCCAAAAGAATGATTCAGAGAGTAAAGGATTAGGACAGAGACTCGGAAGATTTGATGAAACCCTCGAAGTTTCCCCCAGACTCTGTGACCAAGGGAGAGCAACACACAGGTGGGAGGGTCCTGTGGTCTGCTCTCCTTCCTGCATGTTACGGGGAAGTTACACCAAGGGACGAGCCATGCTGGATTCCAGACCCATTCTTTACAGCAAGCAGGGCGTGATTGCGCTTAGAACATCCATTTTTAGGGAAACATTAGGGCCACAGATTTTACTTTTTAGGGAAAAAAAAACCCCACTTTTTTAATGTCTGCAACTCACTCTCACTTAAACTAGTTTACATGTCAGCGTCTTTTTTTCTCTGCCAGCTCTCCCCATGTTTATTGTCTTTATTTTTTTCCTAACCCCAAAGTACAGATTTCCAAAGATGGGCTTCTTTTTCCTTGATTTTATTTTTTAAAATGTTACTGGAGTATAGTTGCTCCACAATGTTGTGTTATGTTCTGTTATATCACAAAGTGAATCAACCATCCATATACATTATAGCCCCTCTTTTATGGATTTCCATCCCATTTAGGTTAACCACAGAGCACTGAATAATTACCTGTGCTATACAGTAGTTTCTCATTAGTTATCTATTTTATACACGAAAGTGGAAAGTGGAAATCGCTCAGTTGTGTCCAACTTTGCAACCCCATGGCCTGTACAGTCCATGGAATTCTCCAAGTCAGAATACTGGAGTGGGTAGCCTATCCCTTCTCTAGAGAATCTTCTCAACCCAGGAATCTAAGCGGGGTCTCCTACATTGCAGGCAGATTCTTGACCAAATGAGCTAGGAGGAGAGCCATATGTATTTTATACACAGTAGTGTACATATGTCATTCTCCCTATTCATCCCATCACCCGCTTGGTATCCATACACTTATTCTCTATGTCTGTGTCTATTTCTGCTTTTCAAATAGGTTCATCTGTACCATTTTTCTAGATTCCATATATATGCATTAATATACGATATTTGTTTTCCTTTCTAACTTACTTCCCTCTGTATGGACTTTTATCTCTAAGCCCATCCACATCTCTTGCAAATGGCACAATTTTGTCCCTTTTTATGGCTGAGTCTCTGATAGCTCAGTTGGTAAAGAATCCACCTGCAATGCAAGAGTCCCCAGTTTGATTCCTGGGTCGGGAAGATCCACTGGAGAAGGGATAAGCTACCCATGCCAGTATTCTTGGGCTTCCCTGGTGGCTCAGCTGGTAAAGAATCTGTCTGCAGTGTGAGAGACCTGAGTTCGATACCTGGGTTAGGAAGATCCCTTGGAGAAGGAAAAGGCTACCCTCTCCAGAATTCTGGCCTGGAGAATTCCATGGACTGGATAGTCCAGTTCAGTTCAGTTCAGTTGCTCAGTCAAGTCTGACTCTTTGCGACCCCATGAACTGCAGCATGCCAGGCCTCCCTGTCCATCACCAACTCCTGGACTTTATCCAAACTCATGTCCATTGAGTCAGTGATGCCATCCAACCATCTCATCCTCTGTCGGCCCCTTCTCCTCCTGCCCTCAATCTTTCCCAGCATCAGGGTCTTTTCAAATGAGTCAGCTCTTCACATGAGGTGGCCAAAGTATTGGAGTTTCAGCTTCAACATCAGTCCTTCTAATGAACACCCAGGACTGATCTCCTTTAGGATGGACTAGTTGGGTCTCCTTGAAGTCCAAGGGACTCTCAAGAGTCTTTTCCAATACCACAGTTCAAAAGCATCAATTCTCTGGTGCTCAGCTTTCTTCACTGTCCAACTCTCACATCCATACATGACTGCTGGAAAAACAATAGCCTTTACTAGACAGACCTTTGTTGACAAAGTAATGTCTCTACTTTTTAATATGCTATCTAGGTTGGTCATAACTTTCCTTCCAAGGAGTGTCTTTTAATTTCATGCCTGCAATCACCATCTGCAGTGATTCTGGAGCCCCCAAAAATAAAGTCAGCCACTGTTTCCACTGTTTCCCCATCAATCTGCCATGAAGTGATTGGACCAGATGCCATAATCTTAGTTTTCTGAATGTTGAGCTTTAAACCAACTTTTCCACTCTCCTCTTTCACTTTCAGCAAGAGGCTCTTTAGTTCTTCTTCACTTTCTGCCATAAGAGTGGTATCATCTGCATATCTGAGGTGATTGATATTTCTCCTGGCAATCTTGATTCCAGATTGTGCTTCATCCAGCCCAGCATTTCTCATGATGTACTCTGCAAATAAGTTAAATAAGCAAGGTGACAATATACAGCCTTGACATACTCCTTTTCCTATTTGGAACCAGTCTATTGTCCTATGTCCAGTTCTGGCTGTTGCTTCCTGACCTGCATACAGGTTTCTCAAGAGGCAGGTCTGGTATTCCCATCTCTTTCAGAATTTTCCACAGTTTATTGTGATCCACAGAGTCAAAGGCTTTGGCATAGTCAATAAAGCAGAAATAGATGTTTTTCTGGAACTCTCTTGCTTTTTCGATGATGAGGGGATGCTGGCAATTTAATCTCTGGTTCTTCTGCCTTTTTTTAAATCAGCCTGAACATCTGGACATTCACAGTCACGTATTGCTGAAGCCTGGCTTGGAGAATTTTGAGCATTACTTTACTAGCATGTGAGATGAGTGCAACTGTGCGGTAGTTTGGGCATTCTTTGGCATTGCCTTTCTTTGGGATTGGGATGAAAACTGACCTTATTCAGTCCTGTGGCCACTGCTAAGTTTTCCAACTTTGCTGACATATTGAGTGCAGCACTTTTTCACAGCATCATCTTTTAGGATTTGAAATAGCTCAACTGGAATTCCATCACCTCCACTAGCTTTGTTCACAGTGATGCTTCCTAAGGCCCACTTGACTTCACATTCCAGGATGTCTGGCTCTAGGTGAGTGATCACACCATCATGATTATCTGGGTCATGAAGATCTTTTTTGTACAGTTCTTCTGTGTATTCTTGCCACCTATTCTTCATATCTTCTGCTTCTGTTAGGTCCCTACCATTTCTGTCCTTTATTGAGCCCATCTTTGCATGAAGTGTTCCTTTGGTATCTCTAATTTTCTTGAAGAGCTTGCTAGTCTTTCCCATTCTATTGTTTTCCTCTATTTCTTTGCATTGATTGCTGAGCAAGGCTTTCTTATCTCTCCTTGCTATTCTTTGGAACTCTACATTCAAATGGGTATATCTTTCCTTTTCGCTTCTCTTCTTTTCACAGCTGTTTGTAAGGCCTCCTCAGACAGCCATTTTGCTTTTTTACATTTCTTTTTCTTGGGAATGATCTTGATCCCTGTCTCCTGTACAATGTCATGAACCTCCATCCACAGTTCATCAGGCACTCTGTCTATCAGATCTAGTCCCTATAATCTATTTCTCACTTCCACTCTATAATCATAAGTATAGTCCATGGGGTTGCAAAGAGTCAAACATGACTGAGAGACTTTCACTTTCGCTATCAATATCCCACTGTATAGATGTACCACATCTTTTCTATCCATTCCTTTGTCAAAGGACATCTGGGATGCTTCCATGTCCTTGCTATTATAAATAGTGTTACAGTAAACATCAGGGTGCATGGGTCTTTTTAAATTTTGATTTTCTCTGGGTATATGCCAGAGAAGGCAATGGCAACCCACTCCAGTACTCTTGCCTGGAGAATCCCGGGGACTGCGGAGCCTGGTGGGCTGCTGTCTATGGGGTCGCACAGAGTCGGACACGACTGAAGCGACTTAGCAGCAGCAGCAGCAGCTGGGTATATGCTTTTAAATAACGGGAAAATCTTCTTGCTCTGAAAAAGAATCTTTGAGATCAAAAAGCATTTAGTGTAAGGGTCTCTGTATTTGTGGGAACTAGTAGAAGTGGTAACAGTAATGAGCTCTGCAGTTTTTGCCATTGAATAAGCATCTGTTCACCTTTTGTTTTCTTCAGTGTTTCTGCAGAAGTGTAGGGGTTGGTGAGAGTGGCATCTTGAAAACCTTAAGATTAAAAGTATAATTAAGAGAATTTAGAGTCACATATTGGCCATTTGCTACCTGTATGACATTGAACACATTACTTAAATTATATGTGCCTCATTTCCCTTGTCTGTGAAATGGGTTCTAGTTTTTACCTTGGGAGGTCACTGTGACAGTTACAGACATGAACATGTATAAAGCACTTAGAATGACACCAGTAAATGTTCAAGACCTCTTTCTATGCTCTTGCTCAGGCAATAGTATCTTTGTCCTAAATTCCCTTCCTGCAGGGCCCAGCTCAAACCCTTCCTCTCTGAGCAGCTGTCCTTCACCAGACATGGGGCTTCACCCCAGAACCTCAGTCTGGATTCCATCCTGCTTTTCTTCTCCTTTGCACTTATTTTTTTTCTTAATAATTTTATTTATTTGCTTTTTATTTTTTGTCTGTGCTGGGTCTTTATTGCTGCACGGACTTTTCTCTAGTTGTGAGTGGGAGCTACTCTCTAGCTGAATCACGCGGGTTTCTCATTCTGGTGGCCTCTCTTGTTGCGGAGCACAGGCTCTAAGGCCCATGGGCTCAGCAGTGGCAGTCCCCAGGCTCCAGAGCACAAGCTCAGTAGTTGTGGTGCACAGATCCAGTTGCTCCGTGAAATGTGGGATCTTCCTGACCAGGGACTGAACCCATGTCTCCTGCATTGGCGGGCAGAGTCACCAAGGAAACCCTCCCCTTCGCACTTTGCTTGTGCTCCTCTGGTCACCCAGCCTGGCTGTGGGCTCTGGGAGCACAATGTTGTCCTCTGCCTCTGGGCCCCATCCTGCATGTGATGCACACAGGCTCTTGTTAACCAAGGACCAGCTCACATTGTTGAATCAGGAAAGTGCGGTATGTGACTCTGAGGCCCCTCAGGCTGCCGTGTGGATTCTGACTAAACTGCCTCCAACTCTGCAGCTGCCTGTGACCTGGCTTCTGTTGACACAGATGAATCCTTGACTTGGATCTCTCTGCTAAGAACCCTGACACTGATAATGAAGAATGAGGCTGAATCCCTAGGAGTGTTCAAGGAAGATCAAATGATCTCCTGGGTTAGCATCCAACAACCCGAATTGAAATTTGCTGGGGGATGTGTGCTTGTATGTATATGTTTTGATTAGTGAATCTCTCTGTGTTTGCTCATCATCCAAGCCATAATCCCCTTTTTAAACCATAATCTTTTAAGCTTTAATCTCACAGATTATGTGGTCTTTAGCTTCATCTTTGAACAGACCTCTATGGGAGAGAGGATCTTTCCCACCAGGGGGTTTAATTCCTTTTCCAGCTGCTATTATTATTGTTTGCTGTAGTTTGGTTTATGTTT
Source organism: Antilocapra americana (assembly GCA_007570785.1). Classification (NCBI taxonomy): domain Eukaryota; kingdom Metazoa; phylum Chordata; class Mammalia; order Artiodactyla; family Antilocapridae; genus Antilocapra; species Antilocapra americana. The sequence goes on along the minus strand of ML663575.1, from coordinate 4,249,756 downwards.
GGGTTTTGTCTCATTTTTTTTTTAAATCTATCAGGGAGAGATCAAATCAGGGAGAGTCCAGACATTTTAAATGAATTAATGACACGCTGTCACCAGCTGGTTTTTTTGCAAGAAGATACCCACCAAGACAGAGTTCTGGGAACAAGATGTTTTTAGGGACCAATACCTGTGAATGGAAGGGGGAGGGAGATGAAGTCAGGCTGCAAAGCAGACTCTCAAAAGCCTCAGCCGACCTGGCAGAGAGTTCTGGAAAAAACATGGCTCACAATGTATAGCACTGCATCTCTCAGTTAGTGGACACGGCCACCCAAGAAGGCCATGACCTTGGCCAAGGCTGCTGTCTGCAGCTGAGGCAGATCAGCCCAGGAGAACTGCCAGCTGGAGGTCACTAGACAACCTCACCCCTGGAGCTGGGCAGCAGGTCCTTCCAGTCCTCTGGACAGAGCCACCCAGGACCCCTGAGCATCTACACGCACCTGGTCAGGGGACAGCATGGGGTGAGTTCTCAGAAACATTCTAGCAAGTTCTGTGTCTCCCCAGTTTTCAAGCTCAGTGTCTATTCTGAGATGGCTGGCCTAGATATGCCCACTGATGCTGGGACCACCTGAACAGCAGGAACTTGAGCTAGGAAGGAAGTTTCTATGTTCAAGTCACCCTAAGAAAACGGGTTCCAGGAAGTGTCTGGTTGTTTGGAGGATTGGAAGGCCTAGGAGCCATTGAGGCATTTTGATCATTCAGCACTGAGCCACATCTATAAGGATGCCAGCACCCCTCAGCATCACCACCCTCCTGAAGATGGCTTCAGCCAAGAGCCCAAACCTGGTTCTGAACCAGGTGCTGCTTCCGTAGCTTAGAACTCCCTCCAGGGCGTCTCCAAGGAAAGAGGAGAAGGTGAGAGCAAACCACCTCTGCAGGTGCTTCAGACCTCCCACCGGTGGGAGAACTGTGGACCAATCACTGCTCTTTCATGCATCCAGCAATTATCAGGTACCTGCTTGGGAGGGACCATGCAGGTGGAGCCCATGTACTCATAGCCCTGACTGGGGGGAATGTGACCCACCCGCCACTACTCTGGACATCACTCGGGTCAGGTGGATGTGGTCCCAGCCCGCAGAGCTGAGTCTAAACAGGACAAAGCTCCAAATGAAGCTGATGTCACAGGACTCCTCTACAGCTGATCCTTCGTGCCGCTTGGTCCAGACTCCACATGCTGATGAGCTGTGGGCCTCTAGGTTGGTTGCAGAGTACACCTGCTGGGCTTGCTCTGTGCCATACATCTGGGCCACCCACACCTCTGGGCACTTCTGAGTTCCCAGAGAAGCCCCTGGGACTGTGGCAGCCAAACGTCCAGGTCCTTCTTCCTGCCGCCCTCACCACCAGCCAGTGAGGAATATAAGCAGCCTCTGATCTCAAAGCCTCGGGACTCCAAGATGTCCAGCGGGACTGGCTTCATCCCTGAGGTCTTTTCTTCTCACCATGGATACCACCCGTGACATTTGTTCCAGTCAGATCTGGGAGGACAAACGGAGTGGAAACCATGCTAGTCTAACCAAGTCCAATGGTGGAGGGCAGTTTGAGGGTCCCCTATGAGGTCAGAGCTAGGGGCTGTCCTGGGGGAGGTGTGCAAGCCAAGGTCTGGCTCCCAAACCACCCACTTGCCCACCTACTCTCACCCCCACCGCTGGCTCAGACACTTGCTGCCTGTGTCACAGCAACATTGTGAAAAGAGAGATTTAATGAAAAGAGTGGTGATGCCCTAGTGAGAACTCTGGTCCTGGTTCAGCTGAGGCTGCAGGTTACATAACCGCAGGGTAATGAAGGCAGGGAAGCTCTGAGGGCCATGGGATTTTTCTTTTTGATCTCCAACTTCCAAGCCAGATCCCAGGGAGCTTTAAATCTCCTGTCATCCTAGTTTAAATGATCTCCTTTCCGGTCTTTTTGTTTGTTTGTTTTTCTTTTACTTCCTCACTTGGAATTGGCTTCTTCTTCTAGCATCTGCACTGGGCATCCTCCTGGAAATGTTCAGGGGAGGAGGCCCAGCCTGTCTTAAAATGCATTGGTCCTGGGGGCAGGGGAGGGCAGGGTTGGGACTGGGAAGAGGGTCACTGGGGGAGGTACCCAGGGGATGCTTTCCCACTTTCCAGCCCCGGAATGGGCTACCTGGGTCCAGACTCCAGTGTCAGCACCACATTCATTTGCTAGGGCCCCCACAACACAGTCCTGCAGTCTGGCGGCCTTAGACAAATGAAAGTGATTTTCTCATAGTTCTGGAGATTGGAAGTCAAAGATCAAGGTGTCTCAGACCTGGTTTCTTCAAGGCTTCCTCCTCAGCTGTCGGGTGGCTGTCTGTCACCTGTGTCTTCACACAGTCCCTGCTTTGTGCATGTCTGTGGCCTAATCTGTTTTTATATAGACACCAGGATGAGGGCCCATCTATCTGACCTCATTTTACCTTCATCACCTCCGAAGGGCCCCTTCTCCAAACACAGTCACATTCTGAGGTCCTGGGAGTTAAAGCGAAAACATATAAATTAGGGGGACAGAATTCAGCTCATAACAATCATATACTAATTAAATGATCTTAAGCAAGTAACTTTTATGCTTCTTGTGCTTCTGCTTTTCATCTGAAAAATGGGCATCATAATCATGCCAGCTTCACAGACTCTTTGTGAGGATCACCTGAGTTAATACATCATGAAATAAGTGTGAATTAGAAGAGTGTTGGGAATTGTTATTCCCAAGGGAAGCAGAGTGAATTATAAATGCACAGCCTTCTCACTCTCATGATCCTTTGGAAAGAACCATGCCTGACTTCCTCTGCAGATTCGTAAAGGGTCTGTAGTCAGTTGTTTTTACTGTTTGAGAGTGCTCAGTAGTTCCAGTTCCCCCAAACCAAAATGTAAAGCCATGGCAGGGTGGACCCCTGGGGCAGGCCAGGGCTCCCAGCCACTGCCCAGCTCTTCTTTGTGGCACCACATACCTCCCCACGCCACCCACTCCTGCCCACCTGCAGCAGCTCAACCTGGGGCCACACATCCTTTTACTTTCCTGCCATCAACAAATAGAGTCTGGTCGTCTCCTTGACTGTGGACGCACTAGGGTTTCCCTTCCAGCAAACACAGAGAGGTGGACATAACACTGCGTGACTTCCCCGACTGGGTCCACAAAGGCAGTAAGGCTTCCCCCTTAGCTCTGTCTCTGTTTCTCGGGACATGGACTTTTGGAATCCTGAGCTACTGTGAAAGAAGCCAGCTACCCTGGAACTGTCACACAGGAGAGATGATCCAAAGATGGAGAGGGATGTCCATGGTCCCCCAGACTCTCTGCCCCAGCTATTGGGATGTGTCCACTCCAGGAGGCAGATATGAGAATAAGCAATCTTAATTCATATGATTCCCATCCCCGATCCACAAGCCACCCCAACCGATGCTGACTAGAATGGAGATGAGCAGTCACTATGGACTCTTGGGGTCTATGAGCCTTGGAATGGCTGGTTTATGCCACCACCTTTTGGAGTAACTTGTTACACAGCTGACAACACTGGAGCCCCAACTTACCTCCAATCCAACCATTTCGAGCAGGCTTTGTGGGGTGTTTCTCCTGGCTGTGGCCGATCCCTTGGAGCATTGGGGTATAGATCTATGATAAGAAGTCTACAAGCTGTTAATGTTTGTACTGTGTTGAGTTTATTGAAAACTGGCTGAAGGAACTTGTGTTTATTGGTCAATGACAGTCAATGGTCTTAAAAAACCAGTTCTCACCGTAACTTGTGAATACTAAATTTTGGATACACAGTAAATGATAGCAAGGGAAAATCTTAACTGATTGGAAGGTTGATCAAGAAAGAAGAGACAGAAGGCATGGAATATCTGTGGGTTTAGGACACTTTTCTCTGCAGGGGGTAAAAATCACTTAGGACCCACCAAGAGGTCAGAAACCCATGCCCCCTCCTCACCAAAAAAAGACCCTTCTTTGCATTTTCAGAGGAACTAGCCTACTTTTTTCCTCTGGTCGACTCACTCCGTGATTCCCAACATCAACTCAGTAACTGGGAGTTCCACCAAAATCTGCCTTGCCCCAGGGTCTCTCAGCCCATCTAGGCTGTAATCCTGCAAAGTCACCCTGATTCGTGAAGCAGATCTTTTTATCATCAGGGCAGCTTCCAGTATGTTAGAAATAAGATTAAATGGTGATTCCTTTCCTTTGGGGATAAAAGACAGGATGAACTAGGGAGTCTTAAGAGTCTGTGTGCTGACAGTCCTCTTTGGGGGAGAAAGCCTGACAAGATAATGATTGTATTTCAGCATCTGAAGTTCAAAGCTCTTTATAACCAAGTTCTGCAGTGCTCTATATTGGGAGACCCTGTAGATAGTGAGATTAGGCATTCTTGAGAGAAAGAGACAGGAAGAATAAGAACTGACATTGCTAGAACATTAGCTGTCTGACGTTAAAGCCTGACCACAGGCTGAGGTGCACCTGAGGCGCAGGCAGCTGCAGGTCTACCCCAGCTACTGTCGGATGTCACTGGGAACACCCCCTGCCCCAGCCCAGCACATTGATGGGGGAAAGCAGACAAGACGCCACCTGCCAGCATGTTACTGGATCTTATGTCTTGTTTGGGCAGAGCAGATGGAATGAGTAATTCATTTGCTCCTTCCCTGAGAAACAAGGCCTCTCAATAGGCTCCCATAGTTAACAAGTAGTATTTATTAAATGTTCATGATGACCTGGAGTTGGTCGTCACACTGCCTTCTAGCATTGTGCTGTCAAGGATAATAGCCACTAGCCCCTGGTGGCTCAGACAGTAAAGAATCTGCCTGCAATGCAGGAGACCCAGGTTTGATCTCTGGATTGGGAATATCCCTTGGAGAAGGGAATGGCTACCCATTTGAGTATTCTTGCCTGAAGAATCCCATGAGCAGAGTAGTCTGGTGGGCTACCGTCCATGGGCTTGCGAAGAGTTGGACACAACTTGGCAACTAACACTTCTTTTTTTCCCATTTAAAATTTAACTTAATTTACTAAAATTCAGTTCCTCAGCCACATCAGCTACATTTCCAGTGCTCACTAAAGACACGTGGATAGCAGTTACCATGTCAGACAGCAAAGATTCTAGACTGTTTCTGTTGCACAGCTGCTCTCGGCCTTAAGCACATACACTGTCTCCATAGCCAGTGCTGGATGGAAAATGGGCCTGTTTGAGTGTGATCCAGACATCTGGGGAAGAAGAGCGAGTCTGTGCCTAAGGAGAGAGGCCACACCTGGTTCAGCCCAGAGGGCTGTGCTGCCTACCAGGTGCTGACTCCTGCTGGGCTGTCATTTGGAGCAGTGTCTCCGGAGGAAGAAAGGGAGCTGAAGAGTTTGCATGTGAAGTGACAGTAGCTTAGTCGTGTCCGACTCTTTGCGACCCCATGGACTGTAGCCCACTAGGCTCCTCTGTCCATGGAATTCTCCAGGCAAGAATACTGGAATAGGTTGCCATGCCCTCCTCCAGGGGAATCTTCCCAACCCAGAGATTGAACCCAGGTCTCCCACATTTCAGGTGGATTCTTTACCAGCTGAGCCACCAGGAAAGAGTTTACAAAATTCTCTATAAAAGCCTCGCCCTTTTCTAATTTTTTTTAATTGAAATATAGTTGAGTTACAGTGCTGTGCTAATTTCTGCTGTACACCGAAGTGACTCAGTTATACACACATATACATTATTTTTCATAGTCTTTTCCATTATGATTTATCACAGGATACTGAATACAGTCCCCTGTGCCTTTCAGTAGGACTTCATTGTTTATCCATTCTGTGTATAATAGCTTGCATCTGCTAATCCCAGCTTCCCAAAACGCCCTTTTTCTGAACTAACCTAAGGACTCCTTCTCTTGTCAGGCGGCAGGACATAGATCTACCTCAAAAGAGTCAAGGCCTCAAGAAATCTCTTTTGGGTCTTATATCCTATTATTTTTCTTCAAGAACTTACTTGCTTTTTTAAGAGAAAATTTTTTTAACTTTTCGTTTTATATTGGAGTGTAGCCAATTAACAATGTTGTGATAGTTTCAGGTGGACAGCAAAGGGACTCAGCCATACATATACATGTATTCATTCACCCCCAAACTCCCCTACCATCCAGGCTGCCACATAACAATAAGCAGAGTTCCCTATGCAGTAAAGCGGGTCCTTGTTGGCTATTCATGTTAAATACAGCCATGTGTACATGTCCATCCCAGACTCCCTAACCATCCCTTCCCCCTTCATTCCCTCAATAACCATAAAGGAATTTACTTGCCTTGGCTAGATGCCTCCACCTCTTGTTTTGAGGCTTCTTTATCTGGCATCTGCCTTTCCATCCATCCTCTCTCTTTGATACTTTGATAGGACTCTGCAGTTTGATCTTGTCTTAGTTACTGAAGAGCCATTTTTCTAAACTCACTCAGTGATTACTGTGCAGGCCATGGGCCCAGAATCCTGAAATCCAGGCCTCAAATGCTGCCTCACTTATCTGAGAAGGAAGTTCAAATATGTTTGCTCCGTCAAAGTGAAGCTATGTGTTGAAGTCAGCTATTGCTGTGTAATAAGCAGTCCATAAACCTCAATTGTATGCAATAATAGGCATTTATTTCTTACATATCTGTTCATTCTGGGGCCAAGATTGAGACAGCAGCAGCTACTCAAGGGAAGGTATTCTTATGGTGATGGCAGAAGTGCAATTAATAAGGTAAGAAAATATACCAGAATTCTATGCTCAGAACTGGCGAACCATCACTTTCTGCTCTCATTCCAGTGTCCAAAGGACTTGGAAAGTTCATTCTACCTTTCGTAGGAATAATTACAAAGGTATGTAAAATAGAGTGTGGGTCCAGAGTGGAGGATCAGAGCCAATAATTCAGTCTGAGACATGGTGCCAGACCATTTATCCACATTTTGGAAAGAGGAAGTGAGCACATACTCACTGAATCCTGAGTTAGGTTAGTAAGGTTCATCGTTAGGTTGAATCCTAATTCGAGTGGGTGAGTTCTGGATAGTATCTGTTCTTGATGGCTGTGTAACAAACTATACAAAAAGTTAGTGGCTTGAAACAACAACCACTGTACATAGTTCATAATTCTGTGGGTCAGCGATTAGAGCTCAGCTCAGTGAGATGACCCTTCCGGTCTCTTGGCCGGGTTTGTATAGTGTTTCAGGCTGGGCAGGCTGCATCGCATATCCTCCAGCAGTCTGGCTCACATGCTGGTGGAAGGGTTCCCACTGAGGGCTAAGCTCAAGGCCTCTAGATACTTAGGTTTGGAGCTGGCACCCCAGCACTTCTGCTGCATCCAATGGCCCAAAACAAGTCAGCCCAGATTGGGGATGGAGGAGGAACTAGATTGCACCTCTTGATGGAAAGAACTTTATGATCTTGAGTCATGTTTGCAGTTTACCAGATAGACCCAAAATATATATACATATATATCTCACAATGGGAAATTAAAATACAAGGCTTGGTCCCCATCTAAAATGTACCATATATAGTTAAGTTGAGGAACTAAAAGTACAAGTGCAAATAGAATTCAGAGGAGGACGTGTCTGTTTTCTTAGTTTCTCCCAGTGCAGTGGGGGCATCACTGCATGCCCTGTCTTACTTGGTGAGACAAAAGCGAGAATCCAAAAGCATTTGACATTATATAATATACTATAATAGCATCTAGTCATTATTAAGCCAGCATCACACCAGCAACAGTTCTCCGGGTCTGATCCAAGACCATCTCTGTGGAAGTCCAGCCCCAGCCAGTACCACCTGTCGGGTCTTTTCTAAGGGATAGAGTTGCAGCTGCTCAGAACAGCTGTCAACAGCAGCTGTAACCGTAACACGAAACCCCAAGTTATTACACTTTCATTTTCCTGGGAGGCAAAGTGACTACAAACATATATTGTATCCTTTATCCCCACAGGAGTGTATTTGTTCAAGAACAGTTGGCCACAAGTGAGTACAAATAGTAACTCCTTAAAATACATATCTTTTCCATGGAGTCCCAGCTTTCCATTTCATCCCACTGAGAGTTTTAATACAACACTCTTCTACTTCAGATATTTTTAATCTCTTCATCTGGTTCAAATTTCTTTTGGATTGCCCCTTCTCCATATTTGTTGAATTCTATTTTTCTTCTCATTTATCTGTGGGGATAGTTACTGTGGGGAGAGTTTGACCACTTTCCATCACTTTGGTCTACGATAACTTTGTAGGCTGTTGGTGAATTTTGTTTTAGTAACAGTTATTGCTTTTAATATTGCTTGGATTCATAAAATATTTCAACTTAGTCCCTTGTGCTTAATCACTTAGTTGTTTCTGATTCTTTGTGACCCCATGGACTGTAGCCCTCCAGGCTCCTCTGTCCATGGAATTTTCTAGGCAAGAATACTGGTGTGGGTTATCATTTCCTCCTCCAGGGGATCTTTCTCACCCAGGGATTGAACCTGTGTCTCTTGCGTCTCCTGCGTTGGCATGTGGGTTCTGTACCACTAGCGCCACCTGGGAAGCCCCTTAGTCCAATAAAAATCCATCAAAATTCAGAATGAAAGGTAAGTTAATGTTTCTTGAGTACCAACTACATCCAAACACTGCAGTAAGACTTACCCTGTTCATCCTCATATCCTTAAAGAGGAGGGTTGTTAATAAGTTTCTGCTGAGAAAACTGAGACTCAGAACAGTGAAGCACCTTTCCTAAGTTCTAGGAAGACAGTAAAGAAGAGCAAGAATATTATTTACATCACTTTTCCTGATGGCAAAGCTGTGACATAAGTTACACATAGATTAAGTCAGAAACTGCAGTATTTTTCTCAAAACCATCCACTTTTGTACTTGGTTTATAGCAAGTGATCCAAAATGGGTGTTTAATTGAACAGAGCCAAATCTATCTTTAGGATACCAGGGCAACTTATGTCAAGAAGAAGTGATTATTTTCTGGTCTTATACTCCTGGGTTCTGATTAGGTCTTCCGAAGGAAATAATGAGTTGGGTTGACCAAAAAGTTGTTTGTGCCGGTAAGGGAGCTGGGTCCCACATGCCACAACTGAGGATCCCACGTGCCACAGCTAAGACCCAGCAGAGCCAAATAAATTTCCTTGAAAAAGATAAAGGAATGACACATTGTAAGATGCAAGGAAGAGAAGACTAAATCATTCCTGGCCCATATTATTTTAATTGTTCCACTAAGTTAGCAGCGAATGGAACTGCATGGTACCTTCAAGTGGGAAGAATGTTCAGTTGTGTGATTTGTGAGGTATTTAACTGTCACATTCTCTGAACAAGTATAAACACTGGGTAATGATAAGTGACAGGATTTCATAAGGAGACATGGATTCACACAGGTAGAAGCAAATGTTAAGTAACTTTAAAGGAAATTCTCATCAGCTGCCAAGTTGAACAGATACCTTCAGGAAATAGCTGCAAACATGTTCATATCACTAATGAGGAGAGAGAGACCATCAGAATAACAGTGGCAAGTTGCTGGAATAGGAAGCCCCAGGCACTTCTTGCCCCACAGAGACACCGATTTGACAACAATAATATGGACCAGGTGTATGAACCATACATTGCCTGTGTGAGAACTTCAAAAACCAGTTGAGAGGTCACAGTACCCTAGGTAAGTGCAGTGCCGAGAGAGGTGCCCTGGGGCAGGTGGGAAAGTCCATCGCACTCACATGCCGTGCGCCGTCCCCTCCCAGCAGAGTGCAACCTAATCAGGAGAAAACTCCGGTCTGGCTGCCTCTCCCTCTGGAGGGAAGAGAAAGATGGAATGCGTGTCCAGCATTCTGGCTTCTCAGCGTGCTGCCCAGGGGATCAGTTTCTGTCTCGCCTGACTCTGATCACTAGCAGGGAAAGCAGTAGCAACCTTGGGTGCCTGGGGGCGACTAAGAAGGAAGGTGAACCCCCACACCCCGACTCGCCAGAGACGGCAGCATCACAGACACAAAGGAGCGCTCACGAGTAGAAACAGCGCATTTCCTCAGCCGGAAAATTATTACACATAGGAGCCTAGAGCGGAGAAGGCAATGCACCCCACTCCAGTCCTCTTGCCTGGAAAATCCCATGGACGGAGCAGCCCTGTAGGCTGCAGTCCACGGGGTCGCTAGGAGTCGGACTTCACTTTCACTTTTCACCTTCATGCACTCCAGTGTTCCTGCCTGGAGAATCCCAGGGACCGGGGAGCCTGATGGGCTGCCGTCAATGGGGTCGCAGAGAGTCAGGCACGACTGAAGTGACTTAGCAGCAGCAGCAGCCGCAGTTGGCTAAAGAAGACGTGACTCCAGGAAAGGCTTGAGAAATCTATAGCCTCTCTAACTGGGCTGATTAGACACGATTTTCCCCTGTATGAGAACAATCTGTAAAGCCTGAGAAAAGTGTCTATTTTCTTCAGATGCCCAAATCTCAACAGAAGATCAAAAGGCATACAAAGAAACATGGAAACATGGTCAAATCATAGAACTAAAATAAATCTCCAGAACATGAACCTAAAGAAAGGGAGACCTATGGACTGTCTGATGGGAGATTCCAAATAACTATCATGAAGATGTTCAGTGGACTGAGAGAGAAAACAGATAGCTAGACGAAATCCAGTAAACACCATATGAACAAAGGAGAATATCAACAAAGAGAGATAAACTATTAAAAAGAACCAAACAGAAATTCTGTAGCTGAAGAATAAAGTAACTGAATTAAAGTAAAGATTCACAGCAGCAATGTTTAGAATAAGCCAAGATACAGCAACACTTCTCTTTCTAAATTACATTTTCAATTTTATGGAGTCCTGAGGCCTCTTGCCTCACCTTCTGCCCATCTTGACAATCAGGAAGAGCAGAGGAAATAAATGTGATGGAAACCTCAGGTTGTGTACTTTCATGTTAGTGGGATTTGTGGAGAGGGAGGATAAGTTGAAATTATGGGCTTAAAGAAGGATTTTGCAATTATCTTTCATTCTGTTATAATTAGTAAGCCTCTCTGTGGGCAACGCGGGGAATATGTGACCACACGTTAGTCTCAGAATTCAGTGGTACAGCATTCTTGAGGACCAGAAATATGTCCCGAGTTTCTGTAAATCTGGGCTGTGGGTGCTGAGATGACCCACACAGCCCCCACCCTCAGCCATGCTGAGGCTTCTCTGTGCATCTCAAGGAAATCATGCAAGAGTTAAAAGCGTGGACATGGCTGAGCCTCGAGGACTTTGTGCTCAGTGAAATAAGCCAGACACAAAGGGATAGACCTTGTATGATCCCACTTATCTCAAGTACCCGGAGTGGTCAGATTCACGCAGATAAGGTAGAAGGGTGGTTTCCAGGAGCTGGGGGAGGGAATGAGGAGTTGGTGTTTAATGGATACAGAGATTAAGTTTGCAAAAATGAAAAAAATTCTGAATGTGGATGGTGATGAGGATTGCACAACATTTTTTTTAACCATTTCAATAACTTTAAGTTGATAGTCTATTCATTTACAAAATTCACTAATTCCATTCATTTGTTTAATAGCTAGGATTCAAAGTGTTAAAGATTTGGTTGATCCAAGTGGAACCAAACACTAAGTAATCATTTTAAGTGCCATTTCCAAAGAATGTGCCCCATGTTTCAAAATTATTGTTTGTAACCGTGAAATGACAATACTAACATCCTACTAACGACCACATTATTCACTAATGCCACTGAACTGTACACTTAAAAATGGTGAAGATGGTAAGTCTCATGTATATTACCCCAAAAACAGAGTGAAAAAAAATGCAAGCAATGTGGGCTTCAGACTCTGGCAAATATGGACCTGAGTCGGCCACCTCCAGCTGTGGACCTCAGAAAGTCCTTCGGCTGTTCTAGCCTCTGTTTGCCTCTCTATAAAATGGGGCTGACCACGACCTCTGCCCAGGATTGTCGGGAGAGATGGAGGATGAGACAGGTTCATAGACACCCACTCTGCAGGCACCGCCTTGCGGGTAGGGCTGCGGGGCGCCACTGACCTAAGGAAAGCATGATGTTTATATGTCAGGAAAAGAATTTAAACTGCACTCTGATTTGAACCTTGCTGGGTGTGGAATCGGTTGAGTTTCAGCCCCTCTGGGGACCTGGCCCGTTGAGGTTGTCATTGAGGCTCACACTAGGACAGGTGTACTCATTTCCTACCAACACTGTCACAAAGTTCCACAAACTTTTATGGCTTCAAACAGCACAGGTTGATTTTCTGAGCGTTCTGGAGGTCAGAAGTCTAAAGCTAGAGCATCAGTAGAGCTGTGTTTCTTCTGGAAGCTACAGAAGAGAATCCGATTCATCATCTTGTTTGGCTTCTGGAGGCACCAGCACTCCTCGGCTTAGGGCCCCTTCTTGGTGTCACTCCAGCCCTTTGTTCCTGTCAACATGTCTCCTACGACTACCTCTGACTCTCCTTCTTCCCCCTTATTAGGGCCCTTGTACTTACTCTGAGCCCACCCAGATAATCCAGGAAAATCTCCCCATCTCAAGAACCATAATTTGACATTGCAGAGTTCCTCTTAGCATGTAAGCTAATCTGTCCTCCGGTTCTGGGATGCAGACTGGACATCCCTGTGGTCCGTTATTCAGCCAGCCATTGCAGGCAGTCTGTTTTCTTAGGAGATCATCCAACAGCCCCTTATGTCGCTCCTGAGGCCAGCCGACAGGGTAAGGAACAGGTGTCCTTGACATCAGGTCTGGTGTGTCAGAAGGCTCTGGGCACGCTGTCCTAGACAGCCTCTTAAAAATGTTCAGCCTGGCCCTGGACTTCTTGAGTTGTTTGGATTTGACAGCCAGGCCGGGTAGACTCTGCCTGCTACACAAGAGTTTGTCTTCACAGTGAGTTGTAAGCACCACAAGGTAGGGACCCACCTTCCTTCTTATTTTTCACTTGAGGCAAAAAAGTCTTTTCTATAATGCTTGCAAACCTGGGCTTTGGAAACGGTCAGCCAGCTCCACTACTGGGTACACAAGCTTAGCAGATGACCGTGATCCTTAGTGTTTCACATCTGTAAAATGGAGACAACATTACATAGCCCTGCATGAGTCAGCCAGGGCTGTCTTGACACAGCATCACTCACTAGGGGGCTTAGACAACAGATTTATCTTCTTACACTTCTGGAAACCAGAAGTCTGAGATGCAGGTGTTGGCAGGATTTATCTATTCTGAGGTCTCTCTCCTGAGCTGGTGGCCATTTTCCTCCTGTGTCTTCACGTGGTCCTCCCTCTGTATAATTTGGGTCCAGATGATGCCACCTCCAGGTGGCTCAGACAGTAAAGAATTTGCCTGCAATGCAAGAGACCTGGGAGTTTGATCCCTGGTTCCGCTTGGGAAGATCCCCTGGAGAAGGAAATGACAACCTACTCCAGTATTCTTGCCTGGAAAATCCATGGACAGAGAAGCCTGGTGGGCTAAAGTTCATAGGGTCGAAAAGAGTCGGATATGACTAAACAACTTTCAACTTCCTCTTCTTATAAGACTCTAGTCAGTGTGGCTTAGAGCCCACCCTAGGAACCTCTTTTTAGCTGAATCATCTCTCTAAAGGCCCCAGGTCCTGAGGTCCTGGGAGTTAGGGCTACAACAAATATGAATCTGAGAGGGACATAATCAAGCCCCTAGCATCCATCCTGTGCAGGAATGAAATGAACTAAAGCCTGTAGAGAAAAGTCATTCGTTTGGTGCCTGGCACGTGTAAATATTCAGTAAAAAGCCGCTGTCGCCGCTCTTCTCTTTGAGGAAGTTAGCCTATACTCCCTCCTACCCTTTTCTATATCTGCCATGAAATAGTTCATATGTTTAGAAGAGGAACAAATGCTCCGTGTGCTTTCCGTTTCCTTTGGAGTTCCCAAGTCAGCGGTTATCTTTTACACTCGTGGCTGGGCCTAAGTGCCAAGATGTTGCCAGTTGAAAGCAATGCCTGTTGAGTTGTTTTCTCCACGGGGTGGAATTTATATGCTGCAAAAGGAGGCTGCTTATCTCTTTGAAATGCTCATTATCAAGCATGCCTGACTCACCTTCTTCAGCACAGCAGTGCTGACTGGCTTTTGTTTTCGTAGACCACTGTTTTTTAATTTAACAGTTATTTATTTATTTGGCTGCACTGGGTCTTAGTTGTGCCAAATGGGATCTTTGTTGCAGCGTGCAGGATCTAGTTCCCTGACCAGGGGTCAAAGCCAGGCCCCCTGCATCGGGAGCACTGAGTCTCAGTCACTGGACCACCAGGGAAGTCTCTATAGACCACTTTTGCTTTGGTTGGCTTGTGCCCTCTGACTCCTGTGATCTAGAGCCATGTCGTTCATAGGAAAAGGGAGAAAGTGAGTCTTGCTCTGACAGATCCCAGCTGCCAGGCTGCACCAGAATTCTGCTGGGAAGACCTTGTCCCTCTAAGGAGGAAACGAAGGGCTTTGCAGCGTGGATGCAGATAACACAGGCCCAGCCCTCTCAATCAGCTTCCATGTCAGCTCTTTCAGAATGCCAGAAGTGCCGGGCGCGGTGGCGCGCACCTGTAGTCCCAGCTACTCGGGAGGCTGAGGCTGGAGGATCGCTTAAGCCCAGGAGTTCTGGGCTGCAGTGCGCTATGCCGATCGGGTGTCCGCACTAAGTTCGGCATCAATATGGTGACCTCCCGGGAGCGGGGGACCACCAGGTTGCCTAAGGAGGGGTGAACCGGCCCAGGTCGGAAACAGAGCAGGTCAAAACTCCCGTGCTGATCAGAATGCCAGAAGTGATGACCTCATCAGCCCTCCTAGATCCTCATCTGGATCAAAAGACATGCCAAAGCGGTCAGAGCAGCTTTGGTCACCAGACCTCAAAACATCCCAAACACCCCTCAGCAGGTAAAAGGATGAACAAAGGGAATAATGATCAGCAATAAAAAGGAACAAAGTCTTGACACACACGACACAGATGAGGCTGTTTGTAGGTCAGGCCCGTAGCCCAGCTGGGAACCCAGCTGACAGCCAGCATCAGCCACCAGCCACACCACTGAACAAACCTTCCAAGGATTCCAACCCTCACCTTTGAGTCTCTCCAGCTAAAAGTGAGACCCAGCAATTGCACACTTCTTGTTTTATGCTGATGTGACTCTCAAAGCAAATTTTTATTATAAATCTAAAAGAGATGTTAAAATAGAACTACTTTCTAAGCAGAGTGGTGGATGCCAACACTGCTAGTGTGTGGGCTCTGAAATGGTCATAAGGAATACGTAAAATCTGTTGTTATTTCTCAAAATCTTATACATACTGGCAGGATTTCCTTCTGCATTGTAGGGGACAGGAAATGGTTGGTAGTTTCTCATTTCTGATTATCTGGACATCCCTCAGACTAACAGGTGGTTAGTCTGGGCCACAGGCTGGGCCAGTGGTCTCAACCCCTGCTGGATGTTAGGAATCACCTGGAAAGCTTTGAGAAATCCCAACAGCCCAGCCAGAGCCTGAATCCACTAACTCAGCATCTCTAGGGGTGGAACCTAGGCATCAGTGTTTCCTAAACCTTCTAAGAGATTCCAATGTGCAGCTCTGATTTGAAAGGTCTGGGGTGCAAAAAAAAAAAAAAAAGGAGGGACTTTCCTGGTGGTCCAATGGTTAGGGCCCCCATTCTTAGGTCCCAGGTTCTATCCCTGGTTGGGGAACTAACATCCCCCAAGCTGTGAAGTGCAAGAAAAAGAAAAAGTCTGACATGGGCTTGGGAATCCATTGTCAGATTCAGGTCACTCTCATGACCAGCTAAGTTTAGTAACCTTGGCAAAGGGGTGGCCATGTGGGCTCTTGAATTCAGACCTGGTCAAAATATGGCTCAGTCACTTTCAAACTGTGAACCTTTGGTAGCCTCAGTTGACTCATCTGTAAAATGGGAAGAGTAAGCAATTGGAAAGGAAAAGGCAGGTGAAGTGCAGTGTGCAGTATCTGGCTCGTAAGAACCAATTTTTAAACGTTGGCTGTTAAGGAAGGGGCTGCATCTCAGGCCATGACCTCCCAGGAAACACTTACTATCGGGTCCCTGAAGGCCCCAAATCTTCAGAAGGGCATTTTCTTCCCTGAGGGTGAGACAGGGTGTTCCAGGTAAAGCCACTCTGTTCCTACTACCTCCATGCGCAACCTTCCTCTCACCCCAAAATCTTAGCATCTCTGAGGTTTTTGTGTGGATCCTTAACATGCTGCTGAGGGACTGGTGCAGGTAAAAATGATTGTTTCAGGTGGAGAATTGAAAGTTGGAGGAGCACAGGCCCCTATTACCGCACCGCATGTGGAGAATGAGGCTGGGAGACTGGGAGACTACGCTCAGGCCTACAGGCCAGGGGGTGGGCAGAGTAGGAGATGGAGAGGAGGTACAGGTAAAGGGGTGAGACTCCCATGCCCTTCCCTCCCCACGTCTCAACTTTCTTCTAACCAGATAAGCCCCACAACCTTACTGTTGTACCTTCCACGCTGCACTTTGATTCCACATCTGAGCCTCTGAACCACTAAGGCACTAAATACTCCCCCTTTACATGGTCATCCGCAAAGTGAAATTAACATAGATACTTAGATAACCTCTCCCCTCTATTTTGGCTAAAAGCTACCAGCTCTTTCGGGAAGAGGCTTTGTCGGTTGGCAGGTGTGACTGGCTGCCACAGCCTCTGCTTCACTGCTAAACGCAAATCAAGGCTGGGTATGTTTTGGCATCACCGTATTTTAATCCTCAAGATCTTTAAGGCAGGGGAAATGATCTGCCAAGCATCCATTAAAGAACGGTTCTTAGGTTCAGTCTGCCGTGGCTGCAGGATTGATTCATGGGTGTCACCTGTTCTCTCCACCGTGAGTCACAGAAGTTACTTAAAATACATTGCCTGACATCGACTGGGGCCGCATGAGCCACACAGACTAGCAGCCAGTATTTGTTAGTACGAAAATGTCACTGCACACCCCCAAGATCAGAATGTGACCCTGCTTCCACAGCTAGAGGGGCAAGTGCTTCCTTTCCAACCTGGCGCTTCTATGGGGGGCGGCCACCCACCTTCCCTTTTGGAGATGTCACAAGTCATCACAAGTTCCTGATACAATGCAAGTTCCATTCCATGTCAAGCAGGGGGTGGCCATCTTCGCTTTGAAGTAACACTGTACACATTTCCTCTCCTCTGTAACTTGATGATGCCAGAGAAACGTGGCTACTTCCAGGTGTCAAACAGACCCTTCCAAGTCCATACCCAAGCCTGTGGACTGGAAAGGACCCGGCTCTCCTGTTTTCCCATCCCCTTTGCCTTCAGCATCTTAATTTTCAGAGAGACCAGAGGGAAATGGGACATCTTCCCCACCGTGCTTCCGCTACTGGTTTCTGACAGCATGGAAAGCATCATGTGGTAATGGAAACACTGATGGCTAATAATGCACTCATGTGCTGTAGCCAAGTTCTTACTTCCAGAAGCTTCAACTCAAACACATGGTCTTGAAGTGAAGTGAAAGTCGCTCAGTCATGTCCCACTCTTGGCAACCCCATGGCCTATACAGTTCATGGAATTCTCCAGGCCAGAATACTGGAGTGGGTTGCTTCCCCTTCTTCAGGGAATCTTCCCAACCCAGGGATCAAACCCAGGTCTCCCACATTGCAAGTGGATTCTTAATCAGCTGAGCCACCAGGGAAGCCCATACATGGTCTTAGCTGCCTTATTTCTGAACTCACATGATATGTATTAACTTCCTTTTCCATCAACACTTCAAACACAGAGAAGCTCCACTGAACTTTGGAGACCCCCAGTCCCATGAGGATGCGTTACAGATCAAGAGAATAAAATGATCACTCAAGCCAGATATTGTACCCTTTTAGGCTTCATAATTGATAAAATGTTGAAATACTTGCCTTCGATGTGTATCTCGCTCCTAACCCAAATGATAGAAATTTTAAAATAAATAAATTCACTCTGCTTTAGAATTCTTTATACTGTCTTTTCAATAGATCAAGTAGGAAAACTTGGAAGGGAGCAGGAACTTTCTAGCCTGGTTCTACACTGTACAAAAGGGTGGTTTCCCCAGCATCTTTTCTAAAAATTATACTATTTATTTATTTTTGACTGTGCTGGGTCTTCATTGCTGCAAGGGCTTTCTCTTAGCTGCAGTACACAAGCTTCTCATTGTGGTGGTTGCTATGAACCTATTTATTCTTTTCCAGGTTGTTTTTCCCTTGTAGGTTATTACAAAATATTGTGCTCTACAGTAGGTCCTTGTTGGTTATCTATTTTATATTAATGTATCTGTTAATCCCCAAATCCTAATTTATCCCTCCCTCCTCTTACCCCTTTGGTTACCATAAATCTGTTTTTCATGTCTGTGGATCTATGTCTGCCTTGTAAATCAGTTCATTTGTGTTACATTTTTAGATTCCACTTTAAGCGATATCATGTGATACTTCACTCCTGGGTATATATCTAGAGAAAACTATAATTTGAAAAGACACATTTACCCTTATGTTCACTGCAACAATATTTACAATAGCCAGAACAAGGAAGCAACCTAAGTGTCGACTGGCAGATGAATTGATAAAAAAAGATGTGAGTGTATAGACAATGGGTTGTATTTTTGAGCTTACAAAAGTGTGTGTGTGTGTGGATGTATATTCAGATTATAGGATCACTGTGTAAATCCATGGTTAGGGTTAAAGCAGACATTGCAGGTGTCCCCTCCCATGACCCCTCATCCTCACCTTTTGAGTTCCCATTGGCTTGACTTCCCTGTACTAGAGCCTGCATTCTTCTATCTGAGGGCTCTTCTTGACCAGGGAATCAACATTCTGGTTGCAGCCCTCAAGCAGTGACTGGTGGAAGTAGGTAGATAAATACCCCAGCTCCCTCTCCCCTTGGAGGAGACAGGGAAGAGGCGTGTTCTCCAGGGTCTCTCAGAGCACCCCACCAGGATCACGCCCCACCAGGACAGCACCTGCTCCCAGGATAGTGCCCCACCAGCATTTTGCCCCAGTCACCTGATGCTGTATCTTTATCCTTTCATTACCTGCCTCACTTTCCCCAACAGTGTTTCATAGGATCACTTCCCAAATAAAGTACATGCACTCAAATCTTGCCCTGGGCTCTGATTCTGAGTGAATCCAAGCAAACACATCTGATGACTTGAAATTACCCTAAATGCCCTACTTTTATAGGCAAACTCATATAGGCCCTGGTGCTGGCACTACAATGCCTGGCAGTGAACACAGGCCCCATGCCTGGTCCCAGGAGCACGAGCCCGCACAATCCTTCCTTGCGGTGGCGCCACCTCCCTGAGAATTCCGATGTATGAGAGAACACCCTGAGCTACCAAGTTTTGAAGGCCTAGCAAGCAGCATTTACATCCAACATGAAAACGCCTGCACCTACGTTCTAAATGATTGGGAAGGCTCTTCTGCATCCTGGCCACTTGGGATCCTTAGAGTGTCCCTGGTGGTTGTTCGTTGCGGTCAATGCGGAGCCTTCAGGAGACTGCTGTATGCCTGCATGGTCCCAACGTGGCTTCGTCTTTATTTAAATATATCTCCAAGAGCAGCTTCTTCACTTGTCATTTGTTTTCCTTACATGAAACTAGAACTCAGAGGGGTTTTCTTAGGAAAAATGTAAAATGTAAAATATGAATTCATTTTCTGTTCCTGTTTGCAAAGATTAATAAGAGGACATTCATTGTATTTTGCAGAAGTTTATTATTGTCTTTTTATATGGCCTTGACTCTGACCGTCCATTCTCAGTAGAAAATTTCCAGAAAGCAGAAGCCATTTGTATTTTGGTGACTTTTCCCAGGATTGAGGCATTTTGAACGGGTACTTGAATAATGAACAGACAGTAGTGTCAAGACCTGCCCCTCACCTGCTCTGACCCCCAGCACCACTGGATGCCCTCAGACCATGTGAGGAACACCCTAGAACCCCAGCCTTCCTCCAAATCTCATAGTTGTCTTGCCTGAGATAAGAATTGGCTGTGGGAACTGTGTCAGCTCAAAAGCTTGGAACAAGACTCATGTTATGATTTTCAAATCCCTTTTCCATGAAATTTGTGTGAAATAACATTTCTCTGAAATGATAGCAGTTTTATGTTTATGTCATGTAACTATTATGGTATTCTGCCTGCTTAAACGGGTTTTTTAAAAGGCAAAGTGTTCATGAGTTGAGGGTATTCATTCCTTTTAAAATGTGTCCACTATATCAAATCCCATTCTCCATCAAGGAAAAAATATTAAATTGTATTAGATATGCCATCTATCCACATGTATGATGTGCATGCATCACCATATATATCAATAGATATATAGAGATTTGCAATACAAATCCATACACAGAAAATATGTAGTTCTATCATAAACAATTAATTTTAAATGCCTAGAAGGAGTCAGAATTCCAACTGATCACTCAGCATTTGAATACAGGAGGGGGTGTTTTCCTCTGTTTTAGAAGTGTGGGGTTTTGTTTTCTTTTTTTTTTTTTCTTTTTGGCTCATGCCACTCTGAAATTAAATGAAATTATAAGAAGGAAACTGAAGCTGTATATTCAATAGAAGAAGTGCGAAATACACTCCAGAAATAGAAAAGAAATATCAAGATGCAATTCCAGCTGGGAGGGATTCCTAGAGCGAAAGGGGAAGAACAGAGCCTCTGGCTTCAATTTACGGAGGAGTCTGCCAGGGATGACCTCTTACAGTTCTCACCGTCTGTATTATTGATTAATGAGGTCAAGGGCAGCGTCACTCACTGCTGACTCTCTCTGGGGACCCGTGTTCACTCTTCAGAGTGCTCTGGAAGATGCTGTCTGCCGGCAGATGCTGAAGAGCCTCCCATGTTGACGCAAGGGTGCTAACAAATCCCTCTGTGCCCACAGGTGCGTTCGGGGCCTAAGTCGGATGGTTGCGGGCCTCTGTCTAGAGTCCAAAGCCCCTCCACCGCCTCTGTCTAGAGTCCAAAGCCCCTCCACCGAGAAGCAGAGAGAGTGGCTTGGACCCAAACATTAGTGTATCCATGTCTGTGGAAAAGCGAACGCTTCCATCACCAAACAATGAGCTGTGTGGGTGTTAAAAGAAGGAAAACAAAAACTGCCTAAATGGAATAGTTTCTGAGTTTTCTCTTTCCTTCCTGGGATATGTCCATAGCATGTCCATATCCCTGCCTGCAGTCTCTGTGGTCACTCCTTCTGCCTTGATTTCTTGCTTGGCTCTCTTTAAAGCAGTGTATTTTTATATTGAGCTGTGAGCGTGTGAAAGTGTTTTAGTGGCTCATTTGTGTCGAACTCTTTGTACCCCTACGGACTATAAGCCCACCAGGGGCTTACCTCTCTGTCCAGGGAGTTCTCCAGGCAAGAATACTGGAGTGGGTAGCCATTTCTTCCTCTAGGGGATATTCCTGACCCAGGGATTGAAGCCAGGTATCCTGCACTGTGGGTAGATTCTTTCCCATCTGAGCCACCTAGGAAGCTGTGGTCACTGCTTTTTGGTCTCTCACCAAATGCCCCGGCCGAATGGCTTGAAGTCATGGAGAAAAAAAGACCTCCATGGGGGATGTCACGGGTGGGCGTCTGCTGTCACCCTGCCTCTGCTTACGCCAGTAGCGTAGTGTGTGGGGTCAGGACCATGAGACCCGAGCTTTCAGGTTCAGATCCCAGCCCTCATCCCACTGCTAGTTGTACCAGTGTGTTCAAGACTTCAGCTTGGCCATGCCCACACTGCCAGCCAGTGAGGGTGACAGTGCCCACCTTATTGGTTGCTGTAGGACTGAATGAAATAAGCCTTCCAGGTCCTCTTGTTTGCAGGAAGTGTCAGAGAAGTCTTTTTTATTGTAGTGAGTAGTGGTCACAGAAAGGGAAAGTAGAGGACACCAGGTCATGGTCACAGCTTTCACTATAGATCTGCAGAATCAAGGATGCTTTAATACCTTCGAGAGTGTGGAGAATTAGTCTTCTCTGGTTTGACTCCTTTCTTGTCCTCCAGTTCATTGCTTCTGTAGAAAAAAATTGGTTTTGCCAAAATAGACTCACAGACATAGAAAACAAACTGACAGTTACCAAAGGGGAAAGGGGGTGGGGGAGGGATAAATTAGGAATTTGAGATTAACATATACACACCATTTGTATCAAACAGGTAACAAGGACCTACTGTGTAGCACAGGGAACTATACTCAATATCTTGTAATAACCTGTAATGAAAAAGAATCTGAAAAAGAACAAATACATATGTGTGTGTGTATATATATATATATATATATATATATAAAACTGAATCACTTTATTGTATACCTGAAACATAAATCAACTAGATTTCATTTTTTTTAATTTAATAAATAAAGTGTTTTAAATTGGTTTTGGTAATTGTAGACTTTGAATCTAGAGCTGAAATGTGGAGATGGTCTATACATTAAGAACTATTCTATTTATAAAGAAATACAGTAGATCAGTATCCAGGCAAATCTGACATTTAAACCTAGTGTGATGTATATTTCTTAGAGCAGTAAATCTAAATGGATAACTTGCATTACACTTTCTCATTTTTATTTTAGTTTTTATTTTCATTAAAGTTATACACACAGAGCTTAAAAAGGCAACCAGTTCCAGGTGGCTTATTATGAAAGACAGCCACTCTCCTATCCCACCAGTGCCAACCTGCCACCCTTCAGAGGCAACTGCTTTCCACTGGTTTGGTTGTTCCTGATACTCACTCCGTGTCTCCAGATCACGTGCTTCCATAGCAATGACTTGACCTTTCAGTTTCAAGTATTCTCCAAGGCTTTACAGTGCGGAAGAGGAGGGCTGAGGTCTTTTTCAGCCCTGCTCGCCCTGAATACCCAGCCCTCCATCCTCACCACACTTACACCATTGATTTACTTAGACAGCAGTCTTCACTGCATTTATTATGACTGTGTGACCACTGTTGATAGCTCAGCCAATACTAGGTAATGATTCACCTTCCTTTCCTGCACAACTCTTGTGTTTTCCCCATGGTTTATGATTGTCTTTTTTGTTGTTGTTCATTTGCTTAAGTTTCAATGCTCTGTCCCCACAGCTCTCCAATCTCCTTTCTGTGGCTTCGGAATTCTAAGATATTCCATTGATTTTGTCCTCCTGGCATCATTTCTTCTGTGTCTTCTGACCAGCTGCAAAAGTTTCTTTTAGAATCTCCTCTTACCATCTCTCTAGAATCTTCTTTCACCACCATTCTGGAGACCGTTCCTTATTACAATAGATTTTTGTTGTATGATATAAGGGTTTATTTTGCCAACATTCTATGTAACAAGTGCTTTACTCCCTGATTTTAGTGGAGCAATCTTCTAGTAGCTTTTTGGAAAAGGATACGTAGGAAGTAAATTTTTTGAGATAATAAAACTTCTATTTTTATTCTCCTCTTGCACTTAATGAACAATTTGGTCAGGTGTAGAATTCCAGGTTGAAATAATTTTCTTTTCTAGTTTCAAAGTCACTCCTCCATTGTCTTCTAGCTTTCAGCTCTCTGGCTGAGAAATAAACTATTATTCTGGTTTTGATTCTTTGTATATAACCCTGTTTTTCTCTCTGCAGTGACTTCTAGGACACTTTTATGATTCCAGTATTCAGAATATTCACAATGACATGCCTTGGTGTGCATCTTTTTGTTCTTTGTGTCAGAAAAATGGAAGTCCTTAACTTCTGAGAACTTTTCTTTAATCATTTATTCAATCATTTCCTCTCCTCTCTTTCTGAAATTTCCCTTCCGTCAATGCCAGGTCTCCCATCTCAGATAAGGTGGGGGATGTACAGTCACTCGTCTATTTGAAGTGAGGGAAGAAGTTTGCGGTTAAATTCTTTTTTAAAAAAAAATTTATTTTATACTGAAGGATAGTTGATTAACACTGTTGTAATAATATTAGGTGGGATTAAATTCTTCAACAGTCTTGCAGTCATCCTGTTTTCAGGCCACCTTTACCACCACTTCTAGAGCCTGGTCCACTGCCAGCTGAAAGACTTTGATTGTTCAATTGTTCTTCTTTCCAGCCTCCAAAATTTTGTTGCTCTGATTAATTCTTCTAGTCTCTTTCTCTCCCAGGTTTATGTCTTGTTTAAAAAAAAAAAAATCCCTTTGCTGTAACCCTGTTGTAATATAACAAGAAAGAGCAGGGGTTCTGGGATGTTCAGTCCACCTACCTTTAACTAAAAATCCAAGTGACTTTTAAGAAAATCCAGAGTTGATATTTGCCACATGTTTTAAGTCCATTTGCTTAATTATAATAAATTGTAAAATATTCACCACCTTTCATGACTTGGTGGAACATGAACAATCTAGTCCAATGTGTCCTCTTCCATAGATGGTGAGTGGTGGCCACAGGCTCTAAGAGTAAACAGTCCAAGGAGAAATGATAAAAGGCTGGAGAGGATTCTTTGTTCTAAAGTGATTCTTGTAGCACAAGTCCTTTCCTTGACAAGCCCTTCATCTGTAACTTAGTCTGCAAATACCAAACCAAGCAAGGCAAAATTAGCACAGAAAATACTCAATGTCCCTACAGTGGTGGGAGAGTGTTAATGGAAAGAGGCTGGCCTCGTTACTCATTTTTAGTTCTATTTAAGCCATATCTTTCATGCTATTTGAGTCCAGAATACCCTCTCTGGTTGGGCTTTGCCCTGATCTTTTCTTTATAATTGGACCCAGTCATCCAGGAGGGAAGAAACACCAAAGGTGGTGTCCCTGGAATCCCTTTTCTAGTTGTCTTTGGTCCCTGTTCTTGTTGCAGCTCTGGCTGGCATTTGCTGTGTCCTTTTCCACTTATGAGGCAAGGACAAAGGCAGATAGGTGAGTCCTGTGGCTGTGGGGTGGCTGACACTTTCCTAGGGAGGTGGGAGGGGGTGAGAATGACAGTCCAGGAGGCACCTGGCACTGGGACTCTCCCAGGCTCCTTTTGGGAAGAGTCTGCAAAAATGGGACCTACTTTGCAAAACAGAGGGAAAATACCAGGTTTCCCTCCATGAAAGACTTTGAAGGACTTACCCGGGGAGAGGACTCTCCTCGGTCCCCTGGCCACAGCCTCTCCTCCAGACGCCCTGCCCCACCCCTCCCCTCCTTCAGCACCAGGGTGCTCCTTCGCCTGCAGGAAGTCCACACACAGGAGGCCAAGGCTGCTTAGCCTCCAGCAAGGTGTCCACTGGTCTCAGCAGAGCCGCCACCTCTCAGATAGCATTTTCTCCACATCAATAGGCAAATCAATCTTTTAAAAATTCTCACTAAGCCAGAGGTCAAGTGCCAACAAGGCCAGGCGTATCATAGAGATGAGAGAAGAGGCTGGGGGCCTTCAGAGGGCATGCCCAGCTCTGGGCAGAGTGCTGGCAGGGACAGCAAGTCAGGCAGCTTCTCCCTTCTCCTTGGCGTCAGGGATACCGAGGCTGGCGGGTTCCTGGGAGACTTCAACCTGGTTTTGCAGAGCCTTCCTCAGATAGTCCACCTAACCCAGCCTTGCCTCTCCTTTGGGGACCAGATTGGAGTAACAGCTAGGTAGCCCTCCCCCTTTCCCAGCTCCCTCCCTGTCTTCTCTCCTGGGCATCTCCCCATAATGAAGTCCTGGAAGGTTCAAACCCATCTTGGCACCCAATTTTCAGGAGACCAGACTACTGTGCCTGAAGACCTTCAGTGAATTCCTATTGACTGGCAGATGGACTGGGTCTAGGGCAGAGAGAGAAGCGCTGAGTTGTGTGTCTGGGTCGTCACTGGCTGCAAGGCCGGAACCAGGCTGTGTCCCTCGCACGGTCCATGTCCTGTTCCTCACCTGCCGCCCCTTCCCCCCAGGTCGTGGCTCTCTCCTCCTGGTGCCTGCTGAGGGACTCCATTTACTACACGCTGTCCGTGGTCGCGCTCATCGTGGTAAGTGTGTGCCAGATACCTGGTCTCTTCTCTCCCGATCACCCTTCTCAGCTCGGGGCAACTCGGGACTCCTCCAGGTGAAACAGGTACATCGAGGCAGCTGCTTTGGTCAACCAGAACCCAGCCCAGTGGTCCCGGTGCTCAGAACAGGAAGTGGCTCTGTTCACCTGGCTCCATGAGCGTCCCTGCTGCTTTCCTGGGATTCTCATGACCCTTTGCTCTCACTTTCCTCACGGGCTCTGCTGTAACTCCCTTCAGTGTCCCTGGGTATAGACCTTCCTTCCTTGTCCTGCCTGTCCCATACTCTCCGTGGCCATTACCGCCTTTGTGGGGACACCCCCCACTGTGTCCCTAGTGGTGGGTGTCTCTACTAGACACCTTCACGTCCCAGGTCCAAGTGTCTCTACATTTAGAATGACTTCCCCAAGGCTGGACCTCCTCCTGTATTCCAGCCCCCCACTCCCGTCCTAGCCACCCAGCATGGAAGGATATTAAACGGATCTTCCCCCAGCTCCCACCATACGCATTGGCTTCATTGTCCTATGGATTTTCACTTTGTAACGATTTCCGCAGCATGTCCCCCATAGCCCATCTTACTTGAGGCTCTTTGCATCTCTGGCCCCAGCTGACAGAGCTCATTGCAGATAAATGTAACAAGTAGCATCACTGCCAGCCACCCCCTACCCCCTACCTCCATCAGTCCTCAGAGCCAGCAAATGCTGTCTCTACAAAGAATACCTGCAAATGCCAGTCCTTTGTTTAAAGGAGCAGTGGCTCCAGGTCTCCCGTGGAGACAAACCCAGGCTGAGCCATCCAGGAATGGAAGGGCAGCAAAGCAGAGAGAACACTGATGAGGGTGGGAGATCTGACTCCTGGTCCTTCTCTCACTCGCTCTTATGACCTTAGAGGAATCAGTCTGTCCAGATCTTAGTTTTCCCGCCTACCGGACAGGAATAGCCCCGCTGAAGGGTTTACTTACCTGTTTATACACCATTTACCTGCACAGTATTTCATTGTCAATCTCAATGTAAATAAGGGCGTCCCTGGTGGCTCAGATGGTAAAGAAGCTGCCTGCAATGCAGGAGACCGGGGTTCAATCTTTGGGTCGGGAAGATCCCCCGGAGAAGGGAATGGCAACCCACTCCAGTGTTCTTGGCTGGAGAATTCCATGGACAGAGGAGCCTGGTGGACTACAGTCCATGGGGTCACAGAGTTGGACACAACCAGTGACTAACACGCACACACATGCAAATAAGTCAAAAGTGACATTTAATACAAGACTTTACCCAAGGAATCAGGTGGGTACTTCAGTCAATAGCAAATCCTACAGCAAAGATCTTGGGTTCATAACCACAGCCCGCACGTTCCAAGGGTGACAGACGATCAGGAGAGTGGAGACCAGCCCCAAGGAGGAGCAGGGCTCAGACACCCACGTTGGGATGGACACACGCTCCATCTGTAGAATTCCCAGTCAGCAGACTTGAGGACACCCATGAGCTCTGTGTTCTTGTACCTGTGGAAAAGGCTCACTCACCCCGGATCTAGAGGCCTCTGTTCACGCAGCCCAGACTGCTCAAACATGCTTTGCAGGAGCTCTGTCCTGCAAAGACAACTCTGTCCTGTTGGAGACCTGGTATAGATTACATGTGCTCAGCTGTTCTGCTGTCAAGGCATTTTAGGATGATTTGTGAAAGTCATTTTTTCAAGAGATGTTTTGGGGGTGGTGGTAATGAAAGTATATCTCCACTTTGTTGAATACTAGAAGGATGCCCACACACCGCGACTAGAGACAAGGTAATGAGACAGAACAGCAAAGTCCAAGACCCACCCCCACCCCAGGAGCAAGGACTTGTGATGTCCTTGCCTATCAGCAGACTTGTGGACATCAGCTTCACTCAGTTTTCACATAGATGCCTCCTGGAACTGTGTGTGAAATAACCTGTCTTCTGTTAAATATATCTGGACATGTTTGAGACATAACAAGTATATCATCGCTAAATGACGTGTGAAGCAAGGCAGTTTTGCTTCCTTGGGCTGTGGGTGATGCTCATGCGAGCAGGGTCTTTGAGCCAAGCAGTCACCTACTGTGGATGAATCAGAGCTGAGCCAGCTGGGCACGGGGCACTGGCGGCTCTGTGTTCCCTCCGATGGCGACAGTCAATAGCAAGTGATTCTGTGCTGTGACCTAGAGACTGGACTGGGTATTTACCGAGCCAGTGTCGAGCCTAGATTGTTATGATCTTGAGAAAACTTACATTTCTCCACTGTTAGGAAGTACACAGAAGAGAACAACTGAGTCCTGGGGGGTTGGTCCTGGTTCTTTTGACTTTAGTGGTGTCTCTCCAAATTCAGCAGCACCGACACGCCCCACGTGCCTCCCGGACACATGCAACCCAGAGGTTTTTAACCTGGTAGGGCCTGGGGTCGGGCCCAGGAAACTTCAGTTCAACCAGGATCTTCCGTCATGATGCTGATGCCAGCAGTGCCCACTTGCAGAAACTCAGTCTCAAAGACAGTCGGATACTGTTTCCCCAGATGTTCACCTGCTGCGGCACAGGTGTCATCTCCAATACACTTGGAGAGCCGCAAAAGGGAGGCATCATGGCAGCTCGGTGGTCTGGATTTCTGGCAGCTGTTTGTTGTTGGAGACCTTTTCACATGAGACTTTAAAACAGCATGAGGAGCAAAACAATCTAGTACCCCAAAAGCAGCACTTAGCCAAGGAGGTTTCTCAGTGTCCCCATACCCCTTCCATGCGCCAGCCCCAGGCTGCTGCTCCACACACTGCATCTTTTTGTCAAGGTTTCCTAGTCTCCTCCTTCTGTGTTTCCCCTATTGTCATGGTAACATCGTCACTTTTGGGGGGGTGGTTCCTTGCATAACACAAAGCTTTTGCACTGGACCCTGCAATGGGCACTGAAAAGTCCTGTACTTGGAAGCTCTCCTCCTACCCAGAAAGAATTACCAACCAGCCAAATAATTAAACTCTTTGGGTTTGTTTTTTTTTAACTCTCTCCCCCTTTTATGGTTCTGAAATGTTCAGAAGATGGGCCTCCGAGGTGCCACAATGAAGAGCTCATTCACCTGGAGGGCAAGTCCCAACGAAGAGGGGCCGGATGCTGCTTCTAAATACGCTTGCTCAGGCAGAGCAGCCTTGAGGACAATCCTTGAGGGCTGGGGATCTGAAGCCCTGGGAAAGTCGACTTCTCTGAGACTTGGGGCCCCTGGGCCAGGGAGAGCTGATAGGGTGCTACTACCTGGACTGCTAGACAGCTGGCCTGGAGGCTGATGCAGAGGCCGGGCCCCAAAGCAAAACCACAGCAGGGATGTTCTGAAGCCAGCAGAGCTTCAAACAGTTAGCTTAGAGACAAGGGACTCAATTCGGTATCTGGGATGCACCCAACCTTTGCTCTCTGCTATTTTCTAGTTTGTTTTTATGTTGCTGATTTTTAAGCCTGCTCTCCTCTAAAGCATATAGTGTGAGTCACTCAGTGCCCTTCTCCTGCCCCATCAGATGTTCCCCCTTTAGTCCTAGGGACACTCTACAGTGACACATCAGCCCTGAAGAAGCCTGATGTGGCCCAGGAGGCTCACCCCATGACTTGGGTCTCACTGCAAGAGAAATGTCACCGTTTAGGTCCTGAGAGAGTCCCAGGAGCTGTCTCATGCCTGCTGACATGCCCATCTACCTGAAGGATAGTCCACAGACCCTCACAGGCCCTCTGGCTGCCTCTCTCTCACACCAAGGACCCACCCCTAACTGACTATGGGAGTTCTGGCCTCCTTGTCTGCTTCCTCCAAATTCCAGCAGGCCAGATAGTTTCCTTTATTGAAATGTTACTGTAATTTACATAATCATGTAATTTACATAATGCAAATGATTCATTTCATCATCAATCTAACAGCTGCCCTAAAAGGGATGCTTTATTTTTACCCTTCATCTCTGCTTCAAGATCAGGGATTCTGAGCATCAGGAGAAGAGAAGCTTGGACGGGGTGGGGGTGGCCAGGGAACGTGGTGAGCCCAATGAGACAGGCTCCAGATAACTTATCAGGGTTCCCAAATCTAGCCTGGGGGATGCTGCCCTCCTGGAGAAGGGCCAGATGGGCCATTGGCAGTTGGGGGGCCCCAGGGGCAATCTAAGTGCTGGCACAGCAGAAAGAGCTTATCTGAGGTACCGCTCCCCCCTCACTCAATGCAGCCCCCAACTCTGAAGGAGGTTCCGTGGGGACAAAGAGAGACAGGTCAGCTGACCCAACCACTAAAGACAGCCTGGAGGGCATTGTCCCATATGGTAGCCACCAGGCATGTGAGCCTTTGAGCTCTTTTTTTTTTTTAATTTTTATTTTATGCTGCGATATAGTTGATTTACAACATTGTGTCAGTTTCAGGTATATAGCAAAGTGATTCAGTTATACATATACATGTATCTATTCTTTTTCAAATTCTTTTCGCATTGAGCCATTGAGCTTTTGAAAGCCAGCTAGTGAGACCATGGAACCGAACCTTATTTCATTAATTTCAGTGCATGTGGCCACATGTGGCTAGCACCTGTCATCTGGATAGCATGGATGTAGAGAGCAAACCCTTCCATGGGAAGTATACCCACATTCTCACTTTTAACAAGCACAGGCTCCGTACTTCACCAGACTGAGTACAGCACTGGACCTGTCGATGAAGGTTCCCTAGTTAAATACTCATGACCTCTCAAGCTGCTGTGATAGGAGTCTCATTTTACAGATGGTAACACTGAGGCTCTAGAAATCCAAGGATTTGCCTGAGGTGAGATAGCTGCCCCCTCCACTCAGGTCTCCCAGAGCAAGAGAAGAAGATGCACAACTATATCAGCCCAGCAAAGAATTCGGGTTTTCCATCCAACTAAACCTGCCTCATACAGTCTGATTTTACTGCACCTAACATGCATCTACCTCTACAGAAGCGCCCAAAACACCTCTTTACCTGGAGACTGAACATCAGCCTCCCTCTCCCGGGAGTCTTTCATTAAGACAGCTCATATTCAGTGTTCCAGAAATCATCTCTCCCTTCTGTGAGAGGAGGGACACCAGACACTCACAAGGATGACTGTCCTCTGGCTCCTGGCCTCCGTGGCCTGTCCCCACTGGGCCTCTTCCTCTCGCTCCAGTTTGGAGATCCTGAGACCCTCATGCTCACAGTTCCATTTCAGGGCCCGGCAAAGCAGGAATAACTGTGGCAGCCAGAAGATTCTCACAAGGAAGGATGTGAGAGAACGTCCAATTTCCTCAAACAAACTACAGGGCCCCCTGCTCCCCTAATCCCTGCCCAGGTTCTGCTCAAGCCCTGCCTTTACATCAGCTGTCCTTGCCACCCTCCGTTAGCCCCCACACTGTCAGGTCAGCTTGCTGGAGATCCTCACGTGGGAATTCCTGTTTACTCTTCAAGTGGAAACCATATCCATTCCTCACGGCTGTTTTCCAGTGTTTTCCATCTGACTCCTCTTAGAGGGAATCGCCATGGTCTCAGCTAAGCCACCTGCCCACATGCACGAAGGCAGGCCTCCAAGACAGCACATCTCCTGAGGGCACCTGTACGCCGTGGAAAGAGAGTCTGCAGGGAGCGGTTTCCCTTCCCAGCGGGGAGGATGTTCAAGGTTTCAGGCTCTTGAAAGAGAATGATGGTGTTGATTTTCTCCTTTTACTTATACTGCTTAAAATTCTGATGGTGCCAGTGATTATGATTCCAGCTACAAGGTCTCAGCTTCAGCAAGGCAGCCTGCTGGCCATGGTTATCGCTTACAACCAGCCAACCCGAGGCTGCCGCACAGTGCAGGGCCAGCCCAGCCTCTCTCTCCGGCCCACTGGCCTGCAACCCCTGGCAGTCCATTCCCTGGCGTCCCATCTTGAATCTCTGGGATGCTCTGTCATCCAGGGAGTCACTTGTGTGATGGAAGCCTGTCTCTGGGAAGAATTCTAGACCAGACGCCAACCCTGAAAAGCTGGTTTCCATGGTAGCCCATCTACTTCCCAGAGGCCTGGGGGAAAAGAGTGTTGTTTTCAGATTCACTCCTGTGGATTCCTGTTTAGCTGGTCCACAGAACACCTGGAAAGCTTAGGGCGAAGTCTGAGGTCGATCTGGGGGAACCACATGTGGGTCAGAGGGCAGGTCTCTGACCAGCTGTGCAGCAAATCTGGAGCCACATGTGTCACAGAGGCTATTGCAGGCTTGGATTCAGACAACCAGCAGAAAACAGAAAGCTGCTTCCCCAGGTGGTTGATGTCCAGTCACTAAGTCATGTCGGATGCTGTGTGATCCCATGGACTGCAGCTCACCAGCCTGTCTTTCATTATCTCCTGGAGCTTGCTCAGATTCATGTCCATTGAGTCAGTGTTGCTGTCTAACCATCTCCTCTTCTGCTACTCCCTTCTCCTTTGGCTTTCAATCTTATCCAACATCAGAGTCTTTCCCAATGAGTTGGCTCTTCCCATCAGGTGACCTAAGTATTGGAGCTTCAACTTCAGCCTCAGTCCTTCCAATGTATATTCAGTTGTTCTCCTTTAGAGTTGACTGGTTTGATCTCCGTGCAGTCCAAGGGACTCTCAAGAGCCTTCCTCAGCACTACAATTTGAAAGCTTCAGTCCTTCAGCGCTCAGCCTTCCTTACTGTCCAACTCTCACATCCCTACGTGATTACTAGCAAAACTATAGCTTTGGCCATATGGACCTTTGTCTGCAAAGTGATGTCTCTGCTTTTCAATATCCTGTCTAGGTTGGTCACAGCTTTTCTTCCAAGGAGTAAGTCTTAATTTCATGGCTGCAGTCACCGTCGGCAGTGATTTTGGAGCCCAAGAAAATAAATTGTCACTACTTCCCGAAGGCTCCGATGCAACATCCGGAGGAAAAGGGGCAGGTCAGCTCCAGGTCAGCTCCATCCGCACCCTAGTAGGGCCAGTGATCGCTTGCGAGTGTAAATGAGGGACCCGCCCATCAGCATCCCAGAGCCCCAGCCAGGAGCTGCCTCACGAAAGTGACCCCGCCTCGTGGCCGAAGTGGGCTGGCCGCAGGCGCCCGCGAGAGGCTGTCTGTCCTGAGGCGCTTGCCCTCCGCCCAGAAGATGTCCTGGAGCCCAGAAGGGGAATGGTCCTTCTTCATCACATCCTCCCCTCGGGGCCGCGCGGCCAGGCGCGGGGCTGGACCGTGAGCGCCACCTAGTGGGAGCTGCCTGGAACTGGGGGCGCGTTTCTCATTTCAGGAGAGGCCAGTGAGTTCAGGCTTTCTTCTTCCCTGGTCTCCCTGCCTGCAGGCGTGGGGGAAGTCGTTTTGTCTTCTTTTACTCACAGAGGACAGGAAAATACAGAGGGATATGCAACACTTGTCTTAATAGAATTAAATGAAATAAATCTCTAAGGAATAAGAAATCCACTCCGTCCAGCCATCAGCAGCACCGTGAGAAACACTGTCCTCAGATGTTTTGAGATAAGCTGGCTCCACGCTCCCTTGGGACGCCCTGGAGATGTGATGCCTGGAAGGACCTTTCCGTGAACAGGGCAGATGTCCTGTGTGGGCGACCATCAATCAACCCGCCTCCTCCAGGCGCCGCCAGACTCTGCAGGCAGGTCTTCCTCTCCACAGACAAGCCTCTTTCCATTCAGATGCTCTCAAAGGCCTGATAGCTAGCCTCTAATAGCCATTGTATTGTTCTTTGGGGAGGCTCCCAGTGTTTCCACCCAATCCTTTTGTGGAAGGGGGATCAAACCCAGACTGTGTTCTCAAGTGGGCCACTGGGTGGCTTAGTCCTTGGGGGCTCTGAGGGTCAGGGAGCAGCACCATTGCCTCCGTGGTCTGGAAGTTTCTGCGTCCCTCTCCCTCCACACCATTTGCCTCCAGGGATGGGCACCCCACTATTTCTCTGACGTGTTCCCTGTAAATTCTGCCCTCGCTTTGGAATCCTTTGCACAATTAAGCCCATTCTGGTTTTTTTCACTATTATGGTCCCTAAGATAGTAAGCCCATTCTGGTTTTTCTGACTGCTATGATCATTAAGATAATAGCTAAAGACATATAGAGCCCTACCCCCATCTGTCATATGTCACAAAATAAGGCTTCCTTAGAGCTGCTTTCATATTATGGAGTGTCAGCTGCCCTCCCCAAAGACACACCTTAAACTGGGCATCTAATCAACTCTTCGCCAGTATCTTGTGTTCTCTTAAGTAGCTACAAATTGATTGCTCTATCCTGTTGCCCAAGACTGATATTGAATTAACTTCAATTAATAGAAAACATTTTCCAGCTTAAATCATTGGTTCCATTCCATGATTTCTTGGATTTTTTGAAAGCTAATGATTACATAAAAGTGACTGGAATGGATTCCATACCATCCAACCTGAGTCATAGGGCAGTTTCCTTGACTTCTTTTTTTATTTTTTCCCATCCTGGTTTGATATCTTCATCCCAATGCCAGCCTGTTGGATGAAATAACGATGACTAAAGGACAAAACCTGATGGAAAATGTCTTTTTCTGTGTCTTGTTGGGAACAGTGAGTTACCAAGAAAGGTGGCCACTTTTTCCTCATCCTTCTCTCTACTCCTTCAGGGTGATTGGAGGGAGATGTGCCTTTGAGCTGCACCTTCTGGGCTTTGAGGTTGTCTGTGTCTCTCACAACTGGTGGTGGTTATCATCGCCAGTGACTGAATGATGCCAGTTGTTTGCCAAGTTAACCATCTCAGTGCCATGATCACCCTCTGTACTGGATGCTTCTGCCTTAGAGACTCCAGTGGGCCCCTGCCCAACGGAAAGCCACTCAGAGATGCTCGAGCCCAAATCAGTCATGTCCTGAGTGTAGGCAAAGAAAGAGCTTCCTGCTAAAATGAAATGGAGGGTATTCATTTGATTTCAGCACCATGCCATCTGGGCAAATAGGGTGCCATGGAAGGAACACGAAATTAAGAGCCAGGGCTGGGTTCTAGGACCAACTCTCCAGCTAAGTGAGCAATATCAAGGAAACTATACATGTTCTCTGTAGCCCTGTTCCCTGTATAAATCAATGAGCCAAGATTATACCACATTTTCCCCAAAAATGAGAAGCGATTTTAGATGCTATTACTATATGGACCAGGGCTTAAATAAATTCAGTCCTGTTGTGTATTTCCTTTGGGTCCTAACTGATGAGGAAGGTTTTTTGTGCATCCCTGTGTGTTCTCCACTGCTTCTGACCCTGCCGAGCTCCCTTCATATATAGCCGGCCTGTGGCCCAGGACGTGGGCAGCTAACAGCGTCCAGCCAAGATCTTCACTGTTGTCATTACATGCATTTTTATTCTCTCTATATACATGGTGTTGATTCTCCACTTACAGTTGTAATACAAAGTTTTCTTTGAAAATAAGTTCTTTTGAGGAAATGAAAGAGTCGGTTGACTGATTGGAAAATATTGAATCCCTAGACACCTAAGTGCTTACATAAGAGCTTGAAGGTGTTGTACGAGGCACAGAGACATGCAGACAGTTTCCAGGCGGCCCATAAGTGGCTGATGTTTGGACACCCCCACCAAGCTCTGCACTGCCTTCCAGATCCAAAATTCTACAAATAACAAGGTTGGGCTTCTCTCTCACTCCACCCTCAGACAGAAAATGGGCTGATGCTCTGTCCTCCGAGCCAGGCCCACCCCAGTCTGCCAGCAGACTTTCCTCCACTGACACTGACCAGAGACTCAACCAGCACAGAGGGGAGTGCCCACAGACGCTTCAGCCTCCAAACCAGCCCCAGCCCTGGTTCCCACCAACCAGCCACGAGGGCAAATAACATGCAATGATAAGGCGTGTGTGTGCATGTGTGTGGGTGTCTAATCTTCTCTTTTTTTATCTTCTTTTTCACAGTTCATTTATGATGAACAAGTTTCCTGGTAAGTACCTCTCTTCCCCTTCCAAGTTCCCCTTGCTGTGTTGCAGAGATAGTATCTTAAAAACCAGAATCTGGGTTTAGGAAAGAAAGGGCAGCTTGGAACAGCTAGCAGTTCTTGGGAACCTTGTGTCCATCTCAACAAACAGACTAGCTTTAATGGAGCAGAGGC
Organism: Antilocapra americana; assembly: GCA_007570785.1. Classification (NCBI taxonomy): domain Eukaryota; kingdom Metazoa; phylum Chordata; class Mammalia; order Artiodactyla; family Antilocapridae; genus Antilocapra; species Antilocapra americana. The sequence goes on along the minus strand of ML663575.1, from coordinate 4,213,923 downwards.
CGTTTCCCTTGGGCTGGGCTAGTGTACTTCCTTTGGAGACAGTATTATCCTGCCATCTTTCCTCCAGATTAGACGGTGTGCTTTAACTGCTTTTCTGTAGTCAGCCATGGGCAAGGCCACGGACAAGATCTGATGAACCTTTCCCAGTTGTTCAGACCACATTGCCGTATTCCAAATGGCATATATATCACAGGAGCCAGAGGTGGAGGCACTTCCATGATCTTTAACTTGTTAAAGTTCTGCCTAACATTCAAGATGAACTTGGAGCTCTGAAAAATCAGTGATTTCTTGATAGATTAAAAATATTGCCCAAATTAAATATGTGGCAACATTTTCATTTGGGTCAATGTCCAAATCGCCTTTTTTGAGATGAATTCTGAGCATGTCAGCTGTGTTTGTAATGGAAACAGAAATTGGGTGTGTTGTGCATTCTTGTTCCCTTTTTCAAATATTTGATCTGTGGAAGTAGAGTGATGTGAAAATACAGCTACTTCTTCTGAGATAACTTCTTAGAAACAGGCAGTTGTGATGTTGCAGGTAGCCCACTTGCATGGTATTATTTAAAGCTAAGAATGAGATAGAAAAAAAGTACAAATAATAGGTTCCTACTTATAGCACAGGGAACTAATATATTCAGTATCCTGTAGTAAACCATATGAAAAAGAATATGCAAATAATAATAATAGGTTATATCATTTTTAAGTAAAAATAAAGAAGTGCAGAGCCCAGCTGTCTTCATTTTCAGCAAAATGAGCGCTAGCCCTTTGCAGGGGCAACACCTCTGCATCCTAGGTCGTCACTGTGATTTCAGAATTCAGGGTGTTGGGGGACATATCACATTGACAATAAATGTTACACGCTATTCAGGGTATTAAGGTACTTCTGCTGCTCTCTCTCTCCTCTGCCCAAAAGGGCGAGGGGGAGACAGCTGGGAGAGCTTGCTCTAAGACACAAGGTCTATACACTGACTTGTAAGAAATAGGAAGTCTTCTTCAAATAAGAGTGATCAATGGGCTGAAAGGGATCAAGATGCCTGGGAGAATCTCAGCTCAGAGGCCAGGGAGAACCTCCTCGTGGGATCCACCTGGACCTGGTTACCGTCTGCAATGATATTGTCCCCTCGTGTCCTTGGTGATTAAGTGCAGTACAAGAACACTTGCAGAAGCATTGCCACTGGAACTCATGGCATGGTTAACACCACCAGCACTCTCTCTTGGCAAACAGCAGGCGCCTAAGTGTTGCTCAGTGTTGCTGCTCTTTCCTAACCACACCGCCATAAGGACAACAAGTCATGATCACAGTTGACCTCCGAAATCTTTCTGCTGCGTTTGTGCAGAAAACCTGGAGTGAGGAGATTCCCAGGTGGTTTCCCATCTGTTGGTGTTAGAAGGAGCCCCCTCTCCACATCTCCCTGGCCCTTGCTTGTGAAAACCACATAGGAGGAAGTGAAAGCAGGTTTGCGGCAAGTCTGTGTCAGTCCTTAGTCTCTCTCAGGAGGCTTTAGGTGGTTTGGACCCCTGACTTCTTTCAGTAGCATCGCCAGCACTGTGTCTGTAATAGCCTCATATGGTATCTGCAGAGCCATTCTTGACCCATGGGTGATGGCCCCGGCGAGGCCTGACTCACCATAATGCACACACCCAGCTCCTCGGCGGGTGACTGCCTGCTTCTTTCCAGCACTGCATTTTCATAAAACAGCGCTGCAGCAGGGAGCTGTGTGCATCCTTTTCATGTTTGACCACGTATTTCTCCGGAGTCAGTTTTTGGACATGGAACTTGAAAAAGCACAGGAAAGCCATAACTTAAAATTTCCCATAGACCATCCCTCAGGAACCTTTTCTTGAAGCAAAAATAATGCTCTCAATTAACTAATTAAATTCTGCACCTGAAGAGGAACCTAGAAATCAAGTTCCTTGTTTTCTAACTGGAAGTTACTAAAATAAAGAAACTAGAGGAAGTGTTCAAAGTATCCAAAGTTCAAGGTACATTCCAGAGGTTTCATTATTTTTCCCTTGACCATTCTCCCACTTATTCATTCTTATCCTTTCTGATAGCACCTTCCCTGACCCAGGTGTGTCTCTGTCTTCTCCCTCCCTCCCCTCTCCTCTGTCTCCATCTCCCACTGTATCTAATGTATCTAACAGGCCTTACTCCAATGTATCTAACAGTCCCTTGTTTGCTCCTGTCAGTTCCTCCAGGTTGCTGTTTGTATCTAAATTGTTTTAGTGAATGATTAAGCTGTGGTCAGATTTAATACACAGAGTCCTGTATTCAGCAATATGACAGAAGTCTTGCTGTGTTCCAAGCACTCTTTGGGGTGAGCAAATAACAGCTAAGAGGAAGCATTCTCCTTTTGAGTGGAAGAAGGAAGGAACCCTCGAAACCTGGGTCCTGCCTAGGACATGTGTATAGATAGGGAGCTGTGTGTGTGTTGATTTCATGTCTGTCTCATCCTTACCGTGCCTGACAGGTTTAGTTGTTCACATCACATGAGCATCTAAAAAAGTCTGGGGTGTGGCACGTGTGTCTTGATGGCTTCCATTAACTAACCGTTCTTGGTTTGTCCACAGGTGGGAGTCCTTGGTCCTTGTGCTGATGTATCTCATCTACATTGTCATCATGAAGTAAGTAAGATCCCTTCTGAGTTTCTCTCCCCGAACTCTTTCCTGCACTCAGCATTATGTGATGATGTGGACAGAGAGACTTTGCCCTTGCCCCTCTTCAGGACCTGGCAGCCTAGTTTTTGGCTGTTTTTTTTTTTGTTCGCTTTCATAATAAGAAAGGTGGCGAAACTCACCATATAGGCTTCTCCTTAGGGTCGTTCCAGTGTCCCCATACCTGGGAGCTGGCTTCTCACAGAGCAGGTGATTCAAGAGAGGGCAGGAAGGACCCAGGAACATCTTCTATGATCCGGCCTCACAAGTCACACACTGTCCCTTCCGCTGTGTTCTATTTGTTAGAAAAGGGTCAGTCTGGTCTTCAGTCCTTGCCTTTCCAAGGGAGGAGAGTCAATTACCTGTGGACATGTTTTAGACCGCCAGATCATGCGTCCTTTCTCCCCGTGGAGTCTGGGCAGCTTACTGCCTGTATCAGGAGTCACATTGCTGATGCTTCCCATGCTCTAACGTAAGACGTAAGCACTGTGGTTGGAAACCTGCCGGGTCATCTTTTTGCCAAGGGCTGTTGAGATGAGGAGCTTGTAAGCAGTGCAGAGATACTCTGTACTGCAGCCACCTGCCCCCATGGGAGCAATTGCATTTGCTTCCAATTAGCCCATCCTCTCCCCCAGCCCATGTGACTGCAGGAGTGACCGCCTCCTCTAGGGGGAGAGCAGTTCATTTCAGTCGCTTAGTCATGTTTGACTCTTCGCGACCCCATGGACTGCAGCACTCCAGGCCTCCCTGTCCTTCACCAACTTCCAGAGTTTACTCAAACTCATGTCCATCAAGTCGGTGATGCCATCCAACCATCTCGTCCTCTGTCATCCCCTTTTTCTCCTGCCTTCAATCTTTCCCAGCATCAGGGTCTTTTCTAGTGAGTCAGTTCTTCGAATCAGGTGGCCACAGTATTGGAGTTTCAGCTTCAGCATCAGTCCTTCCAATGAATATTCAGGACTGGTTTCCTTTAGGATGGATTAGTTGGATCTCTTCACAGTCCATGGGACTCTCAAGAGTCTTCTCCAATACTACAATTCAAAAGCATCAATTCTTCGATGGTCAGCTTTCTTTATAGTCCAACTCTCACATCCATACATGACTACTTGGAAAAACCATAGCTTTGATTAGGTGAACCTTTGTCGGCAAAAGGTCCTTTTGTCTGACCGCTGCCAGAAATTGCTGATTTGGATGCATCCGGTAGCAGTCTACAACTGACACATCAAGCTTTCATTGCTGTTGAGGCCTGACTAAAATTAATTCTGGTGGATGAGAACCCTGTCAGGAGAAATCAGTATGACCGTTGGCCAATGTCACAGGAATAGTGAAGGCGGGAGCTGGCTTGACCGATGGCCGGGGGTAGGCTGTGAGCCATCTGCCACCACTCCACCCAATATGATGCCCAGTTTTCACCTCAGGAGCTGTCCATGGTCAGCATAGACCCAGCATCTCTAGACTAGAACCTCACCCAAAGTTATCCTGAGGTGGAATCGCCATGATGGTAACTAAAACCACAGTAAGATGACAAAACCAGAGGCTTTTCCCACAAATCACACACCCCAGTACATCAGCTTCCATTAAAAAAAAAAAAAAAAAACTGAGTTGGCCCAAAGGCTTTCCATAGTTTCTAGACTCCAAGGAAATGCCTTTAAAGACAGGAGCAGCCAACTCATTTCTCTTTCTCTCAAAGAGCAAAACTATCAGGGAATCCATGCCACCATCAGGAAGCCTCAATAATACATATCTTCATTCAGCATTTTTTATTTCATGTATTTTTTTTTAACATTTGATGCTTTGAGACCTCAGTGAGTCAAGAACTCTCATCTCCCCTTTTGAAAAGGTGGATTCGTCAATTATTCCAGAACTGACTGAGTGTCTGCTATAAGCCTAACATGGGTCTTGGGTTTTAAAATCTGAATTTAGATGAAAGCATGTCTTATACTGAATTCACTAAGGGCTGTACAGAATAAGGAGGCCTTCAGAAAGTTCTTTTCCTCTAAAAAGAAGAAAGATTGAAGAATTTTGCTCGCATGCCCTCCATAACCACCACACCCCTCTACTGAGCCATTGTAACATCTGTGAGTTGCAGGCAGGGCATGTGGACATGAAGAGAACACACTGAACAATTCCCTACCCCAAGCCAAACCCAATGTGAAAGCTAAATGAGGTGTGTTTCTGCTGATGCGTCAACATTAGCAACTTCCCAGCTGTTCAGACCAGCAGGATACAGATAAAGTGGGGAAAGGCAGCTTCTGTGCTCGCGAAATTTTCTGCATAAATTCTGGTCCCAAGTTCTAAATTGAAATCTCTGCTCTTTTGCCATCCCCCTCAGTAATCAGAGGCTTTAATCATTGGGTTTTATAAAATCTGATTTATAAAATTGCATGCTTCACAATAAAGTAGCTTCGGGGTGCAAGCACAAAATTTAAAACATTCAATTAAAATTATAAAACAGCAGCAGCCACCGTTGAAAACAGCATGTATTAGAATTGTCAGCTGCCTCCTGGATAGATGGCTTTAAAATGACTTTAAACATTCTCTCTGAAGGTCAAAAAGCAATTCTGGTTGGCCCAACATGTAGAAACCTTAAGGGAGCCTGGAGCATACCTGACCTTGGCAAGGATTGATTTCCGTCCTTCTGGGTCATTTCACTGGGATTTGGTCCCCAGATAAGGCAGCGTGGGCTTGTCATTAAGATCAAGTGCCTCCTTTGCAGCCCTGGCTGCAGAACTGAGCCAGGTGGTTCCGGCATTTTGAATCTCAGTTTTTACTTCTAGGAAGAGAAGGAATGATGCTTCCTACCTGAAAGGCTGTTTGTGAGGATGGGATGTGATAGAAGAGCTAGCTTAATTAGCTGATATCCAGTTCTAAGAAAGTGCTCATAATGATACAATACATAGTTCGCCCAGTTGTGAACTTTTAAAGCAAACCCCCGAAGAGAGTCAGTATATCTGGGGGAAAGTGGATTCTAAGTCAAGATGACAGGAACAGTGCCTCTCCCTGGAGCTCCTCCAGGAGAGGGGATAGAGGGTGGGGAGACCTTGCCATGAAGAATGCTGACCTGCAGAGCAGTCAGCAGAATAGCATAACGCACCCCATGTGCTCCCCGCAAGTCCCCCCACTATTGACTTGCATCCCCACCCACACTGCCAGCTGTGTCACTCCCTCCACATGACCTGAAACCCCAGTGCTTGCCTGCTAAGTCCCTTCAGTCATGTCCAACTCTTCGTGACCCTATGTACTGTAGCCCGTCAGGCTCCTCTGTCCATGGGTCCTCCAGGTGGGAATACTAGAGTGGATTGCCAGGCCCTCCTCCAGGGGACCTTCCCAACCCAGGGATTGAACCTGCGTCTCTTATGTCTCCTGCATTGGTAGGCGGGTTCTTTATCACTAGCACCACCTGGAAAGCCCCATGAAGCCCCAGACATCACACCAATTCATCTACCCAAATGTCAGTACGTGCCTCTAAAAAGACTCATTTTTAACCCAGCCACATTATCATGATCATACCTAAAATGAATGCTAATTCTTTAATATGATTCAGTATCCAATGTTCAAATTCTCAACGGTCTCATAAATATCATTTTTTATAGTTCCCTCAGTCTCATAAATGTCATGAATAGTTTAAACAGCAGAATCCAAATAAATTACATTCATCACTATTGGTCGCTCCATATTCTAGATCTCTTTGAGTTTATAAATTCCCCCTCTTTTTTTTTCCTTGCAATTTATTCTTGAATGAAATCTGATTGATGGCTCTGCGGAGTCTTCCACAGTTTGGATGTTGTTGATTACATCTGTGGGGTAGTGTGACCTGTTCCTCCAGCCCCTGTTTCCCCCTCTGTGTCAGCTGTTGGTCCCATTCAGGTTAGACTGTGTCCAGAATGGTGGACAGTCACACCAACAGACACCTGGATGCTTCTTGTCTCTCTGTTATCTTGGCAGCTGCCGATCCTCAATATCTGGCACCATCATTTCATCACGTTGCAGAATAGTCATGTTCTCATTCTCTTCCTTGCAAGCCCTGAGATTATAAACCCTGGGAGTGGGCCTGCCCACTGCCCTTTCTATGGCTGCCACTGTCCCTCTAGCCTGTAGCTTTCTCTTCTCCCTCAAGCCTGTAGGAAGCACTACAGGCTCCCAGGGTGAACAGGAAGGGGCCCAGCCATAAAGGATCCCCCACCTATATCTCCATGGCAGGCCCACCACCCAGAGCTGCACTAAGAACAGACACAGGATGCAGTGGGAAGGAACCCCAAAGGGCCTCGTGTCTGTAGCAGGAAAAGGGATGAAGAAGAGGAGGGGAAACACAGCTTGAGTGGCATGTGAGCTGGATTTAGAGTCTAATGCTTGGGTTTCATTCTGTGGGAGGCCAGAGACCAAGCTGGTGGGCCCCCTCAGTGGGTTGTCCCATGGTCAGTGAGTCATCAAGACCTTTAAGTCTCTGAGTGGAACAAGCAGCGGTGGCCACAGTGCCCTGGAGACTGCTCTGCAGCTGTCTTTGCTTCTGAGTTTCCTAGGATTCCTCCATGGGAGTCTTCTAATACCAGTGATAAAGGGACCAGGATAGTACCTGCCAGAGCATCCCAGGAACTTGACTAAGCTGCCTTCCTTCCAACACACATGGGAGAAACTCCACACAGTGTTTTGATTCTTTCACTCAGTCGCTCTGAAGAAACATAGCCCAGAATTTTGCCATAAAGCCAAGAGCCCCACAGACCTGGAATTAAGGCACGACAGTGACAGATATTCCCAGGATCCCAACTTGTGACCTCAGGAAACCAAAGGCAGATGGAGACCTCGACAGCCAGCCCATCTGTGCACGTGGACTGTGATGTCCAGCCCTGGGTAGTGGCACAGACGGACGTGACACCTGGACCTTCCTCCACCCAGCATGGCCCTGACAGCAAAGGCCCTGGGGACATGGCCCAGAGGAGGGAGTCTTTGCCCATCCCTCTGAGTCTCATCACAGTCCTTCCATACATAGACCACGAGTTGTTGTTCAGTAGCTCAGTCGTGTCTCTGTGACCCAATGGACTGCAGGACTCCAGGCTTTCCTCTCCATCACCATCTCCCGGAGCTTGCTCAAACTCATGTCTATTGAGTCAGTGATGCCATCCAACCATCTCATCCTGTGTCATTCCCTTCTCCTCCTACCTTCAGTCTTTCCCAGCATCAGGGTCTTTTCCAATGAGTTGGCTCTTCACATCAGGTGGTCAAAGTATTGGAGCTTCAGCTTCAGCATCAGTCCTTCCAATGAATATTCAGGACTGATTTCCTTTAGGATGGACTGGTTGGATCTCCTTGCAGTCCAAGGGACTCTCAAGAGTCTTCTCCAAAACCACAGTTCAAAAGCATCAGTTCTTCAGAGCTCAGCTTTCTTTATGGACCAACTCTTACATCCATACATAGATCATGAGTAAGGGAACTTAATCACTGAGCTCCCCCACTGACATGAAAGACTGCAGAGAAAGCAGTGTGTCCCTATTTATCTGTCTGAAGTTGGTTTTATTTTCACTTACCATATATCCTCAAGTTGGGGAAATGGACTGAATATTCTGGGGAAAACAGGATGATAAAATAGTAACCATATTAACCTGAGGCACCGGGTCCCTCACCAGTGTCCTGGCTGAGGGAGCTTTGGGGAGCCAGGAGCCCAGGAGGGAGGAGCAGCAGTGCTGATGGGCTCTTTCTGCTCCCGGCCGTGTCCAGATACAACGCCTGCATACACCAGTGCTTCGAGAGGAGGACCAAGGGGGCCGGAAACATGGTCAACGGCTTGGCCAACAACGCCGAGATGGATGACAGCGGCAACTGTGACGCAACTGTGGTGCTACTCAAGAGAGGTAACCCTGGGGCTATGCCCCACTGCGGGGCCACGATGGGTGCCACCAGCCCTCACAGGGCGTGCTTGCCCTGGGGACCGCCCCCCACATTCCCTCCCATTGGCTGTATCCAGGAACAGGCTGATCCTGGTGATGGGCAGCCTCTAGAAGCTGGTGGATGATCTTGAACCAAACGTGCTGGGGTTGATAACAAAAAAGCAGGATGGTAAAGGAGACACCAGGGCTGTCAAGGTGCTGACTGTCTCTCCTTCTGGCTGTGTGACCTCGAAGCAAGTTACTTAACCTCTCTGAGCCTCAATTTTCTCTTCTGTAAAATGAGGGTAATTTTTGTAACAAGTTAAGGAGATAAAGTATATAAAATACTCCATTAATGATAGTTTTTATTAGTGTATATTTATATCCGAATTCACTTTCAGGCTATATTACCTCAGTTTCCCAGCTGCAAAATGACATAGAAAAGAAAGTGAAAGGGTTAGTCACTCAGTCGTGTCACTCTTTGTGACCCCATGGACTGTAGCCCACCAGGCTCCTCTGCCCATGGAATTCTCTGGGCAAGGATACTGGAGTGGGTTGCCATGCCCTCCCCCAGGGGATCTTCTTGACCCAGAGATTGAACCTGGGTCTCCTGCATTGCAGGCAGACTCTTTACCATCTGAAACACCAGGGAAGCCCTGAAAGTGTGAAAGTGTTAGTCACTCAGTCATTCCCCCAAATTCTGATATTCAGTATATGCTTAGTAAGCAGTTTCTGTTCAAAGAGAAATAATGCAATGCTCTCCAATGATATTTTCTTAGAGGAATATGGAAAATTATCACTTACTTTTGCCTAGAATATGTTTCATTTTTAATTTAACTTTTTTTTAACTTTCTTATTGAAATGTGTTGGTTTATTTCTTCTCAGTCCCATTTTGTTGGCTTTTCAGTGAAGGAAAAAAAGAAATTAGAAAATCTATAGGTTAATTTCCAAGTACATATCTCAGTTTGAAATCTGTGGGTAATTATTAGAATTTGAAAATCAATTATTTGATGTAGTTTTCTCACTATTTATACTATACTAATTTCTCACTAATTATACCCATGTTTAATGAAAGACTTTTGAGTATTCAGTGCTATCACACATAAGGATTTCATTTCGTTTCTTCTCTGCAGGGTAGTTTATAATAATAATAGGAATACTCTTAGAGAACCGAAGAGAGCTACCTACTATTAGTCAGTGTTTCCAGAGATCATTTCATGGTTTAGTGACCTGGAGAACAGGAGTGAGGCTGTGACCCATGAGCTGCGTCCTTATATTGCAACATCCATGCAGAAGAGCTTGGGCCATGGAGGAAGTATTATTCAGGCCTGCTAACAGATCATTTCACAAGATTTGCCCTAAGCACTGTCTGGACTTGAGTCTCTATAAACTGGCCAGCTCCCCACCTCCTCTGTTCAGCCCTGCATCCCCCGCCATGTCCTCTGCTTGGACTAGCATTAATCCTGCAGCTTTTAACAGTCCACTATGAACATTCTTGACATTTGAAAAGGGCATAAAGGGTTACTAAAGACAATTGGGGTTTTTCCTATGCCCCAGATATTAGCAGCAGGAAAAGAATCCTTCGAGGAGAAAGGAAAATTCTCTTATGTTATCACTCATTCTTACTATGTCAGAGGACTTAAACTGTTTCAAGTCATTTCAAAGAAAGTATCGATGAGCCCATGGAAAGCAGATTTTAACTCTTCTTCAAATTTTAATAACAACCCTTCCAGGACAGATGGATGGGTGGGTGGATGGATGGATGAGTGGATGGGTGGGAGGGTCGGTAGGTTGGCAGATGGATGGAAAGAAGAAAAGGAGGGAAAAAAAGGAGAAAGGGAGGGAGCAAGGAAGATAAGGAAGGGAAGGACGATGAATGAATATCTCTTTCCTACTCCTAGCCGCAACACTATCTTTATTTTCTGTTTTTAATTTTCCTAGCCAATTTCCACCGCAAAGCATCAGTGATCATGGTAGACGAGCTGCTGTCGGCCTACCCACACCAGCTTTCTTTCTCTGAGGCTGGTCTTCGAATCATGATCACCAGCCACTTCCCCCCCAAGACCCGACTCTCCATGGCCAGTCGCATGTTAATCAATGAGGTATCTGAGAAAACAAGTCCATCTGCCACGGCCGGGTAGGGAAGTGGGCAGGGAGGACATTCCCTAGTCTACAGGAAAAGGCGCCAGCCTCAGTGTTTTACACAATAATGTCCCTCAGCTGTTTCCCAACATTCTTGCTCAGCCATGCATCCTTGTCCTTGCTCTTCCCACCACGTGTCCAGAGATGTAGTTCAGCTCCCAGTTGTATAGAAAGACTCTTCTGTCCCTTCTGCCTACCTTCTTCTCATTATCTTCCATCCGAATAAAGTCCCCGGATGTGAACTTGCAGGAAAGTAGTTGTTAAATCAAGATTACCTTAGTTTAGGGTACTGCAGAGTCTCCGACCCAAATTTTCCCTGGGCATGCCTTTCTCTGGAATGGCAGCCTTGTTGATCCTAATCCCGATACATTTTATGGCTTTCTCACATATGGACCAGGGAATTGCTACCATCTGGAGAGGAGCATTCACAACGCAGTGCACAGGCACTCAAACCCCGGTAAAAAAGCAGTGCCCATTTGAGACACGGGGACTCTCCTCTAAAGGGGTTTGTAAGTTCCAGTGGATCATGAAAGAGTGATCCTTCTTCCCAGAAAGTTTATCAGAGTTGGTTGTTACTTTAAGGAGTCCCTTAGAACCTGTCTGCAGAGTCTTCTGGAAGCACCTCCTTGTTAGCAGCCTGGGAAAATCCTGACAGCCGGGGTCCTGGGTGAGAGGATCTGCAGCCCCTCTGGGTTGGAGGGAGGGGGGGTTCTGTGTTAGAACATGCCTTTCCTTCTCCAGAGACAGAGACTGATAAACAGCAGGGCTTATGCCAACGGAGAATCCGAGGTGGCCATCAAGATCCCGATTAAGCACACGGTGGAGAACGGGACAGGGCCCAGCAGCGCCCCGGACAGAGGCCTGAGCGGGACGCGGAGGGACGAGGTCATCGCGGAGGCTGGTGATGAGACAGAGAATGAGAATGAGGACAACGAGAATAACGAGAATGACGAGGAGGAGGAGGACGAGGAGGATGAGGAAGGGCCGTACACGCCCTTCGACCCCCCGTGTAAGAGCCCCTGCTGGGGCTGGGTGGGCTGGGCAGGCTGGGGTCCAGAGCTGTTTTGAAGCCACTGACTTGATGCCCTTGACTGGGGGACCTTTCTAACACCAAATTCAAGGACTGTCTGTATGGCCGTAGAAATATTTCTGTTGTGTTAACCTTTACAGTGGGTAAGATTCTTTCACAGAATGTCCAAAGATGACCAAGACGGTGACCTTTGGGCCTGGTTGAAATGAGGGCCTTTGGAGGAGGAAGGCTCCCTGTCAGTGCTTCCTCAGGACCCTGTGGTGCCAAAGAGGAAAGCTTGGGGGACGCTGTGGCTGCTGTGGGGGGCTTCCCCCACTTTACCCACCCCATTGCAGTTGGCGGGGGCACTGTCCTGACAAGGCAGCCCTTGGGGGCCCAGGTCCCAGGACCTGCTGTCTCCAGGGTGGGCACCATAGGAGATGCAGACCAGGGCAGAGAGCTCCTGAATCACACCTCGAGAGCTGGCCCAGGGGTCTCCCCATTTCTTGATGGGTTGGAGTGCATGCAGAGGCTGGTAAGCTCTCAGGATCCTGGCCACAAGGGCGGTGTCCTTGTCCACCAACTGCTACCTCCAGTAAGGACTCAGCTGAGCCAGCAGCCTTGTCTTCCAGCCCCACCATTAGTAGAACGGGTGGACCAAACCCAAAGAATTCTGCCTGTCTGCCAGACCTTCCAGAAGTTTCTGTTTCAAGAAAGTGTTCACTGGCCCCGTTCGTATTCACTGTCAAGTATGTGAAGCTTAATTAGCCTCTGTGTCTTCTCTGAAATGTTAGAACATAGTGGGGGCTGTCAGCTCTGAGGAGGAAGTGCTGGACCCACTTGAAAGGCCGTTTAACAAGGAGACATGGGTGCAGTGTCGCAGCCGAGTGTTCCTTTTGAATGCAGTGTCCTTTGGGGCCCCTCTTTGTGTCCAGCCAGTAAAGCTCAGGAGGCAACGGGGTCCCTGAAGGGCTCCTGAGATTTCAACCTGGTCAACTGCCAACCAAAAGTAACTAGAAAATACCACCCAGATTCCCAGACCCCAAATCACCCAAAGTTAAATCATTGCTTATTAGCAAAAATGTATCCTGGCTCTTTATCCATTTTGCCACCTTTGACGACATTTCTTGGCAACCTTCCTATCGAACAGGACAAAAACATGTTAAGGATGGAATGACGGGTCCCCCACTCCTCCCTTGTAAGGCCTCGTGTTCATTTCCTCTTGCTTTGTAACAAATGAGCCCAAGCCTTGCAGCTTAAACTTGTTGGCTCGCTCAGGTTCTGGGGGTCAGAAGCCCAGCATGGCCTGGCTGAGGGTTCCGAGGCTCATGGGGCAGTGATGAGGGGGCCAGGGCTGCGGTCCTTCCCAGAAGCCCTGGCACACTCAGATTCCTGACAGGGTGGTTCCTGGTGGTTCCTTGTGGCTGTCAGCTGGGGCTGCTCCCACCCCACGGCCACCATCTTCTTCGTCCCATGGTGTCTCATTTCAAACTAACGGCACTTGTTGCATCTGGTCCTCCCCACTCTGCTCATGGCTCTAGCCTCTTCTTCTGCTTCCAAGGGCTCCAGTGATGACCCGTCTGACTGGAGATCAGCTCTGCTTCACAGTGTAGCGCAGTCAGGGACAGTGGTTCATCCTCCCCACAGGCGCTGAAAATCGGGGCACAGACCTTGCCGGCCGTGTCTGGAATTCCACCCCCTTCCAGCCCTTGTTTGCAGCACTCACCGTCAGCACTGTAACCTCATTCCAAGACCCTCACTTGGCTGACATCGTCCCTGATGTGAGAGTTTGTAAGTGGCCAGGGGCTGTGTTGGCCCCAGGGCCCAGGATCCCACAGACACTCCTCCAGGAAGACATCAGAGACACAGGTGTGAGCGCATACAGACCACATCGTTCAGTGGGACCGCTTCGGGGCGTGAGCTCCCTGTTTCTCACCTGGACGCAGTACATGCCAGGCCTAAGTGGGAGGTTTCAGGGTATCCTGAACTCCTGCTCCCCACCCTCACCCCAGGATTAGGGTGCACTTGTGGAGACTGTAGGGTCTTCCCACATGTTAGGAGGCATGGCTGCAGGTGTGGGCTCAGGCACCCACGTCAGGCGCCCTCCACCCTTTGGAAGCACAGGCCCACAAGGAGAACAGATGCTCTGTGTGGTCCTGCCACCCCTGGGAGTCTCGGCTTCACCCCAGGGCCCTGAGCTGCTGAGACAGTCAGTGGGATACTCAGTCCTCCCTCACCAGCCCCTCTCATGTGCGCATCCTTGACCAAGGGTGGGCTCTGACTTGGGTGATCCAGGTGGGACCCCAGGTGATGCCAATGCTGCTGGTCCATGGGCCGCTGCTGGGTGGCACGGGCTTGAGGCCCGGGGTCCCCCAGCCATCTTCAGGGTTCCTCTGCCACGCTGGGGAGCAAGATCAGCACCTGGCTCTGCCTCTGAAGTGAGGATGGGCATGCCCGAGTGTGGCCCCCTGTTCTGCTCCACCAGCTGCTGAGAAACCCCATTCAAGGCCAGGACTGGGGGCTGAGTGTCCAGCCAGGGCCTCCCCTGGGCGGGGCCGCCTCCTCGCAGCAGTGAGGAGCAGAGGCCCTCAGCCAGCAGAGGGCGCTCGAGGGTTCTCTCAGCCCAAGATCCTTTGGCCACTGGCTAAGGCTGTTTCCCTCCCATGGGAATCTTGCAGGGACCTGGGTTTGCATGTTTCTGCCACTAAGGCTTGACTGGAGTGTGTATCATTAACAAGTACGTAATTGTGTGGGAGTATAGGAAGAGCATAGTACATGCATGCATTCGTGTGTGTAGATGAATATAGGTGTGTGTCCACATATATACCATGTGCACGTGCATATAATATGCTTTCTAAATACTGTATATATTTAATATGCTTCATCTGTGTGTGCATGCTTAGTCAAGTTCAATGCTTTCCATATACCCATAAACTATAGCCCTCCAGGTTTCTCTGTCCGTGGGACTCTCCAGACAAGAATACTGGAGTGGGTTGCCATTTCCTCCTCAGGAGATCTTCTTGACCCAGGAATCCAACCCACATCTCCTGCATTAGCAGGCAGATTCTTTACCACTGAGCCACCTGGGAAGCCCTGATATGTTGCATATTAATACATGAATATTTATATATATTTAATATGCTTTATGTTACATAATGGACTTACCCAGTGCCTCAGATGGTAGAGAATCCTCCTGCAATGCAAGAGACCCAGGTTCAATCCCTGGGTCAGGAAGATCCCCTGGAGAAAGGAATGGCTTACCCAATGGCAAGTATTCTTGCCTGGAGAATTCCACAGACAGAAGAGCCTGGTGGGCTACAGTCCATAGGGCAGCAAAGAGTTGGACACCACTGAAGTGACTGAGCACACACACATGCATCATGTATGTGTCTGTATGTCTGTATGGGGCAGTACTAGGCGTTTCACTTGTGTCTGACTCTGTCACCCCATGGACTGCTGCTCTGTCGATGTTCCACAGATGAGGAAGCTAAGGCTTAGGGAGTTTAAATAACTGAGGCACTCGATTCAGACAGAACACAGGGAGTGGGGACTGATAAGAAAGCCCCCTCTCTCTTCCGCTAGAGACTACCTTGCAGTCTAGGGAGACAAGGGGTCAAAAGTGATGTCATGTAACTTAACTGCATCTTTAAGAAACTATTTGGAGACTGGTGAAAGATGTGTGAAATAAGTGCTGGATGCTAGTATACAATTATAAAATAAATTGTGTTAAACATTTTAGTCATCGCTTTTCACAATGTAATTTTAAAAATACCTCAAGTCTGGTGGGAATAAAAACTGAAACAGTCCTTTTAGAAAACAGTTCAGCAGTGTCTCATAAAGTTAAAAAACCACCCACCCTATGACTCAGCATTTCTACTCCTGGGTCTTTGCCCAAGAGAAATGAAAACATGCCCACAAAAAGATTCACACAGACAGAAAAGATTCACACAGCCTCTTTAGTTGTAATACCTGAAAGCTGGCAACAACCCAAATCCCAGACACAGGAAAATGCAGTCACGCTGCAGTGTATTCACAGGCTGGAACACTACATAGCAATTAGGAATGAACTACCGATCCATGGATGAAACTCAAAAAGCATTATGTTGAATAAAATAAGGTAGAAACAAACAAACAAAATACTGTATGATTTTATTTATTTGAAGGTGGAGAACAGAAAGAACTCCTCTATGGTGGTAGGGGGTGGGAAGTTGACCAGAAAAGATGCACAGAAACCTTTCTGCAGATCTTGGTTGATATTTCTTTTCAGAGGTGAGTTAGTACTTAATGCAGGATGCTTTGTTGTTCTTGTCGTTAAGTCACTAAGCAGGATGGTAGTCATGGCCAAAGGAGAGCTAATGGGTTTTTCAAATCTGAGGCTATAAGAAATCATGATAAAATAGTCACCATTGTCTCTGGCACTCGGCACTCAGGCAGCTGAGACGGTAGGTCAGGTCATCGCTAACAGATCCATCATATTGTCCATAGCAGCAGGCAGATAGAGCCAGCAATTATGAATTTGCAAATCCATATCAGCTTGGGATGTAAACACTCAAGCAATGCTTTGGCAACCTTGAGAGCTTTCAGATCATCCGTCAAAATTTCCGCAAGTTGACGGACGATGTTGAGAAATTCCACTAGGTGGCGCTGTGTCTGTTGAACCCCCCTCCCCCCACCCTTACACTCGGACAATGTAGCTGCCTGTCCATGGGGAGGAGGACTGAGAGGGGGCTGGTGGCCTCTACCGCCCCTCCCCTGCCTCCACCCCGACCCCACACTCTTCCCCGCACCCGCACCCCGTTTGCATCGTTTTCCACCTGGCTCCATTTGCCAAACCGTCTCCCAGCCAGCTCTGTGTTACTCAGAAGCAACACATCCTGTCATTTTGAGGCCGGCCAGCAGATGAGCACTTTCTATTCCTCTTGGTCTTGTGGTTGGTGGAAGGCACTCGAGTCTTTGTGGTAAGGAGCGCCACAGTCAGGCGTTATGTCTGGGGACACTCATGCTAAGGATGGAGCCCAAAATGCACTGATTGGTTTGTCTGTTTGTTGGGCCTTTGTTGTTTTCCCAGCTGGCAAACTGGAAACAGTGAAGTGGGCATTCACCTGGCCCCTGAGCTTCGTCTTGTACTTCACTGTCCCCAACTGCAACAAGCCCCGCTGGGAGAAGTGGTTCATGGTGACCTTCGCTTCGTCCACGCTGTGGATCGCAGCCTTCTCCTACATGATGGTGTGGATGGTGAGTCCAGGACCCCAGGGTGCTGGGTCCCTTCAGAGAGAAACACTCTCAACCAGAGGGGAGCCGGGGCAGAGGTTTTAGCCCTGTATCAGCCAGCTATTGCTGCCATACACTGTGTAACAACCAGCCCTAGGTTCCGTGGCTTAGAATCAGAAGAACTTATCCTCCTGCTCATGTGTCGGCAGGGTGGACTGTGGGTGACTGATCTTACCAGGCACCAGCTAAGCAGTATGCTTTCAGCTCCAGTGTGGTTGCCTTTGGTTCAGGCAGCAGGTGGGGTTCGTGTCTGCTCTGGGTTTGCCCGTTTTCTTTGGACCAGTGGCTACCTGGGGAATGTCCTCTCACAGTGGGTCACTGGAATGCAGGAGGGCAGAGGCAAATATGGGGGCCTTGTGGGCCCTTGGCTTGAGATTTCCACCCAGCCTCCATCTGTCAAGTATCTGTGGAGTGGGGGACATACACCCCACCCGCTCTGGTGGGAAGACCCACAGGGTCACAGGCAGCAGCATGGAGGCAAGGTGGGAGGCACGAGAAGAGACACTCCATCCATCATAGTCACTCACCATCTCAGCTCAGTTTTTCTTCAACCAGAAAATGAAGTCACTGAACCAAGTGAATGCTCAAGGGTCCCTTCTGAAGCTGAAACAATGATTCAAGAGTTGGCATTGATTGAAGGACCTTCGCTCAAAAGCCTTTCTGTCCTAAAGCCATCCTAGGAAACCCAGAGTGCACTCAGTGCCCATGCATGATGCTCGTTTTTAACTGAGGAGTGGCCCTAATTCATTATAATTGGAATTGGGAAGAAATTAAAAACCATGACATATTATGTACATCTAATTGTGCTTGAGCATCGGGTAGAGATGAAATATAAATGCTGGAGAATTAAACTCAAGAGCTAAAAAAAGTTCTGAAAAGATTATTTTGGAGGTAATAACAAATGTGTAAACCTGACACAACTAACTCATAATTATCCCTTGCCTTCATTACAGACATTTTCTTTTTCAGTCCAAATCTCATAGGCAGAGGTTTCTCCCTCATTCTATGTCCATTACTGTTTTTATTTGACCTTTTCGTTGGGTGCCAACTTTGAGGAATAGCATTGGTATCCCTGACCTCCAAGTGTTCAGTGGTTTTTCTCTGAAGTCCACTGACATGCAAAGTAGCTGACAGATCTAAGGCTCGCCCTCTTTCTGTTTGCCTCCTTCCACCCTCTGGGAGGTTCAGAGAAGCCCTGGGAAAGGGCCAGGAGTAAGGGAGACAGGAGAAATCCTTGAGACCTAGTACAGACACCTGGAGAATCGCTTCCAAGCCTCAGCTCTAACCATGGTAACCACAGGAACATCAGGGACAGGGTCCTCTTCCCAGCTCGAGCCCCATGGAGCCAAACCAATTTGTGCAGGGACCCCACTGAGGGTGAGAACAGAAAAACACGGGTGAGCAGGACGCTTACAACTCCATTGCACAAAAGGTTCCAGAGCAGCGACAAGAAACTACTGTGTTTCTGCATCTCCCTTTCCTCCCTGGAGCATGGAAGGCAGAGAACCCAAGGCCACTGCAAATCCAGTCCAGCACTGGGGTAGAAATGAGGCACACAGCCTCTGCTTGAAAGAGACCAAGCCAGGCATCCTAGCAGATTTAAATAACATCCCCCAAACCTTTGGAGGGGAGGGAGTGAGGCTAGACTCCCATGCAGGGATCCTGGAGGAGCTGGCAGGAGTGGGCTACCAGCCACATGCCGTCTGTGTTTCTTGCAATTTTATAGAACGTGAGGGAGGGCGCATCCCACAGTGACCGAACGTTTGGCTCCTGCATGTTGTCCTCTCCTGAGGCCAGGGTTCCCGGAACGAGTCTCTTTCCACCCACTCGCTTGTGCCACCTGTCCTTGGTTGCCATCTCACCCACTGCTGTCCTCCCAGTTTGGCCATCTGAAAACTGGGAGCCAGAATGCGCTCATTTACAGAATAGAAGCACTGCCTCCAGTGTTGACTTAACCCCTCCCCCTTTGTACACAGAGGCACTGCCCATGCCCATGGGCCTGATGTCTGGGGCAGGGGATGCTCCAAGGCCACTTGGAGAATGGAGATAACACCGGTAGCTGCCCTGGGGTTGCAGTGAGAGTTAAGTAAATTACACTAGAAGTGCCTGAGTTCTAGGCAGATATAAGCCACCGTGAAGCAGAGGGTAATGTGGGCAGAGATGTTCCCAAGCTGCCAGGAAGGGAGGAAAGGAATCGGCAGCTGACGGCTCTTCTTACTAGACTGGGTGGTGTCATTCAGCCCCCTCCCAACTCTTGTAAAGCAGCCGACCTGAGACTTGGACAGTGGAGTTCCTAGCGCAGCATGGCAGCCACCCATTCTGGGTCCCCAGGAACACCCTGAGTTCAAAAACTGTCCAGCTGTTGCACGAATTGGTTTGGCTCCATGGGGCTCGAGCTGGGAAGAGGACCCTGTCCCTCTCAGGCCGCTTTCCTCACCCAAAGGAATATGTGGAAAAGGCCAGTCTATGGTTGGAAAGCGTGGGCTCTGTAACTCCGCCTCTCTGTTCCCTGAGACATTCCTGGCCCTCTGTCTTCGATGCGGAGCACAGACGCTGCCCCTAGAGAGACCGCCGAGATTGCAGACTCTTCAGCTTTGGTGACAGGGTCGACGGGCAGGCAGGGCTGGTGTCAGCCTTCCGCTCACCGCCTTTTCCTGCCTCCCTTCCCTCCCCCTGCCCCCAGGTCACGATCATCGGCTACACACTGGGGATTCCTGACGTCATCATGGGGATCACCTTCCTGGCAGCTGGAACCAGCGTGCCCGACTGCATGGCCAGCCTCATTGTGGCCAGACAAGGTGGGGCCCGCGTGGGGAGGGCTGGGAAGGGAAGCCAGGCCTCCCTACTTCAGGGGTAGGGGGAGCTTACAGGGCACCACATCCCAGCTGTGCAGGACCGCTGGCCACCTCAGTGCCAGGCTGGTCAGAAGGCTTCCTGGCATCAGAGTAACAGGGAAACAAGCCAAAAGATCCACCCTTGAGAAAGGCAAAGACCTGTGTACTAGCATGTCCCCTCATCCCCTCTGGGGTTGTATAGCTTCTACTATTAAAAGTAGTAAGAAATACAATGATAGCTGACATCTACTAATGATAGCCCCACACTGAACAGAGCAATTTAGACACGTGATCTTACTTAATTTAACAATTCTATGAATTAGGGGCAGTCATATACCCATTTCATGGATGAGGAAACCGAGCTTAGAGAAGATGGACCCCATAGCCTAAGATTTACTCCCTGCAGAACCTCTCAAAGTGCCAGCTGCCAGACGTTACTCTTCAATGTGTGACAGACCCTTCTGCCCTCAAAACCAAGATCACAGTCTACCCACCCCTGGATGGAAGCCCCCCAGATGGCCGTGCACCTCTCAGCACCTACTCTCGTTTATGAACCTGATTTGTGTGGGAGGAAATTGGTTTTCAGCAAACAGTCTGTATCTGCCCCCCTTAGCAAAGTGTCCTCCGCTGGTCCTCACAAAATTCTGCTGGTTACATTATTTTCCTTAATGTTGCTCAGTTATTTAGAGGAAGACTTGGAGACGGCATGGAGCAGATGGGTAATGACACTGAACTGTGAGGGTCAGTGAACTCATGAGCCCTTTATAGACTGTTGAGTTTATCCCTTTCCACAGAATGTTTCAGAATTTTTGCAACCCAGTTTAGTTTTTTGAATTACATTTAACCAATGATCATATTTGAAGTAAAGCTCAGCAGTTCAATAGAATGTGTATTTCATTCTATTTATTGAAAACACAATATTCAATGACTATTCTATAATCAGAATCATCCTATAGTGATGGATGGTCCAGGACAGACCCGAGTACCTGGGCTGGCCCACCTGCCCACCAGGCCTCTGGCTGTCAGACCAGGGGCTGGAGAGAGTCTTCAAGGGCCAGGGCACCCCCCAGGGACCACCTTCCTCACTCCAGTGACCTCTTGTCCTCACAGGCATGGGGGACATGGCCGTGTCCAACTCCATCGGGAGCAATGTTTTTGACATCCTCATCGGGCTCGGTCTCCCCTGGGCACTACAGACCCTGGCTGTGGATTACGGATCCTATGTAAGTGGAATTTTCTGCTCCCAGTGGCCGAGGCCACTGGGACTGAGACTCAGGGCAGAGGAGGCGTGAAACACTCACATTGAGGGGAAACAAATTCTCCTGGCCAAGTCTTCTCAAGGTCAGGCCCACATGGGGACATTCAGGACTCAGAGCAGGCGGAGCTGTTACAAGCTTTGGGAAAGGGTCAGATAGTAAATACTTTAGGTCCTGTGCCCTAGAGGGTCTCCGTCACAGTCGACATCAGCTCTGCTGTGTTGGCCTGAAGGCAGCAACAGGTGATGGCAGGTCAATAAACCTGGCTGTTTCAGTCCAACTTTATGTATAGAAACTGAAATTTGAATTTTGTATGACCTACACATTTTGCGACACATTATGATTATTTTCAAAACTTACCAACCAACGAAAAATGTAAAAACTCTTCTTCACTCATGAGCTCTGAAAAAACAGTGGAGGGGCCAGATTTGGCCCACGGACCCTAATTGGCCAACCCTTGCTCTGCAGATTTGTCTCGCACGCAAAATATTTTATTCCTGAAGGAAGGGACACAAAGTACTCGACACTTTCTCTGCCAGGGAGCTGGTGACTGTCACACTACGTGGTGACGGCCCCAAGCTCTTTCTCGAGAGCAAGCCGACTCTGACTCCAGGTAGATTTGCAGATGGGGACTTGGGAGTCCCAGCTAAATGTCAGCGCTCTTTCCCAGCCTGCCAAAGTGTTCCCCCTTTGCTGAGGGGGCATTTCTGTCCCAGACACTGTCCAGAGATGGAGGGAGAAACTGCAGTTAGAGGTTTCTCTCTGTGTCACGGAGAAAAACAGGATGACGCCTCTGCAGTGTTCATACCCAGCCCAGTGTTGGTGCTTCTCTGAACGTGTCACCAAGCATGCTTTAGTCTATCTGTGTAATATGTTGTAGGTAAGTGTGTTTTCCAAAGAAAACATTGTGGCTCGTTTATCAGATGATGGTTGTTTCCAAGCTGCTTCCCTTGTGGCTATTTCAAGTAGGGAGAGTGTGTCCATTGATGGAATTTCTAAACACATGGTGAGAAAGGCCATACGTGTTTGGTTCATGCGAATCTACCTGTTGGCAGGAAGGTTTGACCAGAGAGTTAAGATAAGCACAAGACGTTGGAAGGAAGCATTATGCGTCCAAAGGAGCTGAGATCCCTTCTCTGCTGTCTGCGAAATTGGGAGATGATGTGGTGACAGAGGGGGGTCTAGGACGGCTCCTTACAAGAGGTGACTGTGAGTTGAAGTCTGAATAACTAGAGAAGAGGCAATCATGGAGAAACTGGGGCAGGGCAGAGCAAAAGCATTCCAGGCAAAAGGAACAGCTCTGCAAAGGCCCCGAGGCAGACGTGCACTCAGCCTGTTGGAGAACAGGAAGGGGTCCCACGTAAGTAGAGCAGAGCAAGCCAGGGGCATGTGGCCTAGATGTCACGCAGGGGCATGTGGGTGCTCTTAGACAGTTAATCAAACATGATTACATTCAAACTGATGAGGTACATAGATTTAGAAAAAGACATTTTTGATGGCTTTTTATGAGATTCAGCAGCACAAGTTTTTTGGGTTTTTTTTTAACTGTGTTTTAGTCTATCTTACTTTAAATACCAAAGAGACTAAACATTCTTTTTCATATGTATTGGCCTTTTAGATTCTTCCTTCAGATAATTATCTCTTTATGCCCTTTACCCAATTCTCCATTAGAGGGTAATGGTGTTTTTGTGTGTGAGTTGATTTTTTTTTTTCATCTTTCCCCATATTGGTTTTTTAAAATTTATTTTATTGGAGTATAGTTGATTTACAGTGTTGTGTTAGTTTCTGATGTACAGCAAAGTGATTCAGTTATACATGTATATGCATTTTCTTTTTCATATTCTTTCCCTTAAATCACACATTCCCACCTACATGTAAGGGGGCTCCAGGTCATTCCTGGAGCTGGCTACCCAGGAAGGGGAGGAGACACGAATGAGTCCTGCGGTCCAGGGTGGCAGGTTGAGAGTGGAGTCCAGACAGGAGGGACCTGCTAGATAACCTCTTACTGGGGCTGTAGAACAGCCAAGATCCATGAATGCCCCGCTATTGTAGGGTCTGTCTCTCTGCCATCCCAAGCTGCCCCCTCCACTCCCTCTAATCCAGCCTCTAAGCTCCTTTTCCTGGGTCACATGTGGACCGCCTCCCTTCTGGGTAACACATCCTTTTCCGTACTTCAACTAAGAACAGTATTTTCCATTTAAGCCTCGCTACTTCCTTTCAATACAAGTCACTTTGATTCTGTTTTGCCATTCCCAAAATAATCTCCTGGGTTTTTCCAACAGTCCACAAATCTAAACTTTCCTTTTTTAGTCCTTTTTTCTGATTATAAAAGTAACTTATGATCTTCATAGAAAAATTGTTGTTGTTGTTCAGTCGCTTGGTCATGTCTGACTCTTCACGACCCCACGGACCGCAGCACTCCAGGCTTCGCTGTCGTTCACCGTCTCCCGGAGCTAGCTCAGACTTATGCCCTTTAAGTCAATGATGCCATCCAACCATCTCATCCTCTGTCGTCCCCTTCTCCTCCTGTCTTCAATCTTTCCCAGCATCAGGGTCTTCTCCAGTGAGTTGGCTCTTCACAACAGGTGGCCAGGGTTTCAACATCAGTCCTTCCAATGAATACTCCGGGTTGATTTACTTTAGGATTTACTGGCTGGATCTCCTTCCAGTCCAAGGGACTCTCCAGAGTCTTCTCCAACATCACAGTTCAAAAGCATCAGTTCTTCAGTGCTTAGCCTTCTTTATGGTCCAGCTCTCACATCCATACATGACTACTGGAAAAACCATAGCTTTGACTCTATGGACCTTTGTCAGCAAAGTGATGTCTCTGCTTTTTAATACACTGTCTAGGTTTATCATAGCTTTTCTTCCAAGTCATAGAATATCAGAGAAACTTTAACTAGAGAATTCTAATCAGGGAAAACTCTGGAGCAGAGCCTGCCCAGTTGAACTTTCTGCAGTGATGAAAATGTTCCAGCCATGGAATGTGGAGTACAGTCAGCCACTAGTCCCATGAGACATTCAAGCACTTGACATGTGGCTGGAACAAGTAAAGACCCTACTTTGTTTGACAGTCATTTACCCACACTGTTTCCCTGCTGCTGGAGCCTGAAACAGTGTCTGCTTGGCGTTTGCCATCCATGCAGCAGGACATTTACCTTGTTTAAACAGAGAATACATTTTATTTCCTCGATTGTAGGGATGAGCATTCCTCATAGATCAGTAGCTCCTGAGAGCATTGCTGTATTTCAGCCCAGTTAAATAATGTACATTCATGGTGGTGATTCTCAGACATCCAGAAAAAGTTAAGAGTAAAATCCCACAGGCACTGGTGCAGCTCAAATAGCCACTGCCCACAGCTGCAGTAAGAGGTGAGTCTACCACAGTTTCCATCTGCATTTTGGAGGAACCACTCCGGATCCTTCCATGAAGGTGACCCATTTGTCCACGTCCTGGTCCCTCCACAGCGTCCGTCGGGCTCTCCGGGCCAGCCCCCCACACTCAGCCACCCTGGAGGGGCACCCATGTGTAACCTCATGCCGAGATGCAGAAGTTGCTTGGAAAGCTAATTTCAGGCTCATGGAAAAGCAAATTTAGAGGCTTATTGGTCTTGAATGTTTAGTCTTCCCTCATCTCCACCTCCAGCTTTTTCCAGGAGAGAGTGTTCCTTCTGAAAGGACAGTCAGGGGCCTCCACCTGTTAGCATTTCAGTGACTCCATGACATCTTCCTGTCTCTCTGACATCAGTACTCAGCGGCCTGGGTGGTTTTAATGGCCTCCCCACCCTCGCAAGTGAGCTGCTACGGCTCTGAAGCCATTTTTCCATCTCACCTAGATGGATTTCCAGGTCGTGATTACTGGATAATTACCACTGAGACAGCTGTTTTGTGCAAAGTATTAGGTTCAGGCATCTGACAGCAAGGAAGGAAGGCAGTTGCACAGACTTTGACATTTCTCAGTACTTGTGTCTTGCTCAGAAGCCAGCTAGCTACCTAAGTGCCCAAAGTAAGAGCTATTTCTAAAATTCAGTTTGGAAAATGAGTACTTCTTATTCCATTTCGGTGATAAGTCTTTCCCACCTGCTCCCACCAAACTAAGAAAGTCATCAGGCAGGCTCCAGGCAGCTAGGGCAAAATCTAGATTTCTGAGCTGGGGCTTAGAAACGTAAAAGAAACCTAAGAAGCAGCGAACAGAGGCAGCAAGGGAGTCTGTCTTTCTCTCTCTCCAAGCAAGAGTCCACCTTATTCCAGAATCCATGGAGGTAAAAAGAAGTGATCGGAATCGTTCTCCCTGACCCCTCTGTCCAGGTCACTCTTCTACTCAGACACGAATTGACTGCCTTCTCTGTGCTGAGCTGGTAGCCGTCGCTGGGGCTGCCTCAGTGAGCCAGACAGACACTGTCCTGTGCTCCTGAGGCCCCGCCTCTGGGAGGGCATGAGCACAGTGTGACCCCTGCCCTCCTGAGAGCTGGCCATGCCGCATTCAGGACAGCATGTAGCTGTGTGTGCAGGGGCCAGGGCACCTGGATGCATGTGAGGAAACGACCCTTACCCTGAGAAACCGAGATTACCAGAAGCGAAGCATGTAAAGGTGAGAGGCTTTTTCTAAGCAGAACGAACAGCTAGTAGAAGACCCAAGATATGAGAATGTTCCAGGCACTGAAGGACCAGAGGACAGTTCCTCTGCCTGGAGTTGGGGGGAGTGGGGGATGTGGGAGGGACAGGGATGAGTGGCAGGAATGAACTGGAGCCCAGAGAGGCCATGTGGGCAAGGACACTGAGAGCCGTGGTCGTGGGGGACAAGGAAGGGGGTGGTGCGATTGTCCATCCTTTGAGGAAGAGGATTCCAGCTGTAGTGTGGGGAAAGGGTCAGTTCGATTCAGTTCAGTCGCTCAGTCGTGTCCGACTCTTTGCGACCCCATGGACTACAGCACGCCAGGCTTCCCTGTCCATCACCAAGTCCCGGATCTTACTCAAATTCATGTCCATTGAATCAGTGATGCCATCCAACCATCTCATCCTCTGTCGACCCCTTCTCCTCCTGTCCTCAATCTTTCCCAGCATCAGGGTCTTTACAAATGAGTCAGTTCTTCACATCAGGTAGCCAAAATATTGGAGTTTCAGCTTTAGCATCAGTCCTTCCTGTGAATATTCAGGACTGATTTCCTTTAGGATGGACTAGCTGGATCTCCTTGAAGTCCAAGGGACTCTCAAGAGTCTTCTCCAACATCACAGTTCAAAAGCATCAATTATTCAGCACTCAGCTTTCTTTATAGTCCAACTCTCACATCCATACATGACTACGGGAAAAACCATAGTTTGACTAGACAGATCTTTGTTGGCAAAGTAATATCTCTGCTTTTTAATATGCTATCTAGGTTGGTCATAACTTTCCTTCCAAGGAGTAAGTGTCTTTTAATTTCATGGCTGCAGTCACCATTTGCAGTGATTTTGGAGCCCCCCCCAAAAAAAGTCTGCCACTGTTTCCACTGTTTCCCCATCTATTTCCCATGAAGTGATGGGCCCAGATGCCATGATCTTAATTTTCTGAATATTCAGCTTTAAGCCAACTCTTTCACTCTCATCTTTCACTTTCATCAAGAGTCTCTTTACTTCTTCACTTTCTGTCATAAGAGTGGTGTCATCTGCATATGTGAGGTTACTGATATTTCTCCCAGCAATCTTGATTCCAGCTTGTGCTTCATCCAGTCCAGCATTTCTCATGATGTACTCTGCATATAAGTTAAATAAACAAGGTGACAATATACAGCCTTGACATACTTCTTTCCCAGTTTGGAACCAGTCTGTTGTTCTATGTCCAGTTCTAACTGTTGCTTCTTGACCTGCATACAGATTTCTCAGGAGGCAGGTCAGATGGTCTGGTATTCCCATCTCTTGAAGAATTTTCCACAGTTTCTTGTGATTCACACAGTCAAAAGCTTTGGCATAGTCAATAAAGCAGAAATAGATGTTTTTTTGGAACTCTCTCAGTTTTTTGATGATCCAACAGATGTTGGCAATTTGATCTCTGGTTCCTCTGCCTTTTCTAAATCCAGATTGAACATCTGGAAGTTCACAGTTTATGTACTGTTGAAGCCTGACTTGGAGAATTTTGAGCATGACTTGACTAGCATGTGAGATGAGTGCAACTGTGCAGTAGTTTGAGCATTCTTTGGCATTGCCTTTCTTTGGGATTGGAATGAAAACTGACCTTTTCCAGTCCTGTGGCCACTGCTGAGTTTTCTAAATTTGCTGGTATATTGAGTGCAGCACTTTCACAGCATCATCTTTTAGGATTTGATATAGCTCAACTGGAATTCCATCACCTCCACTAGCTTTGTTTGTAGTGATCCTTCCTAAAGCCCACTTGACTTCACATTCCAGGATGTCTGGCTCTAGGTGAGTGATCACACCATCGTGGAGCCAGACAAGACAGAGGGCAGCCAGACCAGTTATGAAGCGTTTGTAGGAAAAACAGAATATGTGACCTGGGGGAGAGAGCCCCCAGGGGAGCCAGGGTGGGAGTGCATATTTAAGAGACAGTGTCCAGGGTTGTGCTTAGAACCAGATGAGGTGTGATGTGTGTGAGGGTCATCCTGGTGGAGACATCAGGCACACAGTGAGATAAATTCACAGGCAAGACCTCTGACAGTCAAGAGTGTTACTATGGGTTTTTAAGCTTAAAGCTCATACAGGGAGTAAGTGTAAACAGAGAAGAAAACCAGGACCATACCCTAATATCAGGTAATGAGAAAACCATCCAGGGAAGGAGGCTGGGGGATGGTCAGCCAGAATGGGCAAAGATGAGGAAAATGTTTCCAGAAAGACTGGCCACATGGAGGAAGGCTCTTCCCAAGGTCCTCTTTCTAATGCCGGCTGTCCGTCAGCTGTCACCTCCTCCGAGAAGCCACCCAGCCATGTCCACTGCCTCTGCAGTCACATCGTGGAGAAGGGCCTATCATCTTCCCTCACCCTCTGAGAGCAAAGCTATGTCCAACTCAGCCAGTGCACCCAGAACCTACTAGTCAGTTCTCAATGCTACCACATCTTCCTTCTTGAGGAAGAATATTCTCGAGGATAAACATTCCTGAGTGGATCTCCTGGTATACTGTTTCTGTTCCAGTTACCAGACCAGTTTTTCTTTTTCTGCAAACCCTGCCCGAACGCCGGGACAGCTGCACGGAGCCCTTCCCCACTCCACTCTCAGTGAGGCCACGTGGACAGCTTGTACTTGACCTTGGCAGGAATATTGACACCATGGAAACCAGGAAAATGCAGAAACCATTGCCAAGGCCTGGCCACAGACTGTTCCACAGACCTAGTGGGGTAACTGGGGATCGCGTGGTGGCTTTGCAAAGAATGGTTCTTCTCAAGGCTCTTCTAACAAGGCCCTGGGGGCTGCAAAGATACCACCAATCCCCTTAAGGTGAATCTTGCTCTTGAGATTTTAGGAAAAATGAGGTGATATTTGGGGGGAGGTAGGGTCTTTCCTGTGTCACCAAGGCTTGAAGCAGATTCCATCTCACCATCAAAGCTTTAGATCCCTCCCAAAACCACTCCATTCTGAAGATGAGGATGGAGTGAGGACTTTATTACGGGTAGTGGGGGGAACC
This sequence comes from Antilocapra americana, assembly GCA_007570785.1. Classification (NCBI taxonomy): domain Eukaryota; kingdom Metazoa; phylum Chordata; class Mammalia; order Artiodactyla; family Antilocapridae; genus Antilocapra; species Antilocapra americana. Next base: position 4,185,284 of record ML663575.1, on the reverse strand, counting down.
CAGTAGGGGGTGGACAGGTGTGACCAGGGAGGTGGGTGGTGGCACTTCCAGGGCTCAAGGAGGAGCCTCAGACACAGGCCACAGATGCCAGCATGGGCTCCAGGGAGTCAGGTGGCCCCACCAAGACAGTAAGAGGGGCCTAGAGGTCACCCTAGAGAGTCCCTAGCAGGTGGAGAAAGCCCTGGCTTTTCTCCTGTGCCCTGCAAGGTGCACTGAAGAGTCTAGAATTTTCATGCTGAAGCCTGACTCCAAGTGCAGACACAACGCCTTACCAGCTCCATGGCCTTGTGTAATACTGCGATTTGTAGTAAGATATATATGTTTGGTCTTTTTTTCTAGCACAGAGCTCCTAAAAGCCTCAGAATTATATTTTTATGTGAATGAGGTGACTTTAGGACAGCACCTAAGAATGGAGCTGATTAGCAGGAGAACCAACCCTGTGGTTTGAGGGCTGGAACTTTGCATCCCAATACTGTGAACTCTGGGGCAGAGAGAGGGGCTGGAAGTCTCTCAGTCAGCAGCAGCTGTAGATTTAATCAGTTGTGCCTCTGAAATGAGGCCTCCGTAAAAGCTCCAAAATGATGGGGTTCAGAGAGCTTCTGGGAACACATGGAGCTGCAGGGAGAGTGGGCCCCAAGAAGCCTGGAACCCTGAGCCTTTGCCCTCACCTCGCCCTGCACGTCCTGTCCATCGGAGTCACATCATGTTTTACTAACACAGTGACATAGTAAGGAAAAAGTTTCTCTGAGCTCTGTGAGCCCTCCAGCAAACCAACTGAACCCAAGGAGGGGGTTCCTTTTTGGAACCTCTGTGTGAACCTCAGATCTATAACCTGCTCATCAGAAGCACAGGTGACAACCTGGACTTGTACCTGCATCTCCAGTAGGGGTGGAGGATACAGCCTCGCAGAGCTGAGCCCTAGCCTGTGGCATCTGATGGTGCCTCCAGGTAGGTAGCAGCAGATGAAGGACACTCAGCTGGTGTCGCAGAATTGCTTGGATGGGTGGGAAAACAGCCACCACACATACACACACACACACAAACACACACAGTGTGAGCTGAGTCTTACTGGGGCTAAGGGCTTCACTTCCTGGAGCCTCAGCTGTCCCACCGTTACAGGCAGCTCAGGACACTTCGAGGAGCTGCCGCAAGAACTCAGTGCAGCCCTAGTGTGTGCGCACACTCTGGGGAGAAAGCTCCTGTTCAAGTGCTTCTCTTCAGTCAGCTCATTCACCTTCTGACCTCATGTCACTATTCAAGGAAAGCCCCCCACCCTGTGATGTTACATAGCGTAAAGTCTCAGCTGGACGTATTCATTTGGAACCGAAGCCTAAGCAAGTGTTCAAACCACCCAAGTCAGAAAATGCAAAGTGACAACCACATGTGTTCCGAGTTATAAACCAATTAGTGAAAATCCAGGGGCTTCTTGTTTTTCCTAAAAGAATTTGCTGGTCGGGTGGAGCTGACCTCAAAACATACAGAGATTTTAAACTGCACTGTGGGGGAAGTCGGAGTCTTTGAGGCTGGAGGTTCAGGCCCTTAAACAAATGAGAAAGGATTTGGGGGCTGTTTTATGAGCCACATGCACGCGGGAAATTGGGGGTGACGCAGTCTCTGTGCGCATTTGTACTAAAAGACACATCCTTGGAGCCTAAATTCCTGTTGACTCAGGAACCAGCTAGGCTCCTGTTTCCTCTCCAGCAACTGCCAAGAGGGAATTGGAGGATGAAAATTCATAGTTTTGAAGGCAAGAAATAAAAACAATGTTAAATGTCAAGGCTGAACAATCCGAGTGTGTTGCCTGCTCTCAGAAGGGCATCGCCATGGGGACCGCCTGCTTTTGCGCTTTCTGGGCCTCAAATCTGTGAGGCAGGAGTAGGGGATGCTGGTTTAGGTCCACACTACGCAGTTGAGGCTCCAAGTCTTGTCCAGAGGTGAGAATGGTTGGTGAGATTGTCTGGCTTAGCAAGACCCCAAGAAATTAGTTTTTCACGGGGGTAAGACTTACTGCCCTTGAACTTCCCTGGTAACCCAGTGGTTAAGACTCCGCACTTCTATTGCTGAAGGCACAGGTTCTGATCAGGGATCGAAGACTATGCATGCCTTGTGGGAAGTTGCATTGGTCAGGGCTCCTAAGAATTCAAAAAATTGTTGTTTGTATTTTTTTAATCTTCAAAGTCTGCCTGTTAACCCTACTGTGTTACTGTGGAAAACAAATAAAATATCAAAAATTGAGTGTTAATTCTTCTTTGCCGGTTGAAAATAACAACCCTCACTCACCACTTCCCATCAAATTCAGGTGAAGGTCACAGACATTTGAATGCAAAAGAGATTTAAAAGTTTAGTCATATTTTTCAAAATACTGCTCTCATGACTCATGTTATTAAATTCACCCTAAAAGTTGTGTGTCAGGAAATCGGAAGCTCCCTGGAAGTCAGGTCCCCCAGGAAATAAGAATTAGGCCACGCCAGATGGAGAATTCAAGTGGCCACGGGGCAGTCAGCCAACACCGCTGCTGGAGGGGGCAGGGGTGGGGCTGAGGGTGGACCAGACCAGGGTGTGTCGAGGAAAGTGCCATCCCCACTGCGGAGCTGCCATTTACCCTCCATCCTGGACGAAGGTCTTGGCCTCAGTAGAATTTACCGCCCCGCACTTGGCAGCTGTGTTTCGGGAGCCTAACTCCGTGTCATTCTCTCTTACAGATTCGGCTGAACAGCAGGGGGTTAATCTACTCCGTGGGCTTGCTCCTGGCCTCCGTCTTCGTCACGGTGGGTCTGCAGCTCTCTCCGCTCTCCAGTCCCCACCTCTCCCCCTGTCCCCTTGGGTTCTCTGGCTACAGAGTCTGTTTGGACACCAGATGGGCTTGGCCTCCCAGTGGGTGGAGACAGTCAGCCTCGAGGTTGTCGCATCTCGTGGCTGTGTCCTCCACAAGTGGATCCTGGCAACCCACGAGAAAGCCTCCCTTTCTGAAAGGAGCCAGCTTCCTCTCAGAAGCGCAGCCTGTCTCATGTCAAACACAAACATTTATCAAAAGCAATAGGGGGAATCCCATTTTTTCTGCAAGATGAGGCTACAGAAGGTTATATTCCAATTAGTGAGTATTCCAGGTTCCTAAACATCTCCATAAATCCGTGGATGTGACCAGCACTCAAAGGCTGAGGACAGACTTGCTGGACAGTGAGTGCACTTTGGTGCTACTGCACTGCCTTGGCCATCCATCCACTTGCATAATTTACTATTCCAACTCAGTTGACACCTTTGGTGGGAGCAAGTTCACACCACCATGTGGACTGACCCACCTGCCTAAGCGTCTGATAACGCACACGTATGCTATTGAATTTTCACAGTAGGAAATGCAATGTGTTTTTCCCTCAATTGCTGAGGAACTATTTGTTGAATTACACCTGTCATGAGACCATACATATGTAGAGAATGGGAATTCACAAGGGCAGGAGAGGTCATTTCCAGGACCAGCATGTAACTCCAACGCCAAGGTTTTATCAAACCAAATACTGCCTTACACAACAGTGAAAACCCATCTATTCATTCTCTTTAGGAGGTTCTTCAGGTTGGTATGACTTAGGGTTATTATGCTTGTAACCGCCACACAGGTGCTTACTGAGGGAATTTCCCCATCTGGAGCTCACCACACTCCAATAGGTAGTCACTGACATCATTATACAGGCCAACAGGCGAGGCCTGTAGGGACTTTGTGTCTGACCTCTGAGTGCCTGCTGGCTTGCAGATGCACTGCGTCTCCAGACACAATGTGGCTGGGCATTCCTGGGATAGGGTCTCACCACTGCCCCTCTGCCCTGGAGGGCTGTTGAAAGACTGAAACGAAGTAGGTCTGGGAGAAGCAAGTTCCAACATCTGAAGTTTTCAGTGCCGAACTGACATCCCAGGGGCAAGGTCAGAACAGCTGGTTCAGGAGGAAGCCCACGCTGGAGACACCAGGACGTAGACAGAGTTTAGAGCCAAAGTGTCGGATGAGGCCCCACAGGGAGTGAGCAAAGGTGGAAGAGAGAGGCTGGGGTGTGAGTCCTGGTGCCCTGACAGTCAGGGGTCAGGGTGCTGGGGACAGAGCCACAAGAGGGAGCGGTCAGAGAGGCTGGAGGGAAACCCGGTGCACATGCGGTGTCTGGGACGCAGTGGAGGAGGGGCTTCGTAACCCAGGAGGGTCCCCACACCCTCTGACCCTGCTCTGTGCCTCGCAGGTGTTTGGCGTCCACCTGAACAAGTGGCAGCTGGACAGGAAGCTGGGGTGCGGGTGCCTTTTCCTGTACGGCGTGTTCCTGTGCTTCTCCATCATGACGGAGTTCAACGTGTTCACCTTTGTGAACCTGCCCATGTGCGGGGACCACTGACCCGCGGCCGCGCCCAGCTCGGCCCCTCCTTCTGTGCAATACAAGCGGGCACCCGTGTCCGCCTCCGCGCTGCCCGCAGGCCTCCACTCCCCCCGACCCCTCCCGGGCCCTGCCCCTACCCTCCCACCCTCCACCGCCTCCTGACCCCTCAATCCCGGACCCCCACCCCCACTCCGGCTCTCCCCTCCTCCACGTGAAGACTCCTGACCTCCGCGTGAATTTTCAAGCCCCATTTTTGAACAGTGACTGAGATTCTAGAAAAACTGGCTGCTAACTGGCCCGAGCCAGGCAAACTTAGTATATATCCCTCCTCCTTTTTTAAGTTATTGGATGGAAGACCGGCCTAATGTATGAGCCGAGACTGTGGAGAAGAGAGAGAAGAGGGTCGACGCATGACAGGGAGCGTTTGGAATTTTCCTTATGTTTGGGGCTGATTTCTAGGTTCCTGAGTCTGGGGGTTGTTTGGTTTGGGGGGCTCCCCCTTTTTCTTCTTTTCCTTCCAGAGATGGAGACTTTTTCCCTCGCACCTTCTCTCACCGGGGCTCTGGATCCTGGCCGATCCACAGGGTGTCCCAGCTGCGTCCTCTGGGGTCGAGTCCCAGGCGCGTTGGAGCTTGTGTGGATTTAGCACCCATCAGAGGAGTGGCTGGAGAGGCCCCTGGACAAACTCATCCTCCATCACACCCGGGGGCCTGCCCTGAGGCCTTGAGTTTTCCAGGAAGAAGAAAGCTGCCCGCCTGTCCATTCTGACCATCACACTCTCTCCAGTTCTTTCTAGCCTCTCAAGCAATAGTTGAAGCCTGCCTGCCCGGGTTAACCTCTCCATCCTGAGCACCAGGCAGCCGGTGCCTCCCGCCTGAGACTCTGAGACTGCTCTTGGTTTGGTGTTTGGGGGGAGGGGCAGGGAGTGTGACCCCGAGGCAGAAGTTACAGACACTGGTTTCTCGGGAAGTGGAAAAGCGCGCTTTGCACAGACACCGCCCCTCCTACTGAGTACACTGGACCCTGACCGCTGGCTCGAGGGCCAGCATCCTTCCTCCCAGTCGCGGAGCCCAGCTGTCCCAGCGCCCCGCTCCCTTCCCCCAGGGTGGAGAGGGGGCACAGGAAGGAGGAACAGAACTGACACCTTGGAAACGAAGAATGTGTTGGATGCAGACTCGCTCAAGGGCGTAAGTTACTGTGGATGTTATTGCCAATTGCTGCTCAGCAGCTCTGCTAGGTTCTGTCCGATGCTGAATTACTCCGCAGACAACTCCGCAGAGTTGAGACCCACCCATGCTTGTTCACTTGTATTTATTGAAACTGTGGATTCTCGCCCTGTGCTGCCCCATATATTTACTTTAAGCACTGATCACTTATTCATTCGGTATGGTTTTCCCCTTTCCCTGTACACACTCTGGTATGAATTGTAAAAATAACCTGCTACAAATGGGTTGAATGTTTCTGTCGACGGTGCCCACCGAGGCCGACGTTGGCCGAGGGGCACCTGCTAGCCGGAGGAGCGGGAGAGGGAATCACCACTTCGGGCTTTTGGAGCTGAGACACACTTATGGATTCTGTTACACATTTTGCACTGGTTTTACGGAGATTGTTTTCTTGGACGGATAGTGTAAAATAAACTTCTCTGTTCTGTATCTTTCCTTGAGCAGTTTCCTCTTTGCTTTCTCCCTGGAGTGAGGAGGACACAGGGAAGGTGAAAAGATGGTGTCATTGAATGTTTACTGTTTCTTGGTTGATGCTTCTGGGAAGCTGGTCAGTGTCTGGCAGATTGCAGGTATGAGGTGACAAATCATGGGTCCCCTCTGAATCTTGAAGGGACTCTAGGCCTGTTGTTCTGTAGCATATGTGTGACGGTGTGTTAGGAATTCTTTCATCTGGACATAATAGGAAGATCATCCCAGAGTTGACAGTGATATCCAGCAGGGCTCAAGTCATCCTCCTGCCTAATTTTAGTAGATTTCAGTTGTGGAAATTAAGACTTCCCCAAGGTGGTTCCTTAAGAAAGAAAGAAAAGTAATACATAATAAGCCATATTCTGCATGACTCTCAAGAAATCATTATCAGGGGACTTCTCTGCCAGTCCAGTGGTTAGGACTCCATGCTTCTACTGCAAGGACTGGGGGTTCCATCCCTGGTTGGGGAACAAAGATTCCGCATGCTGTGAGGTCCAGCCAAACAAACAAACAAAAGTCATTACCAGGATGTAAAAGTAGACCAAGATGAGCAAACAAGCCAAGTTTCCACCTGAACCTCAATATAATTGTTTTATAGGAATCAATAGAAAAATAGCTAGTAATTCACAGCACCAAATTTATTTTTAAAAATCTCTTCCCAGGTGGTGGGAAAATACTAGGAACTTAGATTTGTCTTGAGTGTTTACGTCTATAAGTGTTTTACTCCTATATTGGTGCTATTTATAAATACACGCTAGACATGGACAGAGTATTACCATAATGTGAATTGGTGCTTACAAAACATCAGATGCTTTTATGTTAAATATTCTGTCATACTGGTCTTGATTAGTTTTAGTCTTGGTCTTAAGCAAAGACATTTGATCCAAAGCCTGATTTTTTTTTTTTCTTTTACACATTTGCTGTGAAATCTTGAGAAAACATGGTTCCAGGCTAAATGTCTCAGAGAGGAAATTCTGGGACAAGACTGTTTCCATGTTTCATGCACCATGATTGCTGACCTAGGAACCGGGCAGGGTTCCTTTCTGAAATGAGCCCCGGGCATCTTTCTGCCAGGTGTCAACCACACACGTTGTGTCTTTAACTGCTGACTGAGAACATGCTTCTGACTGGGCCGGCTATCCAGCAATGCATAACTGCTGATGCAGCTGTTTTCCCTGTTCTGGGAGTGATTTATTTGGGAGATGAGTTAGAGGGAAGAGCCTTTTTACAGCATCCCAAACCTGCCGGTATCACCAGAGAAACCCTCTCAGCAGTTTTCTGGGATGTGTTGATTTTTGTAACCTCCCAGGCTGTGATTTCATGCACAAGGGGACACCTCAGTGGCCCTGAATGGTGAGGGGGCCGGGGAGTGGACCCCGAAGCTTGTACTTCTTCCTAAACAACCTGGATGACCCCAGGGGGCACCGCCACACACCCTCTTTCTAGAAAGTATGTTCCCAACGTGGCCAGGGCCTACCAAAGTCACTGTCCCCACACATGCCCTTAGGTGGCCTTGCATACACTGCTGCTGCTAAGTCGCTTCAGTCGTGTCGGACTCTGTGTGACCCCACTGAGAGGCCATGAAATTTCCAGATGGCTTGCCACTTCCCAAAGCAAAGTGCTGCACCTACCCTTGAAGGGAGAGTGGAATTTTATAGGTACATAGTTTGTATTTACTTCCCAAAAGACCTGTAGAGCTGCTTATTATGTTTTCCTAAATCTGTGGCTTCTGACATTTGTAGCTTAGTCCTAAATGTACATGCTAGGGTTTGAGACTCTATGTATCTCAAACAGCAAATGTGAATGTATTTTAAGCACTCAAGTTTTTTTTTTTTTTTAAAAAGCCTAAATGTCTTTATTTAAAAGGGGGGGAGGGCAGGGTAATAATATTGTAAAGTCCAGACAGTTTCAAATTGTAGTATATAAAATAGGAATAACATTCAACCTGCAATAAATATAATTAAGTGTAGCCTTAGAGCTTTACCTAATTGTTCATGAAGACAGTCAGATTTTGGGCAGAGGGGACAGAAATAGGAAATTAGAGATGGTGATGTTGTTCTTTCCAAGATTTATTTTCATCTTTTCAAAATAGGATGGTTATCCCATTAATAGATAATTATCTAATTCTCCTGACCCATTTTGATCAGATATTTTGAAGTAGATGGGACATTGCCTTCTTGGATTTTGTGTCATCTTGTACTAATTAATATGTCTCATTGATTTTGATCTTCTGCAGTGGCTGCTCAACACACACATGCACGCGTGCACACACACACAGACACGCACGCCATCTATCTGACACCAGAACTCTGTATGAAACCAACCCAATGAATCTTTGAAAGTTTTCCAGTTATCCAGCTGTGTATTACCATCCAACTGCAGGAATTTGGTTGATTCAGCCAAGTTTCCTCTATTAAATAAAATGCTCTGTGTCCATCGCATCATCATCTAGAGTTTCAGGCACTGCAGAGATGTTGGAAAAGTCAGGAACTGAGCCTGTGGACAAGCAGAGATTAGCAATGTGCAGAAGATAAATTATGCCATGCCTCAGGATTGATTTCACATTGAACTTTGTGGTTCATTTCAAAACACAAGGCAGGATAATAAACCTCACCAAAATCTTTCAGACAGCTTACTGCTGCACTCAGGACATTTATTTCCTTAGTAAAGTACACCCAGGCGTCCCATTAACTTTTTACTGAACCACAGTTTAGCACACACTCTTGCCAAGTTGTAGAGGTTTTAAATATAGTGAATAATCATAGTTAATACTCATCTTGTTTTTTTTGTCTTTCTTTTTGCAATGAGTGGGAGGAGGGGGGAGAGATAAGATTAGAGTTTCAGCATCTATGCCATTCAAGGCATAAACTGAAGTTATTTTGTAAATGTATTCAAATATATGTGAATTACATTTCTTCTTTACACAACATCCATCTTATCCTGTCTGTCAAAAGCTGAATTTGGTGATATCGCATCCTAGGTTTGTTGGAACAATTAATCCAGTAACTGATCCCAGAGAGCTGCATACAAAGCTGGCAATGAAATGTGACAAGGAATTTCTGGATCCTGATAGTTTGTTTTTTGAGTACTTCTGAGCCATGCCTACAAGTCATTGCTAAAAAGAGCTGCACATGTGTGAAAAAGTGCTTTCAACATAAAACTAGTATTTTAAAATTTTTGCAGGAAAGAATGTATCCACTTAGTTTCATCTCTTTCTTTTTAACACATAAGTCAAATGTTTCACCTGTGATTAAGATGATTCATTCTTCAAACGCTAGATAGTAACCCTCTGCTCTAGTCACCAATCTGGGTTTGAACCCAGATGCCTGCTGCTTTATTATTAGAAGAATCTATGTCCAATGATTTCAGATATGCAAAACATTAATTCCACAATATCTAGAAATTCATTTCATGTCAGGTTGAATTGTTCCCTCCAGGTGCTTAGAAGTTAAATACAGTATTATTAGCTTGCGAGAGATGTGAGCAGGCCACCGCCATTTTCATTCCAGGTGAAAAAGATTTTGTTCTAAAATCCCAACAACAGAAAATAACGATGAATATAGGAGAAAATTTCAACACACAAACTCCGAGTTGCACCTTATAACCGTATCTAGCTACATTTCTAATCTAAACACCATGTTCCATTGATGTAAATCCATCCAACACAGATGTCATGACTCCAAGAAAGAAGAACCTGGCACTAGAGTCAGCTTACCGTCAGGGTTCAATCCCTGGTCAGGGAACTAAGATTCTGCAAGCAGCACAGCCAAAAGCAAACAAACAAACAAATACCCCTGCTAGAGATCCTGCCTGGGGCTCAGAAACCAATATCCCCAGGCTGCCCGGATCAGTTTCTGCCGAGAGCCGTCAGGATGCCTCCCTCGCTCGGATGACAAAGTCACAAGACTGAGAAGAAAACTGCAAAGAGGATTTTCCTTATGGGGCATCCCTGAGCAAGGCCCCGCCTGGTATTTTTCTTGGGAGTTTTGTTCATGCCGTCCTGGGGGTCTTGGCAAAGCCAACACCAGACGGGATCATACTTGGGTCACCTTTCCACCTCCCACTCCCCCCGACTGCTCCGCGGTGGAGGCTCCTTTCGTTAAAGAGACCAAGAGGGATGAGACTTAGGAATGCTCATAACTGTAGCCAGCATAGTTGGAGACATTGATTGCTTTAGGATAATAAAGACATAGAAATTCATTATAGTAGTTATATAGGGTTAATAGGGTTTTATTGCTAAAGCGGTGCTGCTAGACTGTCTCATTGTTCCCTTTCCTTGTAAAAACCAGAGTGTCCGGACATAACACAAACAGCTGTCTCTGCCTTAGTTAACCTCTCGTTTATTTTCTCTTTAGGTATAAAATAGCAGGTGTGAGACAGTAACTGCAGACAAGGTTTTCAGAACAGAGTAAGACAGATAGTGGTCGAGGTCACTGGAGTAAAAACAGTTTCAAGCCTAGCCTTTCCCACAAACCTCCGCATAGCTGCGCCTGATAAAAGCAAAATGTAACCTTGAATGATGTGTGATGTAATGGGGATGTTCTTTGGGCATAAAACTGTAAAACCAACAATAATAAAGTAAGAGAGAGAGAGACTGCTCCATCAACACAATGACTCAGCTCAGTACTTCGCCAACGCCACTCATCTCTCAAAACCCCTGGATCCAGCCGGGGCTGGACCCCGGTAGTTGGCACCCAGAACAGGGATTTGATGGGTAAGTTCCCCCAATTGTTCATGAATCGGGGTGGCTAGTACTCCACCTGGGTGCTGCAGACCCCCCTGCATAATATAAGTAGGGTAAGTGAAGGGTAGATAATGTTTATCAGAACTATTTGAGAAGTTTGTGCCTCCCAGTAATTCAAGATGGGAAGTGGAGAATCTAAAGAATGCAATTGTTTCTAGATATAATAAAACAAGGAATAACAAGCGAGGATTAAAGATTCCTAAGTCTCTCATTAAGACATTTTTTAATTTTATACTGGAACAGTGCTCCTGGTTTCCAGAAGAAGGCACTGTGAATTTACATACTTGGAATAAAGGAGATACACTACAAAATTGGTATACTTTGCATGGCCCAGAGGGCTTCCCAGTAGAAACATTTTCTCGGTGGAACCTAATTTGGGACGCCTCAACCCCGCCCGTGAGGGAGAGAAAATAGATCGTTCTCTGTCTAGATTTGATTCAAAGGCAATGGGTGATACTTTGGGGAAAAAAAACCTGTGATAGCAGCTTGTGCTTCTACACCCTTGGAGACAAAGCTTAGGAAGGATGATGATGATGATCAACTATCCCCTAAGGGTGAAGAGACGCTAGATGAGGTTGCAGCTCATTGCCATGATGACGATAATGATGAGTGGGTCCTCCTGGCTAAATCCAGATGGCCCACTGAAAATAAAACTAAGGAATCTAAACCAACGCCGAGGCCTTCTAGAGCCCCGCCGATGGTGCCTGCTTCACGGCCCCCAAGGCCACCCCCTCCTCCACCATCTCTGGCAGTCTTAGGAAGAGTTCCCCCCCGTAGGGCCCTGCCTCCGAGAGGGGGTCGTGGGCTCGACGAGGATGACCCCGAGTGTGCAGCAGCCTTTCCTGTGGTCTTGGAACCAGGGCGTGAGGATGACCCCATACGGGAGCCCCTACCTGTAAAGCTACTTAAGGAACTAAGAGAGGCTTGCAATTAATATGGGCCTCAGGCCCCGTATACTTTAACTTTGGTGGATGCATTAGCTTCTCGGTGGATGACTGCTTACGATTGGGTACGGACTGCTAAGGCTTGCCTAACAGGAGGACAATATCTACTCTGGAGAACTGAATACGAAGATTTAGCTAGAAAGCAGGTAGCGGCTAATACGAGGCATGGTGTCAGAGATATCTCTGTAGAGCAGTTGACTGGAACAGGAGAGTATGATCAGGCAAGAGATCAAATGTATTTAGAAAAGAGGACACTAGAGCAAGTAACTACGTGTGCGGTAAATGCCTGGAGGGCACTCCCCCAAGGTACTGGTCATGCTTCAGTTTTGGCAGGAGTTAAACAGAAAGCAGAGGAACCTTATGAAGACTTCCTATCAAGACTGATACAAGCTGTCAATCGTGTAATAACTAACCCTGAGGCCTCTGAGATTTTGATTAAACAACGAGCTTTTGAAAATGCCAATAATACCTGTCAGGCAATACTGCACCCTATCAGGAAATCTGGCAGCTTAACAGATTACATCAAGAGCTGCTCTGATGTGAGCCCTGCCTTTGTTCAAGGTGTGGCTATAGCCGCAGCTCTGAAGGGAGAGCCTTATTCCAAACATGTGCAGATGATGTTAAAATCTGGAAATAGTAATTCCCTAAGAAACCCTGGAGGATACTCTTCGGGAAGTAGTTTCTCCTGTGGAATGTCAGGTCATTTTAGTAGGGAATTCCCCGAAAGAAACCCTATTCCTTCCCCTGTTTCTAGATCATTTCAGGAGAATCCCCCACGAATGCCTTGTCCTCACTGCCAAAAAGGACTTCACTGGGCTAAGGACTGCCGATCTAAATTTCATAAGGACAGTACCCCTCTACAAGCAAGAGGGATCGCTCCCACTTCCAATCCTGGGTCAGGAAACGGGCTGAGGGGCCAGCCTCAGGCCCCGACAATAATTGGGGCAACAGTCTAGAATCAATACAACCCATTCATTCCCTTCGTCCCATCTCAGAACTCTACAGAGCTACCCCAGGCAGTGCAGGATGGGACCTCACTTCCACCACCTCAACAATATTAATCCCTGATTCACCAACAATTAAATTACCTACTGGGGTCTCTTCCTGAGGGAGTGGTTGGAATTATTTTGGGAAGGAGCTCCATGTCTCTGCAGGGACTTACAGTTACCCCTGGAGTGGTAGATTCTGATTATATGGGAGAAATACAGGTGATGATATCCCCTCCGCATAAAACTCAACAAATTTATAAAGGACAAAGGATAGCTCAATTGCTTTTGTTGCCATATCATAATCTCAAAAAAACAGCTACTGGGGCACCTAGAAAGGAAAAAGTATTTGGATCTAGTGATATGGCCTTTTTGATTCAAGAAGTTACCCACAATCGGCCTATGAAGGAGTTAACAGTAGCTGGAAATAAAATTAAAGGCCTGCTAGACACTGGTGCAGATATTTCTTGCATAGCAGGGAGAGACTGGCCCAATGCCTGGCCCACACAAATCACAGAAAATGACCTTGTGGGCCTGGGTAGTGCACCTTCTGTAGTCAAAAGTGCTCAAATACTAGCTTGGGCTGGGGATGAAGGTCAAAATGGAAAGTTTCAACCTCATGTTATACCTACTCTTCCTTTCACTCTGTGGGGGCGAGACATATTGTCTCAAATGGGTATGCTATTATTCAGCCCTGATGATAAGGTTATTGCTTAAATGTTACAAATAAAATATGATCCCAATTGAGGACTGTGAAAAGAACAGCAAGGACTTTGTGAGCCCATTCAACCCCAACCTTGAGTGGGAAGGCAAGGACTTGGCTATCCAAATTTATAATGCAGGCCATTGTTCATGCTGCCGACCCTATTATCTGGAAGTCTGATACCCCAGTATGGGTAGAATAATGGCCTTTGACTTCTGAAAAATTGGCAGTAGCTAAGTAATTGGTTCAGAAACAGTTAACAGCAGGACATATTGAACCCTCTACTAGCCCTTGGAATACCCCTATCTTTGTGATTAAGAAAAAATCAGGGAAGTGGAGACTGTTATAGTATTTAAGAGCCATTAATGCTACCATGGAAAATATGGGGGCTCTCCAGCCAGGCCTCCCCTCACCCGTTGCGGTTCCAAAAGAAGGTAATGTTATTGTTATATATCTTACTAACCTGTGGTCGAGGATTTGTTTGTGTTTTCCCCCAGGACACAGATGCTCCACTCTGGGTTCCTGACTGACTGACTCGTCACCATGGACAGATAGTCCCAAGCATTATGAAACCTTCCAAGGAAGAAGCCAAGACCACCGTTGCTCCTTCCTCACCCCCCCACCACGTCGAAATTCTCCTCCATGTCAACCACCATCCCTGCCTCCTGAGGATACCGATCCACCGATAGAGAAAATGACATGAATGACATTACAAGAAAGCCAACAAAGACCACCACATGACCAACAAAATTCACCACAACCCCAGCCTCGATCGAGACCCAGACCACCAGCTCCATCTATTCGTGCCGCCGACCTTCCGACCTGGGGCCAAATCAAGAGACTTTCACTAGAGGCTGAGAAACTCGTCAAAGGACAAGGGGGCCCAAAAAGACCAGAAACAATCTTTGTTGCTATGCTTGCTTTGCTTGCCTGTCAGGTAATATCCTGTAATGCTACTACGGGGAATGCTTACTGGGCTTATTTTCCAGATCCTCCTCTTTTCCAGGTCGTTACTTGGGGAGAGGCACCAATCCCTGTTACTTCTACCCACCTGAGATAACTAGGAGGAAGATATAGCCCATACCCATATGGGAGGGCACCAATTAATAATAACTTTACATTCTATGGCCTCTCTCATGGAGCAGCCATGTGTTTTAACTTTGCTAATAGTGGTGCAAGAGAAATGATAGTCCAATCCAAAGATGGTTGCATAGGGGTTTCTACGAAAGCTATCATTACTGATTCTCCAACCTCAGATAACACTCCCAAACCTAACCCCTCTAAAAGATATGCTTGGTCCATTTTATTAAGATTACCAGGAGTTTTAGATCCTTATAACAAGATTGTTGCCATAGCTCCTGGACCATATCCTAAGAGTACAGGGTCTCTGTCTGAACTTTGGAATAAGACAAAAGATGGATGGTCTGGAGTCAGCCTTAGTCATGGTTTCCCTCCATGGGTAAAATGTACTTATAATTCTAAAATTGACCTCAAGGTTCCTGGGGGCCCTTTCAAGGCTCATGACTGGAGCAGTCCAGATCCATCCTGGGACCTGAAAACTGTAAAAAAACTATACTAACAGATTTGTTAATTGGAATAATAAAACTGTCCCTTGGCCTTTATCCGCCAGTAGGTGGCACAAATATGGTTTTGTTCCTCCAATGCTCTTAATAAACACGAATAATGTGACTACCTGGCAGCCACAGCTCTGGAGGGCTGTGGCAGGAAGGGCTCCCGTAACCCTCACTAGGCCTCGTAATAATGTAACATACAAGTATGTCTCCCTGCTCCTTTTGTATTCTTGTTTGCTAAGGATTCTAATCAGTTACTAATCTATCCTAACCACACCGGTGGCCCCACTATCACTTACTGTGACCAGTGTGCTCTGTCTAGCTGTCTAACCCTCAATCAGAGGCTCAGGTTATAGTCATTCTTAAAAGGCCTCCCTATCTTATGGTTCCAGTTAATCTCACCACATCTTGGTATGATAATTATGGTCTTTGACTTTGCAACAAATAGAAAATCAATTAGTTCGTGGAAAAAGGTGTATTGGTCTACTTATCTTAGGGATTTCTGCACTCATTACGGCAATCACCTCTGTTACTGTCGCTGCTGTCTCTCTCTCTCAACAAGTACATACTGCTGAGCATGTCAATCAGCTCTCAAAGAATGTCTCCCTAGCTCTGGCTACCCAAGAGATAAAAGACAGAAAGTTGGAAGCTAAGGTAGATGCTTTAGAGGAAGCAGTCCTACATATAGGTCAGAAGCTTCCAGCTTTAAAAGTGATTGTCTCTCCGGTGTCATGTAGAATACAAATGGATTTGTGTTACTCCTCTGAAAGTTAATCAGTCAGTGTATTCTTGGAATCAAATACAAAACCATGTCCTTGGGATATGGAATCAGTCAGACGTTAGCCTAGATCTAACTAAGTTGCATGAAGAAACCCGAGATATAGGCCAGTCAGAGTTAGACTATTCCGTCGCTGGCATACCTGACTCTTTCTTTAAAGGTCTCTCTGATTTCGTTTCCCATAAAAGCCTCCTCCGGACAATAATGAATATAGGAGTAATTATTGCTGTGGTTCTAATAGTTTTTCTTCTGCTTCCAGTCATCGTCAGAATCTGAAGCAGGAGCATAAAGGAGGTCTCCCTTGAACTCCACACTGCCATCTTAAAAAACAAAAAAGGGGGAGTTGCCAGGAGCCATCAGGATGCCCCCTTCGCTCGGATGACAAAGTCACGAGACTGAGAAGGAAACTGCAAAGTGGATTTTTCTTATGGGGCATCCCTGAGCAAGGCCCCGCCTGGTATTTTTCTTGGGAGTTTTGTTCATGCCGTCCTGGGGGTCTTGGCAAAGCCACCACCAGATGGGATCGTACTTGGGTCACCTTTCCACCTCCCACTCCCCTGACCGCTCCGCGGTGGAGGCTCCTTTCGTTAAAGAGACCAAGAGGGATGAGACTTAGGAATGCTCATAACTGTAGCCAGCATAGTTGGAGACATTGATTGCTTTAGGATAATAAAGACATAGGAATTCATTATAGTAGTTATATAGGGTTAATAGGGTTTTATTGCTAAAGCAGTGCTGCTAGACTGTCTCATTGTTCCCTTTCCTTGTAAAAACCAGAGTGTCCGGACATAACACAAACAGCTGTATCTGCCTTAGTTAACTCCTCATTTATTTTCTCTTTAGGTATAAAATAGCAGGTGTGAGACAGTAATTGCAGACAAGGTTTCAGAACAGAGTAAGACAGATAGTGGTCGAGGTCACTGGAGTAAAAACAGTTTCAAGCCTAGCCTTTCCCACAAACCTCCGCACAGCTGCGCCTGATAAAAGCAAAATGTAACCTTGAATGATGTGTGATGTAATGGGGATGTTCTTTGGGCATAAAACTGTAAAACCAACAATAATAAAGTAAGAGAGAGAGAAACTGCTCCATCAACACATTGACCCAGCTCAGTACTTCGCCGATGCCACTCATCTCTCAAAACCCCTGGATCCAGCCGGGGCTGGACCCCGGTAAGTTTCCACCTGGAAACAACTGCCACTCCCAGGTGAGACAGGTCCAGGCATGGTGCTGCCTGCAGCCAGACCTTAACTTGGTCTTGGGCTCCTGGCTTATCCACGAGAACCTCAGGGAACAAACTATGCTCACAGATGACATGGTAAGAGCCACATTTTTATATACACTAAAAGTTGCGCTCAAGAATCAGGAAGTGGGTTGAGATATTACTCTGAACAGTTGGGGTCGGGGAGGACAAGGAGGAAAGGCAAAGTCTTCCTTCTAGAAATATAACATTTTATACTTGGTCTCTGCCCAGATGGGACGGTGCCCAGAAAAAAAAAAAAAAAGGTGAGATCTCTCCCTGTGCTGAGAAGCAGCAGCATACCCAGTCAAGTAACATGTGTGCTCCTGGGGCAGCAGTGCCCACTCAGGCCCACGTGTGTCTTGTTACTATTAATTGAATGCAAGGTATTGTATTCAAGGTACTTCATTTTTTCCCCAGACCGCTTGGTAACAGAAGGAGGTCTTTTACCCTCCCAGGCAGAATTTAACCTGCCGCCTGGATGTTAAACAAGGGGTCTTCTTAAGAGGAAGAACAAATGTTTGAAGATTAAAAAAAGAGAGCCCTGCCAAGAAACTCATTCATCTGTTATCAATCAGGCAAATCAATTGATTGGAGGCATCAGTGCTTCACGTGCACTGATGAGCAGGTAACAGCGTTGTACCTATGACTCTCAAAAGGAGCTGAATCCAAATTCCAAATTTTAAACTCCGTTTTGGTATTTGTTTCAGGAAGGAATTCTGGCCCTATTGGCTGCACATAAAGTCTCACAGTTTCCCCGTGTGAATCTGGGACAAGACAGCCTTCCAGGGTGAGGGGTAAGTTTCCCCCACACGCCCCCCCTGGGAAGGTGGCATCCTGTATCGCTTTTTTCCTGGGAGTTCCTGGTTGTGAGTCAGCAGTCTGGAAAGCAATGGAAGCCAGTCTCAGACGCTGCCAGGTCCCTCTGTTTTCTCCCCCCACTTCATATCCGTCAATGGTCCTGATCGGTCCGACCTGGCACTTGGTCATGTGTCACAGCCTGATTTGACTTCTCCCTTCCCCTTCCCCAAAGGTGTACAGAGCTGGGTTCCTCAAGGATTCTCATTACTGAAGCAGAGCAGTGATGCCAACACACAGCAAGCACCGACACAGGGAGGGCTGGGTTAACAAGAGACCCAGGTTCTGTGATACAGGAAATAAAAATGGAACAATTCGAACCCAAATGTTGAGCTCTAGATAATGACATGGTGGCCATAATAGCATCCTTCTTCTTGCTAAAGGCATAATTCAGAGGAGCCAGCAAGGTCTGGCCTTAAGGGCAGCTGGAGACACAGATCCCATAAAGATGAAATCGCTCAGCAGTAACTGTTTGCCTGGTTTTCATGGGCCTGCTTGGCCCAGACAGTGTCAATTTCCCATGGAGAGGGGCATTCAGGGGGCAGAAAATACACAGAGCAGCTTCAGAGGGATACTGATCGCTATGAGTGTCAGAAAATGTGTTACCATAAAAATGTTTTCCTTCAGTAAATGAGGCAGGTTTTAATTTGGGAACCCTTGAAGCAAGGAAATGGCAGAAGGGTATTCTGTTTTACCCTCAACGTCTGCAAAAACACCTCTTCTTACATAAATAACTGGGCATTCTTGATACTTGAACATGTAATGTGTACACAGGGAAAGGAAGCTAACATTGAACTTTACAAGCACTGGACTGGAAGTGGACAATGCAGTGTTTTATTTTTTTATTTTTTTTGTTTGTCCTATACAGTATAAAAATAATTTTTAATGAAGTGTCAATCTTTAAAAGATAGACAATTTACAAAAAATGTGACAAAGTGGATGGCTCTGCAAACAGTGGGGTCCCGTTCCTATATGATAAAAATAAGCTGGAGCTGTGCAGAGGCTGCCCTTTCTTCACAAAGCTCATCTGTCCCCTGAAGTCTCTCCTTCAGGCTCAACTCACTCTTTGGGCTCCCACTGGACCTCATAGGTATTAGAGTTTGCAGTCTCTGGCAGGAGCACTCTGGGACCTGATACTGGAGATCAGGTTGGCGTCAGAGATAAAAGGCTGTGGGTATCCAAAGGCGGATTTTGTACTTAGTTCAGTGGGAAAGAGGAAGGGTCGATGTTGGCCCAGCTATTTACTGTCGTGTCACTGTTTACCCCAGAACTTAGTGGCTTAGGACCACAGTCATTTATTTAGCTCATGGTTTTGTCAATGGGCTGTCTGGGCTGCTTCTGCTGTGTGGGTCTTCTGGTCTCAACTGGATTCCCTCCTGTGACAGCTGCTGGCCTGGCTGGTCTAGTATGACCTCAGCTGGGGCAGGCTGTCTCAGCTCCATGTGGTCTCTCATCCTCCAGCACCCTTTCCCAGCTTGTTCCCCCAGGGGAGAGGGCTCCAAGAGGTGGGGCAGAAGTTTGTAAGGCCTCTTGAAGCCTTGGCTTGGAACCAAAACACCATCACTTTGACATTCTGTTGGCCAAAGCCAGTTACAACACCAGCCTAGGTTCAAGTGGTGGGGCTCTAGATTCTACTTATTTTTTTTTAATGTTGTTTATTTATTTATTTATTTTTTATTAGTTTTGCCATATAATGCCATGATATCACCATGGGTTTACATATGCTCCTCCTCCAGAACCCCCCTCCCTCCTCCCTCCCCCGGGGAAATCTCGCTGCACCAGCCCGGAGCATCAATCCTGGGCTGGCGATTGATTAGACATATGATAATTAACATGTTTCAATGCCATTCTCCCATATCATCCCACCCTTACCCTCATCCACAGAGTCCACGAGTCTATTCTATACATCTGTGTTCCTTTTGCTGTCTCGCATGTTGGGTTCTCGTTACCGTCTTTCTAAATTCCATATATATGCGTTAATATACTGTATTGTTGTTTTTGCTTCAGGCTTACTTCACTCTGGATCATGGGCTCCAGTTTCGTCCATCTGAGTAGAACTGATTCAAATGAATTTTTTTTTAATGCTGAGTAATATTCCATTGTGTATATGTACCACAGCTTTCTTATCCATTCGTCAGTTGATGGGCATCTAGGTTGCTTCCATGTCCTGGCTATTGTAAACAGTGCAGCGATGAACACTGGGGTACACGTGGCTCTTTCACTTCTGGTTTCCTCGGTGTACATGCCCAGCAGTGGGATTGCTGGGTCATATGGCAGGTCTATTTGCAGTTTTTTAAGGAACCTCCACACTGTTTTCCATAGTGGCTGTACTAGCTTGCATTCCCACCAACAGTGTAAGAGAGTTCCCTTTTCTCCACATCCTCTCCAGCATTTATTGCTTGTAGATTTTTGGATTACAGCCATTCTGACTGGTGTAAAGTGATACCTCATTGTGGTTTTGATTTGCATTTCTCTGATAATGAGTGGTGTTGAGCATCTTTTCATGTGTTTGTTAGCCATTTTTATGTCTTCTTTGGAGAAATGTCTGTTAAGTTCTTTGGCCCACTTTTTGATTGGGTTGTTTATTTTTCTAGAATGGAGCTGCAGGAGTTGCTTGTATGTTTTTGAGATTAATTGTTTGTCCGTTGCTTCATTGGCTATTATTTTCTGCCATTCTGAAGGCTGTCTTTTCACTTTGCTTATAGTTTCCTTTGTTGTGCAGAAGCTTTTAATTTTAATTAGGTCCCATTTGTTTATTCATGCTTTTATTTCCAATATTCTGGGAGGTGGGTCATGGAGTATCCCGCTTTGGTTTATGTCGGAGAGTGTTTTGCCTATGTTATCCTCTAGGAGTTTTATAGTTTCTGGTCTTATGCTTAGATCTTTGATCCATTTTGAGTTTATCTTTGTGTATGGTGTTAGAAAGTGTTCTAGTTTCATTCTTTTACAAGTGGAACAAGACAAGGGTGCCCACTCTCACCACTACTTTTCAACATAGTTTTGGAAGTCTTGGCCACAGCAATCAGAGCAGATAAAGAAATCAAAGGAATCCAGATTGGAAAAGAAGAAGTAAAACTCTCTCTGTTTGCAGATGACATGATCCTCTATATTGAAAACCCTAAAGACTCTACCAGAAAATTACTAGAGCTAATCAGTGAATATAGCAAAGTTTCAGGATACAAAATCAACACACAGAAATCCCTGGCATTCCTATACACTAACAGTGAGAAATCAGAAAGAGAAATTAAGGAAACAATTCCATTCACCATCGAAACAAAAAGAATAAAATACTTAGGAGTATTTCTACCTAAAGAAACAAAAGACTTGTATATAGAAAACTATAAAACACTGATGAAAGAAATCAAAGAGGACACAAACAGATGGAGAAATGTGCCGTGTTCGTGGACTGGAAGAATCAATATAGTGAAAATGAGTATACTACCCAAAGCAATCTGTAGATTCAATGCAATTCCTATCAAGCTACCAGAGGTCTTTTTCGAAGAATTAGAACAAATAATTTCACAATTTGTATGGAAATACAAAAAAACTCGTATAGCCAAAGCAATCTTGAGAAAGAAGAATGGAACTGGCGGAATCAACCTACCTGACTTTAGGCTATACTACAAATCCACAGTCATTAAGACAGTATGGTACTGTCACAAAGACAGAAATATAGATCAATGGAACAGAATAGAAAGTCCAGAGATAAATCCAAGCATCTATGGACACCTTATCTTTGACAAAGGAGGCAAGAATATACAATGGAGAAAAGACAACCTCTTTAACAAGTGGTGCTGGGAAAACTGGACAGCCACTTGTAAAAGAATGAAACTAGAACACTTTCTAATGCAATGTTTTAAATAAAAACTGTATTTAAAATTGGCACCATTATTTAAAGAAGTCTTGCATGAAGACTTCATAGGACTGGTGCCTCAGGTTCCCAGTCTTGATGAGAAGGTAATAATAGTTGTTAAAGTCGCAATCGTGTGTCTCAGAGAGTCATCTGAAAATGCAGACATTAAAAAAGCCGTGACGGAACTGGAGCCTATTATCCAGAGTGACGTAAGCCAGAAGGAAAAACAACAATACAGTATATTAACGCATATATATAGAGTTTAGAAAGATAGTAACGAGAACCCTGCATGCGAGACAGCAAAAGGAACGCAGATGTATAGAACAGACTGGTGGACTCTGTGGAATAGGGCAAGGGTGGGATGATATGGGAGAATGGCATTGAAACATGTTAATTATCATATGTGAAATCAATCGCCAGCCCAGGGTTGATGCTCGGGGCTGGTGCACCGAGATGTCCCAGGGGAGGGAATTGGGAGGGAGGAGGGAGGGGGGAAGAAAAAAAAAAAAAAAAAGCTGTGAGTAGACAAAACCAAGCAGTCTTCTGCTGGCTCTTCAGAGACCCACCCCAACCCTGGAAAGTTGTGTCTTTTTCCTCCCCTAGGCAAAGCTTTACTGGGCCCCCATGGCACAGGGGGAATTGAGAACAAACAGCAGATTTCCTTGCTGGCTGCCGGAGGGGGCAAGCTTGTTCCTTATACACACGGGGTGAGGATAGAGGTATGCCCAGGGGTTGGTTGGAGGGGTGGCTTGGGTGTTTTGCCTCCCTCACCCTCCTAGGCAGTGCTGTGTGCAGGTGGCAGGGGCGGTTGTGTATTGCATATTGTTTCCAAGGCCTCCTGGCTGCGTGTCAGTGCAGGACATGGTACTGAATTCAGTCCTAAAGCAGTGGTGGCTGGGCTCCACATTAGAATCACCTAGGGTGTCTCCAATTACTCACCCCCTCCCCCGCCGTCATTCTGAGCTCGATGATCTGGTTACCTGTTTTGGGCTGCCTGGATGTTTCTACCTGTGCCCCTTGCTCAGAACCACAGCTCATGGAGTATAATCAGGCCATTTGGGATATTTGATTGTGCAGAACCACACAGGAATGCTGTGGGTCTTTGCTACTCAAAGTGTGGGTCAGCATTCAGCGGGAAGCTTTGACTAGAATGAGAGACTTGGGGAACCCTGTGGAACGGCACTGTCCGCTGGAACTTTCCACAGGAATGTGACTGACTGTCCTCCACCTCTGCTGTCTGATATGGTAGCTTTGAGGTGCACGTGGCTGTTGAGCCCTCAAAAGGTGGCTCGGGCAACTAAGAACAACCTTTTTAATCTTGTTTCGTCGATTTGAGTTTGCATGAGGAGAGCCGCGTGTGATGAGTGGCTGCAGAGCCGGTAGAGTATCAAGGGGCGACCTGGCCAACAAAGATGATCAAGTTTCCTGGTGGTCCAGTGGTTAAGACTCTGAGTTTCCAGTGAAGCTCATGGGTTCCATCCCTGATTAGGGAACTAATGCATACTGTACAGCACAACCAGGGAGGAAAGGAAAAAGGAGGGTCAAGTTTCTTCCTTGGTGTTGAGAAGATGCCCAGGGGTCCTGAGGCTGGTTGCCCGGAAACAGGAGGTGCCTCAGGGAAGTGGTGCTCACAGGGCACTAGGACCAGCAGCATTACCCAGGGGGTGTGTTAGAAAAGCAGACTCTCAGACCCCAGCCAGACCTCCTGAATCAGAACCTGCATTTTTAAATTTTTTTAAAAAAAATTTTATTTATTTATTTGGGTTCACTGAGTTTTAGTTGCAGCATGGGGATCTTTTAGCTATGGTGTGCAAACTCTTAACTGTGGTACATGGGCTCTAGCTCCCTGACCAGGAATTGAACCAGAGCCCCCTGCATTGGGAGCACAGAGTCTTAGCCATTGGACCATCTGGGAAGTCCCAGACCCTGCATTTTAACAAGGTCCTGAGTTATGGATATGAACATCTGAGTTTGAGAAGCTCTAACGGTAAACATCACCCTGCTCTCCAGGGACAGGTGACCATTTACACACTTACTCTTCTAGAAAGTCACTCTGCGTTGTTGGCACCTGAGAATATTACAGGAAGTACCAAGTGGGGACCCACATAGGTTATGGGGAGCAACACATTTGAAATTGGGGATGAATTGATTTTTCCAGTAGTAATATATGGATGTGAGAGTTGTACTATAAAGAGAGCTGAGCACCAAAGAATTGATGCTTTTGAACTGTGGTGTTGGAGAAGATTCTTGAGAGTCCCTTGGACTGCAAGGAGATCCAACCAGTCCATCCTAAAGGAGATCAGTCCTGAATATTCATTGGAAGGACTAATGCTGAAGCTGAAACTCCAATACTTTGGCCACCTGATGCGAAGCGCTGACTCCTTGGAAAAGACCCTGATGCTGGGAAAGATTGAACGCAGGAGAAGGGGATGAGAGATGATGAGATGGTTGGATGGCATCACCGACTCAATGAGTTTGGGTAAACTCCGGGAGTTAGTGATGGACAGGGAGGCCTGGCATGCTGCAGTCCATGGGGTCGTAAGGAGTCAGACAGACTGAGTGACTGAACTGAACTCAGCTGAACTGATTGCTGAATTTGGAAGGCAAGAGAGTCATCTTTTAGTTCTAATAAGCCCCTGTTTTCACTGGATGAAGGAATAACTGCAGAGAACTTCACTGAAGGGCCAAAATCTAACTCAGGGTAAATCTTCACATTCACCCCACTCTTTAAACATGGACTCACGTGGATACACTGCCAGGAATATTGCTAATACTGGAAATTTCTGTGTGGTATGGATAAACAGACCCGTCTTCCTTCAATAATCAATCCAGAACTGATTCTACATGTTTTCCTTCTAAAGTTCCATAAGATTTTGCGTCATTTGCAAGATGAGAGATTTCCTATGGGGAGGAAAAAAATAGTTCAACCAAGAAAGTCACTGCATTTAGCAGGAGGCAGAAAGTAGAACAAAGAGGGGAGTGGTTTTATGCAACAGCAATTTTTTTGTAATAAGTGTGGGGACAGGTCCCCCTGGGAGGACATTTAGGATGTCACTTCCGAAAGGATAATTGAGACACAGCTGGATGGCGGCAGGGTTTGAAGCCAGAAGCAAACACAGCCAGGAAGCGGAGGAGCAGATGATTCAGCCCCCAGGGCATGAATGGCTGGGTAATTTCCTCAGCCAGGGGAGCACCGACTGTCATGCTGGCATTGGTGGTGTCCTGCGGTCATCCGGGTGCAGGCATCTTGCTGTGAGTGAGAGGGGAACCCATCCTCAGGCAGCTCACGCGAGGAATTCAATCACAGCTCTCTGCAGGCTGAATTCTGCACATCTAGCCCAAACCACCCCTGAATTTTCCTTCCCTAGGGCTCACCTGTCCCCCCAACTCCTTTTCCCAGTTAGCATCCCAATCCAAACAGAAAACAACTGGGAACTGGTTTTAGAGGTCTCTCTCACAGCTGCTCAGGCCATTAGAAATACTGCCTACCAGAAGAATGGGGAAAAGGAACAGTTAGAGAGTTTGGGATGGACATATACACACGGCTATATTTACAATGGATAACCAACAAGGACCTACTGCACAGGGAACTCTGCTCAGTGTTATGGGGCATCCTGGATGGGAGGGGAGTTTAGGGGAGAGGGGATACATGTATATATGTATGGCTGAGTCTGTTTGCTGTCCACCTGAGACTATCACAACATTGTTAATTGGCTATACCCCAGTATAAAATAAAAAGTTAAAGGAAAAAATAAAAGAAATACTGCCCCCAGAAAGCAATTCAATGATTTCACACCAACTTTCATCTCTTCTCTTTCTCTTCTACAATAGCTATTTTTTTAAAGCAATCATGGACTATCATTTGCAAAAAAAAAAGCACAAGATGAAAACAAAAGTGGTGTTTAATTCTGGCATTTTATGTGATTCCCACCTACGTGTAAGAGCAAAGCAGTGAGGGGAATCTGGTTAGTCACCTCCTCTGCGGACCTATTAGGCTTGTTACAGGAAAGCACAGCATCTGAGCTTTGAGACATAACTTCTTCTACCACAAAAACAAGGATATTGAGGAAAAGTCCAGAAGTATGTTAAAGTACACAATCAGAAAAGTTTTTGGTATATTTTATGTAAAAGTAAAAGAAAACAAGTATAGGTCTAAGACGTGTTAATTCAATAACAGGAACCAGTGAGATGGTAAAGCTGGTTACCATCTTTAGAACATCTACCATCCAAGTGCATTTTGAGGATCTGGGGATTTGTAAATTCACAGGGACTATGAAAAAAAAAAGTGCTCAATATGGAATCAAAAATTCTGTGGTGCTTCTCACTCTAAGTGCAACACATGCAGGAAACAGTAAAAAATTGAGATGTGATTAAGTTTAATTTCTATTTGGAGGGATTTGACAAAAAGAATTATGAAAGAAGTTCATTCTCAAATATTATTTTAACCTTAAAATAAACAAGAGACAAACTTTGGTTACCTTTTTAAAAGAAATACACTGATTTTATCATAAATGGATGTTGAATTTTGTCAAAAGCTTTTTCTGCATTTATAGAGATGATCACATGGTTTTATTCTTCAATTTGTTAATGTGGCATATCACATTGATTGATTTGAAGATGTTGAAATATCCTTGCGTCCTGGGAATAAATCCTACTTGATCATGGTGTATGATCCTTTTAATGTATTGTTGGATTCAGTTTGCTAATAATTTGTTGAGGAGTTTTTCATCTGTGTTCACCAGCGATACTGGTCTGTTTTTGGTATCAGGGTGATGCTGGTCTTATAGAATGAGTTTGAAAGTGTTCCTTCCTCTGCAATGCACCAATCGTTTTTATATTTGTATGAACACACTATGTATTTGTTTTGCCATTGATGGTAGAGGACTATTTGTGTGTATCATTCTTTTTCCATTTGTGTGCATGAACTAGGGGGTTAATAGAGGTGAGAGCATATATTTTTCCATTTTTCATTAATCTAAGTATTTATAAGCCAATCTTTATGTGTTTGAAAAAGCTAGGGCTATTAGTAAAGCTAGGCAAGTTTCACAATACTATTGTTCAAAGAATAACAAGATTTATCACATTTTATGACTTTACTTATCTTTTAAGTCACTTTGATAATTGTTATGGATTGAATTGTATCTCTCTCTCACACACATATACACACACAAATATATTCAAATCCTACACCCTACAATCTGTAAATGTGACCCTACTTGGAATAGCCTTTGCAGATATAATCAAGTAAAGATGAGATCACACTGGAGTCGAGGGGGTGGGGCCCTACTCCAATGACTAGTGTCCTTATAAAAGGAAGATCTGGAAATAGACATACAGGGAGAATGCCCCATGACCATGGAGGCAGAAGCTGGAGTTACTCTGCCACAAGCCAAGGACTGCCCACAACCACCAAGAAACTCAGGGAAACGCATGGGACAGACTCCCCCTGGCCCCCGCAAAAAGGAACCAACCCTGTTTCATTTCAGACCTCTGGCCTCCAGAACTGTGAGAGAATATATTTATCTATTGTCTGCGGCCACCAGGTTAGTGGTACTTTGCTATGGCAGCTCTGGGAAGCTTCAGAGAGTGACACTGAAATAGAACCAAGTTTATCAGCTTACCAGGTCTCTCTGATGGGACCTTAGCTGTCATTTCCAGGGAAGAATTGTAGCCACTGGTGAACATGGGGGAAATGGCACGACCCTGTTTAACCCCTCAGCATCCCTGACCAGGTGGGACCTGTAGGCCTTGGCAAGACGGGCACCTCTGCAGCAGTGTTTCCGTGGGAGAGCCATCCAGGCAGCCCCTGGAGATGCCAGAACCACACGGCCCCTGACCAGCACTTGGACACACACACCTTAGCAAGCCCCCCAAGATGGGACTGGACCCTGCTGCCATTCTGCAGGGGTGGGCTTGACCCTGGGCTTGTGGGATGACGCTTAATCTGGGGGCATGGGGGCAAGGGGGGTTATCTAATGGGACTGGGGTGCATAAGAGAGACCTACGTTTCCACAAGACTTGCTCCCACTCACTCATAAGCGGGTGGACGGGCTGAGGGCCCAGCCAGCAGCAGGAAGAAGGAAGAGGGAGAGCTCACCAAAGAAGACATCAGCTCCTCCGAGGAAGAAGCAGACACTGAGGCTGGAGCCAGGCTGGGAGAGTAAGACTTCACTAGGGCATGGGAGGGTCACTGCCCCAGCCTCTGGATATCTGGAAGGTGAGCAGGGACACAGAGCGTGCGGGGGCCCGGGGTGAACCATGGCCCACTTCTGCCTGTGCCGAGCACCGAGTGTCCGCCCTTGGGGGCTGCTAGCCTGAGCGCAATGCCACCCCCAGCAAGCATCTGCCGTGTGAGCCCTGTGTTCAGAGACCAGCAGAAAGACAGCCCAATAGATGTGACTCCCCACATCAGCATGCCCGCCCGCCCTCGTAGGGGACAGTGGGGGACACTAAGTGTTAAACCCTCATGTCCAGGTCTCCAGAAGCATGTTTTCAGAGAGAAAGTGGATTTCTTGCAGCAATGTGTGGAATTGAAACTCTGAATATTTCTGAAGGTCTGGGATGGTAAATATCCTCTGTTGATAACAGAAATGATTTTTTAAAGTTATAAAAGGAAGGAGGAAAGGGAGGGAGGGAAGAGGAAGGAAAAGACAATAAGAAGCCTCCACAGGGAAGGGACATTTAAGAAAAAATAAGGTTTCCAACAGGAAGTGAGTTGACATATAGCATGATCATGATTTTGAGGAATTGAAGGGGAATAAGAAGAGAATGCATTTGGCTTTGATGCTGGAAACATTTCTCTTTAAATGTCTGGGAAGAGTAATTTTGGATTTACAGAGAAGGAAAATTAATCTCAGCTTGTGATAAACCTGCAAAATGAGCACCGGTTATAACTGTGTTAATGTGGTTTGTGCTCAGTCTTTAGAACCAACCTCTAAACAAAGTCTAGAAAACTGACTTATGGTTTCAGAGCAGGATGCCCCTGTGAAAATAAACCTGCAGCTGACAATGACGGAGTCGCTGAAGCTGTCACACATTTGTCCTCCGAGTCAACCCCAACATTTTGGGCACCAGGGATCGGTTTCATGGAAGACAATTTTTCCACGGGCCAGGAGGCAAAGGGATGGTTTCAGGATGATTTAAGTGCATAACATTTATTGTGTATTTTGTTTCTATTATTATACATCAGCTCCACCTCAGATCATCAGGCTTTAGATCTCAGAGGTTGGGGACTCCTGCTTTACACGACCACTCCTCTCTTCTCCTGCATATGCTGGATCTTTTGTCTGTTGTTCAACACACTTTGCAGGGCGCAGCTCTGTACCCTGGGCCTGGTGGTTCCCTCGCTCTCTTTTCAGCTGAGCAGATCTACCCTTCTGCCTCCATCCTGTGTCCCTCAGCAACCACAGCGGATGATGGCCCATTTGGAGATGGCTCCTCAAGATGACTACCCAATGGAGGAGATGAGGAATGGTCTCTTAATAGCCCCTTATAAAATAAAAACGCACGCCAAACATGCTAGCACAGGGAAATTCCAGTGTCTCCTTCGGAAAACTGTCCTAAGGTTTTCTCATCTCAGCAGGGAATCTGATCTATCCTTGAATCTTCCCTGTTAGCTCATTTGTAAAGAATTTGCCTGCAATGCAGAATACTGGGGTTCAATCCCTGGATTGGGAAGATCCCCTGAAGAAGGGCATGCAACCCACTCCAGTATTCTTGCCTGGACAATTCCATGGACATGGAGAATTCCATGGACAGAGGAGCCTGGCCAACCAGCTCATGGGGTCACAAACAGACAAAACTGAGCAACTAACACACAACTACATTCTCAAATCTGACCTATTCTTGATCATTTCAACTTGCTGAACAAAAGCAACACAGACCTTTCTGTTCTGGCCATGCTCATTATGAATCACACTTAAATTGGGCACATGCCCCTTTTCTTGCCAAGAAGAGCAGAGGGACAAGCCAGTTCCCCATGAGCACCTTGCTACTTGGACGCAGGCCCAACAGTTCCTACCCTTGGCTGCAGAATGCAGCACCTGGGAGCTTTGGAAAATCCCAACCACGTTCAGATCAGCTCCCTCAGAACATTGGGTGCTAAGGCCCGGACCTCACTGTGTCTTAAAAGCTTCCCAAGTGATCCCAAAGAACAGCAAGGCTAAGGACTGATTCACAGGCTGCAGCTTCCAGACTTTTCTAGGACTTTGGCTCATATTAGCATCACCTGAGAACTATAAAACTGCTGATGCAGGCACCCCACCCTAGAGACTCTGATAGGTCAAGGCTGTGACCTGAGCCTCAGGGTTTTATCAAACTCTCCAGGTGTAATGTACGACCAAGGTTGATACTGGCTGGCCTTGACCAGCATATGACAGAGCACTGATGGGGGTGGGGAGGAGTGGGTGAGAGATCCCATACCAGGAGCCGCAGGGTCTCGCGCCTGAAGGAAACCTCAGAGGAGACAAGTCAAGCCACAGGGCATGTGATGGTATTTAGTGGAATCCAGCTTTTCACTCACATCATTAGAGAATTGGGGAGTGGGTTAGGTGATCAATTCCAACTTTTAATTAGAAGAAACCTTCTTATTTCTGCCTTTGTGTCTCCCCTGACTGCCCTGCAACAGCGCCATGGGCCCCTTCTCCCCAGACAGCCACCAGCATCCCTGATGCAAATGCAGTGTTAGAGCACAGCGGGGCAGCCCCAATGCCCGCTGTGGTGAGCGGTCTCAGGAAAGAGGCTCCAGGACCTGAGCCCCTTGGGCATCCTTTCCTGTGGACCCCAGGGAGGGGCGGACAGAGCTTAGGGCAAGGGGTTATCTCCCACTGCTGCTGCTTCTAGGAGTTCCCAAACAAACCCCAGAGTGGGGATGTTTCCGGTGGATGCCAGTAATGGGTGTGACCACAGATGTTCCCCAGGGCTCATGGGCCCCTCCCCTCCCCCTCAGCAGTAGGTCGAGTCCCACAAGGTGGCAAAAGGCCTCATGCTCCCCACCCTGGAGTCTGTCCTATAAGTCTGCTTCTGTGACTTGCTTCCAGCCTACAGAACAAGGAAAAGGTATGGTTGTCACTCCCATGAATACACGTGCTAAGTCACTTCAGTCGTGTCCAACTCTGCTACCCCATGAATTATAGCCCTGACAGGCTCCTCTGTTCATGGGATTCTCCAGGCAAGAATACTGGAATGGGTTGCCATTTCCTCCTCCAGGGGATCTTCCTTCACCCAGGAATTGAACCCTTGTCTCTTACGTTTCCTGAATTGGCAGGCAGGTTCTTTACCATTGGTACCACCTGGGAAGCCCTAACAACTCAGGTACTCACATGTACCCCATGAGTACATAGACACATAAAAAACTCTGTCTTGCTAGTGATGAAATAAAATTTATATTTTAAGGCAGGACAAGAAGAATTCAAGATAAAATTCTCTCTCAGCATTTGTCTGGACCTCCTTCATCCCCAATGTGCCGTGTGCATGTGAATTACACACAAACCTTGAGTGCCTCAAAGATAAGAAGGCCTGCCCAACCGTGAAGATCAATTTTTATTTCTTCTGATGCCAGAATGCAATTTCTTAAAAGAACAGTGTGTTTTCCCAACTCTGAAGAGAGTCATGGAGACTTGCTACTTGCTTTGCAGGTGCTTACCGGAACTGGGTGTCCAGGGAATTTTAAGTAAAATGTCAAGCTGTAACTTTGACATATGATCCTTTGTCTGAAAATGTGTATGTCCATGTCTTCCACTTCTAACAGGTGAAACAGTTCTCCAAGCTTTCCAAGAATCTGCTTTCCAGGTTATAATCCTCAGTTTGGCTTGAATAAAATTCCTTCTTGTTTCTTTGTGATAGTGAACTGAATTCTTATCAACAGTAGAATGCATTAGAGTGACAGATGCTCTCTGCTGGCCGTGAAGAAGCAGCTGCCACGCTGTGAACAGCCCAAGGAGATGATCACGTGCCAGAGGGCCATGGGCTGCCTCTGGGAGCTGAAGATCAAATGAACAAACAGACAGTGGCCAGGCCGTAAGTAGAAAGAGAACCCTGACCCACAGTCTGCAGCAACCAGTCCAGGAAACCCACCTATAGCAACCCGGAGCCGGCTGCCATGTACAACTCAGACCTGTAGGAAATCAGACCACTGTCTCTAGCCATTGGTCCGGGAAGCAAAACCACAACTCCCGTAACCACTGATCGAAAATGCCCAGAAATTGTGTTGTACGAAAAGAGAGAAAGTTAAAACTCTCTTTGACAAAACAACCAGAACTTGATTAATAACTGACAACCTCCTGATTTTGTCCCGATTTCCAACGCGGGACCAAGTAGAGGCCAACAAGCTCCCGAACCAGTGACAGCTGGTCAGCTGCCTCCAGCCTCCCCAGTCCAGAGGCCCCAGTCTGGGCACACCTGACCTGAAACTGCCTCTTTTCTCCATTGCCAAGCTTTCCTGCTCCTCTACCTGCCTTTGAGTCTCTGCCAAATGCAAATAATGGTGGCCAACTCCCTTGCTATTGAAAGCTCTAAATAAATTCTTTCCTTGTTCCCATTTGGTCTTCCTTTATTGCCACTGAGGCAAGAGCCTCAGCCACACAGCTGCAAGGAAGTGAATTCTGCCAGCAAACATACTAGCTCAGAGAACCCAGCAGAGGGTGCAGGGGTCTCAGCTGAGGGCGTAGCTCCCGCTAACACCTGGACTGAAGCCTCGTGAGGATGAGAAACCTGGCTAAGCTGCACCCAGACTCTTGACCCAGGGAAACTGTAGGATGACACACACGTGTGCTGTGTTGGGCTGCCATGGGTGTCGTGATGTGACATGTAACCACAGGGAACGAGTACACAGACCCTTATACACGAGGAGCGACACAGCCTGGAGCCGAGCCTGGACTCTCTCCCAATCCCTATGCCAGTTAGAATAGCCAGTACCCTCAAATATCATGCCTGAGGGGGTACCACTGCCAGAAGGGCAGCAAATGTAACAACAAACACCGCCTGAAGCAGAATTACCAGCATAACTACGCCAACAATGTCAAACAAGCAGTGATAGAAATCAGATATATGATACAAGAATCAGACCTCCCACAAAAGGGAAACCAGTGGAAATGTGAAAAGAACATTTTGATACAGAAAATGACAAGTGGAATAAAGAATAGATAGATACAGGGAATTGCTTGTCGGTTCAGTGGTCAGGACTCTGTGCTTCTACTGCTAGATCCCTGGTCAGGGAACTAATATCCTACAAACTGCATGGTACAGCCAAAAAAAAAAATGGATATAAAGAACCAATGAGCAAGAAGATGTGACCCAGGACCTCTCCAAGGAGGCAGTGGAGGAGACTGGAGATGGAAGATGGAGAAGTTAAAAGGCTCGGAGGATGGAAGTTGATGTGCAGCTCCAGAAGGAGACGGGGAAGGGCCTGAAGGCATGACTTTAAGTTCCCGAGAATAAAGACAGGTGAGAGTCTACAGCTGGAGAAGGCACCTCACTGTGGATGAAGAAAATTCTCAGACCCCATTGCAGTGGAATTCAAACACACCCAAGACAGAGCTGCTATTTCCCAACTTTCAGATGATGGAATCCAACCACCTACAATGAAGCAAGAATGCAGTTGACCTCAGGCTTCTCCACAGCATACAGGGAATTTGATTTTTTAAATAAATATAACTTTGAACCTAGAACTTTATAACTCACCAAACTGTCACTGAACTATGAGGACATAATAAAAAAAAAAATCCTTGGGTCTATAAAATCTTCAAAAGTGTGCTCTGTGCCTGAGGTGCAGACATGCAAAGGATCACAGAGAAAACAGCTCCTGCAAAGGCTCTGAG
This sequence comes from Antilocapra americana, assembly GCA_007570785.1. Classification (NCBI taxonomy): domain Eukaryota; kingdom Metazoa; phylum Chordata; class Mammalia; order Artiodactyla; family Antilocapridae; genus Antilocapra; species Antilocapra americana. Next base: position 4,151,753 of record ML663575.1, on the reverse strand, counting down.
GCTGAAAAAAGCCCAGTGTGTCCAACAAACAAAGAGAAGATCAGGGTCCAGGGGCAGGGAGTGGGGAGTCGGGGGACCACAGGGAGCAGGGGGTGGGGCTCAAGGTGGGGCAGGGGGCCAGAGTGTGAGTACTCTGTTGGCCTCCAGAAGGACTTTGAATTTCCCGAAGCACGATGAGAAGCCAGGTGGTGAGCAGGAAAGCAATGTGACCTGACTTCCATTCTGACTACAGTACAGCAAGTCTCCTACAGATGAATCAGTTCTGTTTTGAGAGCGTATTCATGAGTCTGACAAAGTTAGATGGTACCAAATCAGCTATAAAGCTCTGTACTGTAATAGATTTATAATACTTTTCACATGAATTATACATAAAAAAAAACAAAAAATAGAACATTTTTAATCTTACAGTACCTTGAAAAGCGTAATAGTACAGTGCAATAGCTGGCATACAGAAGCACGTTCACATCTTTGAACGTTTTTGACCTGAAGGTTGACTTACTGTATGTCCTTCTGCCTGCTGTGTGTGCAAAGATCCTCGGACAGCCAGACTGGATGCAGTGTTTCAGGGAGAAGCCTCCTTGGCTTGTTGAAAGTAGTGGCTCGGCCCAGGCTGGTGGGCAGGGAGACAGAGAGAAGGGGACAGATTCAGGTTACATGTTGTGGGAAAAGCAGGAAGGTGTCACTGATGTGTCTGTAGTTGGAACTAAAGAAAAAGCGAGAGTTCTGTCTTTGTAGGGTTTCAGACTATAAATAGATATTTTGCAGGGATCAGTTTGAAATGTATAGAAATACCAAATCACTTCATTGGGCAGCAGAAACTAACATAGTGCTGTGGGTCAATTACACTTCAAAAACAAATTCATAGAAAAAAAAGCGATCAGATTTTTGGTTACCAGAGGCAGAGGAGAGGAGGAGGAGGGAAATTGGATGAAAATAATCAGAAGGTACAAACTTCTGGTTATAAGATAAATAAACACTAGGGTTTATTGCTTGATAAATATGATAAATTAACACTGCTGCATGTTATATGTGAAAGTTGTTAAGAGTAAATCCCAAGAGTTCCCATCACAAGGAAATTATTTTCTATTTCTTTAATTTCATATCTATAAGAGGTTTTGGCTTTTTTTTTTTCTTTCTAATTATTTCCCTCCACCATGAGTGGATTTTTAAAAATTTTACTCTCTTTTTGGCTGGCCTGCAGGATCTTAGTTCCCCAACCAGAGATTGAACTTATGCCCCCATGCATTGGAAGCACAGGTCTTAACCACTGGACCACCAGGGAAGTCCCCCTCGTATCTATCAGAGATGACGGAAGTTCATAAACTGCAGTGATCATTCATGATGTATGTAAGTCATCTGTGTGCTGCACACTTTAAATGCATACAGTGCTCTATGCCAATTATATCTCAAGAAAACTGGAAGAAAAAATGGTGAGAAAAGGCAAGAAATTAAGGGTAAGGCAGAGATAAGGAAGTTTGGGGAGAATTTTCGGGAGCAGATTAGGAGTTCTAACTTTGGTATGTAAATACTGAGTAGCTGTTACCTCCCAGGAGCAGAAGCTGTAAGAGAGTTATCAAGTACACGAGAGGTTAGAGCTGGGGTTATAGATCTGTGATCAGTGGTATAGATAAAGTGTTTAATTACCCAGAGAGTGTGAATGGGTATGATACTGGGTGGGGGGCAAGCAAAAGTGGGGGGCACTCTCTGGAGTCTGGTCATGCAGGAGGAGGCAGCGAAGGAGGAAGAGGAGGAGTAGATCCAGAGGACGTGCTGTTGGCATAGAAGCCAAGAGAAAACGAGGTTTACTTATAGGAGAGAAATTAGCCTGTGGGGAGTAAAATTGAGATTGGAAACGTCCTGTCAGTGGTGACTGACAAAGCTGTTTCAGCCTGATATCAGGCCAAATACAGATATACAATTAATTCTCAACAGATGAGTCACGCAGAGAAAAGGAATAATTCAGTGATGTCAAAGTTTCTGTTCTGAAGGCCAGCGTCCATAAACAAAGACTAGGAAGAATGAGGGGCCTGGGAAGTGAGCAGGCAACAGGAAGGCACTGTAAATCCCACAGCACACCAGGGCAGGCAGTTTTCAAGTAAACCAAAGACAGCCAGGAGTTTTTGCCTCTCATCCCTCCAAAACTGCTCCCATCTCAGGAAACGGCACCACTGTTCACTGAAGGGCTCCCCCTGACACCTAAGCCGTTGGGGGGATTCTTCCTACCTCTCCTCCACAGGGCTTCTTCAGCATGCCCTAAGGACTGGTCCTCCTACTGGACGAGGTGTGGGGCATAAACTCACACCAGCAAGCACACCCACACACGATTTCTAAAATGCCACCCTGAGCGTTTCATTGTAACTCCACTGTCTCAAAAGAGACACTTTTTTTCCGTTAATGTCAACAAATATTTGCTACTTTTAAGGCACCCACCTGATTTAATAAAATTACTGATGGCTAAACTCAATTAAAATATAATCTAAATTGCATCCAGGGACTTCCTGGGCAATCCAGTCGTTAAGACTCAATCCCTGGCCAGGGAACTAAGATTCCACACGCCACGCAGAGTGTGGCCAATTATAAATAAATCTAAATTGCACCCAAACATAACCCAGGAGAGACATATAAACAAGCATGCCCGGGTTACTCTACCTGTACAGTGTAGGGAAGCAAACTTTCCCTCTGTTCTCTTAAGAGTCTCTGGCTGGGCCCAAGACTTAAGCAGCCATAAAACAGATTGACAGAAGTAAAGCATACAAACTCTATTTTTACACATGCATAGCAGCCTTTGCAGGAAAACCCCCAAAGTGATTAAGCCTAAGTGCTTATATACTTCATTGAACAAAGAGTGATTGTGGAAAAGTAACTGAAATTATGAGGAAGCAAAGAGAGGATAAGGGTTCTTTTCATCAGATTTGTACAGATTCTTCTTGGCTTCATGCATGCTACGTTACTTCAGTTGTGTCTGACTCTGTACAGCCTGGACTAGGATACTGGAGTGGGTTGCCATTTCCTTCTCCAGGGGAATCTTCCCGACATGAGGACCGAACCCATATCTCTAGCGTCTCCTGCATTGGCAAGTGGGTTCTTTACCACTAGCGCCACGTGGGAATCCCTTCATATATTCATCAAATAAGCAGAGTGCCTAGAACAGTGTCTGCTACCCAGTACAGAAACATAACTGAATACAGGATGGAATGAACCACTCTGGCTAAAACAAGAACTATACTTTTCAAATGCCCAAAGAAAATATGAAGAGAGAAAGTACAATCAGTTTCACCAAAAAAGCACAGAACTCAGGAAGTGGCAGGTGATTATAAAACCCCCACATCATAAAACAAGATGGCAAAAATTTAAACAAATTAATCAGTTGGGTTTAAAAAGAAAATTCAATTATGTCAATGTTGCTTCAAAAAGACTCATCATAATAAAAAGATGCAAAAAGATTTAAAATAGAGGATAGACTAAAAATGTATTGAATATAAACACAAAGAAAGTGGTGGTCATGGTATGAATTTCAGAATAAATCAGGACAAACACATTTAATGGGGCAAAAGAGGCTTATTATACTCATAACTGCCATCCATTGTAAAAGCATAACACCCATAAATATTTATGTACTGGGTAACAGCATGACAATGTTAGAATACAAGAGGTAGAAAATGCAAAGAAAAATGCCAGAACTCCAGCTGAAATGGAAGGTGTTCATTTTATTCAGGAATGGGGTAGGTGAGAAAGTAGGATATAAATTAGAAGACTGGCAAAGAAATTTATAAAAGTAAATGACACAAAGGGTTAGAATAAATGCAAAAGATGAATTCACATTTAATTAGTTGGTATCTGAGTTCAGGAATGAACAGTTTTGAACAACTACTCTATGCTAAGTATGAACTAGATTATGGGGGGCATTTAATAAGTCTTTTCTGATAAATACAGAATTTTTTTCAAAATAGATCATATACTAGATCACAAAAAAGCCTCAAATAATTTCAGGGTGGCTATCGGGATTGATCAAGGTAACGTTACCCATTACCACTGCAGATGCATAAATAAAGCGAAGCCATCATTATCACTGTGATGATTGTACAGCTCAGATCCTGGAATACCAAACCACTTTTTTCAAGTCCTTTTCTCTGCACAGGACACTCACCTCTATTTGCCCTGCTTGACAGAGGAGAGAAACAAATTGCCAAGTTGCCAGTTCTGGGCAATGCTTCCAGACCAGGGCTGCTTGGTTTACTCTGAAAGGGAAATAACTTCATTAGAAATGTCGTTTTCTTGGCTGGCTGGCCCTCAACTGACAGCAGTGCCCCCAGAGCACTTGTGATCTCTGTGGCTGACTGGAGTGCATGCTGCAGTCTCCAGGGACCCGGGCAGGGGGAGCCCAAACCTGCTAAGTGTGAGTATGTCCCTGAGAGGGTCCAAGGTTCGTTACTTTAAAAAAGGTTTTCTTTTCTTTCTCCCCCTGGAGTTTTCCCTGACTACTGATCTCAAACCACAGCCTCCCTAGCACCCTCTTTTTCCCTCCCCAGGTTCATTTTTCCTCCATGGCATGTTTCATCAACCATGGCACATATCTTCCTTGTTTGTCTGGTTTACTGACTCTGTCCCCGTGAGACTGAGCGTTCCAGGAGAACACAATGTCTTGTCTGTTTGGTTCCCTCCTATAGTCCCAAAGCCTACAACAGTGCTTGACACATACACTGTTGCTACTCAATAAACAGTTTGGTTGAGTAGCCCCCAAATCCATCTCTACCGTAGAATGTTTACCTGTGGGGGACAGGGCCTAATGGGTCCCAAGTTCTGGGATACATTGAGCCTGTGTCCACAAGATGAAAGAAGTTTTCAAGAGGGTGCTAGAAAGGGAGAAAAGGAAAAGAACAGGAAGGAAGGAGCAGAGGCCATACCTGTTCGGTATTTACCTGGGGCTGTCTACAAAACACAGTCATTCCTGGTGGAGGAAGGGAGGGGAGGGGGAGAGATGTGGGGCCAGGTCTGCCTCTGTCTGCCTCTCCCTTCTTCCAGTGTATCCAACCGCAGAGGAATTCCTGACACTTTTACCTGCAAAACCAGTAAGAATCCATACTTCACCTCTGCTCAGGCCTCCTTTCTCTCAATCTGAGATCATTTCAAGTCTTCTAACTTGTTTCCACCTTTGCCCCTTGCAGTGGACTCTCCCATACAACATCAGACCCATTTTTCAGCAATGTAGCCAGACCATATTACCCTCCACATAGATTTCTACCCAGCAGCTTGGAGTCTCAGAGTCTCTGCCTCTAGTCCTCTCTCCAGGTAATTCCTTTCCTCACCTGCCCAAATCCCATCTGCTCAGGCCAGCCTCCTCTGAGCACCCCAGACACAGGGACGCCCCAGCCTGCTTACTTTGTCTTCAGTTCCCACTGCTGACCTCTTCTACAGCCCAGATAATTAACTGACTGATAATCATGGGTCACCCTCTGCCACTGCACCCACCCCAACCCTCTCCAAGTAGGTCAGTTCCACCAAGGGCAGGGAGATCTTTGTTTGGAATCAATAAAAAAGATCTTTTGGTCTTTTGTCCTCTAGCTCATCCCCAAACGTTACAGCAGCGCCTGGCACAAAAGCAGGTGCTCAATTATTCATGGAATGGTTGACTTGGAACAGAAGACAAGCACAGTGGGTTCTGTCTTCCTGGGAGCCTAGCTGAATACAAAGGATACATTTGGAGATTTTTAAAAGGCAGGATTCACAAGAACAGCCACCGGTGAAATGCAGGCCTCCTCTTGGGCTCCTGGTCTGGGGCAGAACGGAAACAAAAAAATAAGGTTTCTGTCCGTTGGTTTCCTTTTTCCGCTCTGTCCAAAACGGGTGTCTCTGAGTTCCTTTGGTTTTGGTTTTTTGTTTTTTGTTGTTTTTTTTTTTTGAGACACCAGCTACTTTGGTAACCTTTAGGTATTTCTCTCCAGCGAGGACGTGAGAGAACTTCCCCTCACCAGGGACTCGCCAGACCACTGCTGGTTCGAGGCGGTGAACCCGGCCGCACCCCTTCGCCTCTCTGCCTGTGCGCGTCGCTCCCACCAGGGGTGAGAAAGGTCTCCCAGCGCGGAGCCAAACCACATCCTCGTACTCCCGCGGGCCGGGGGCTGGGCTGCTGACTCAGAAACAAACCCAGGCCGCCCCCTGCCCAGCGAAGACCAGCACAACACCGCGCGGCAGGCACCGGGCGCGTTCAAACCGGGGACAAAGCGCCGCGCCCCACTCGGGCCTCCCGGACTGGGCTCCTAGCCCGCGCGGCGGATCGGGGTCCGCGGCGGGGCGGTGGGGCGGTGCTCGTCCAGTGCAGGGGGGTGCACGCGTTCGTGCTGTCGAGGGGATGCGCAGGTCGAAAGGGTACGCTGGGCCTCGTCTCCGGGAAGAACAACAGCCTGGCCCTCCCCGTGGGAGGGAGCAAAGCGCGGCGGCGGCGCCGAGGCGGGTCGGGAGCCGGGCCAGCAGGGTTCGCGCCGGGTTAGATCAACTTTCTGCGGCAGCTCCCCGCCCTGCCGCCGGGGCGCCGGGTTCCGGGGTGAGCGCAGAGGCTGCGAGTCCCGGGGCGCAGGGTGGGCGGTACGGCATGGGGGGGAGGGCGGGGGTGGACTTGGGTCGCGCAGGCGCTTTTCTCGCCCCCTCGGCTTCTCCGCCCCATCGCTCCAGAGTTCGGGAGGGCGGCTGGGGGAGGGGGATGGCCAGCGCTGGAGCCGAGGAAGGACTAGAGGCAGACACAAAGCCCTTCCCTCGCCTCCCTCCTCTTCCTCCACCAACAGCGCCTCCCGGGCGGGGAAAGTCAACCCGTCGCTGGTCCGTGGGGCCCGGGTCGCCCCCTTCTCCTAGACCTGCGGGGAGGGCCTGCGCGAGGTAAGGGGCGGTGGCAGTGGAGACCCCACCCCCTGGGCTTGCACCCCAAGCGCCCGGAGACCCTCCCTCGGCGCGCGCGGGCGGGGGCTCTGCGGGCTTTGGGGCACGGGGTTCTAGTCCTCTCATGCTCCTCCCCTCCGGAGGAGACCTGCGGGGCCTGGCAATCGAGCGGCTCTGAGGTCTTGGGAACGCACGGGGGAGTGGGCACCAGGGAGTAGGGGGGCCAGGAGTGGGCCAGGATGGTCCTTCCCGGCGGGAATCCTCCCGGGCCTCTGTGCGGAGGGTAGTGGGGAGGGGGGCGCCGCGGCTGCAGGCGCGGGGGCTCGGGGTGCGCGCACGCACCGCGGACGGACGCGGGGACTTGGATGGAGTTGGATCTGCGGGAATGCAGACGGCATGTCAAGTGCGCCCCGCGCCTCTCAACCTGGAACGGGGATCGCAAGCCTGGGGCAGACCGGGTCGGTGCGCTCGGTCCGTGCGCGGGGCGGACGCTCGGGCCAGAGATTTCCTCCCCCGCCCCCCCCCCCGGGGGGAGAGGCCGGCCGGGGGCTAAGGGGCTGTCGCAGTGATTGATGGCGGTGCGGCGGGCGGAGGAGAGCCCAGGGTTCCTGCGGGGAAGGGAGTGGGTCACTCTCCCACTTTGAGGCTTCCACCCCCCCTCACCCCGGGGCTCAGTCTCCACCCTTGGACTCGGCTCCCACCAGCGCGGTGTCCACCCACCCGCACCCCTCGCCCCCGACAGCCGCGGAACTTGAGAGAGTTTTCAGAATTCAGCTTTAAAGCCTGTGATGTGTCGCCAAGAAATACAGGGTAGATTGCCCCCCCCCCCCGCCCCGGGCCCTCACCGGCGCCTTGCTTCTCTAGTGGGGGAGGGTGTGGGGGGTGCAGGGGGGTTTCCTAACTCAGGACAGAAAACCACCAAAACCCGCAAGCTAGGGGGCTATATTTTCTTGCAGCCCTGAGGGTTTCAGGCACTGTGGGGTTTGTTAGGAACGTTCTGTCATCAATAAGGAAACTCCAGGGCACTCTTCCGACCAACAGGACTTTGTAAATATTGCAGCAAAAACAAACAGCTGGCGGAACTCGGTCATTAACAAAAATAGTATTTTAATGCACTGTTGAAAACCATCAAATTTCATGTGAAAAATCCCCTGAACAAAATGTCAACGTTTTACATCAACATTGGTTGTGGTTATGACCTTGCGTCACTGTGCAGGGGAAACAGTGTTTCTAATCGCCCTGTTTGTCTAGACCCCACCTGGGGGCTTCTGAGCCTTGGCAGAGTAGCATGCTGCGGTTTAGGCAGTGCGGTTTTATATTGAATATATAGTCATATTCTTTTGTTTTTACTATGACTCTAAAAAAACCATGAAATATAGTTGATTTACACTGTTGTGTTCGTTTCAAGGGTACAGCAAAGTGATTCAGTTATATACAGAGATACATTCTTTTTTGGATGGTTTTCCCTTGTAGGTTATGTTTTTTGACTGTGGAAGTGATACTGTTTTACCCAGTTCAAGTTTGCAAGAGTATTTTTATGAGTGTACATAGAGGTGGGCATTTCCTTTTTGGACTCCAGTTCCAGTTCTGTCCCTAGAACAAACATGCATTGTCCCTGCCTTGGCACCTCCACAGCATTGTGGCCTCAGATTGTGGGGGTGGTGGTCCCATTTGGGACTCTAGAAAGAACACTGGTGGTTGACAGGAGCTTTGGGTTTGGGGACTCTGCTCTCAGCCTTTGGAGGCTGGGAACAAGAGAACGCCATGTTACTGTGACCTCCTTTGTCTGGAGACCCTCTCCCTGCTGCAAACAAGTTCTCAAAGGAAAGATCTAAAATAGCCCTCCCCTTCCCCCATGCAGAAATAGATGCAAGCAGCTTGACTCCCTCTAGGGCTGCAGGTCTGTGCTTGTTTAGAGCTCCCCACCGCCCCCGTGCTACCCAAATCTGCCCCAGGTCTCCCCTCCGCTTCGCCAAATTCAAGGGCCACCACCCACTACAAAGAGGAATTCCTTCTCCAGAAATATCTCGTTGGGGAGCCAAATCCTCCCCCTCTGCTTGGAGGAGACAGATAACTCATTTCTCCTCTGTCCGAGGGCATGCAGCCCTGAGAGGTCGGCCACAGTTGGGCCCAGTTAGCACAAGCACTGCCCACATTCCACCACGAGGCTCCGAGGCTCCGTCCTGTTTCCCGTGTCAATCCAGGTCTGATGATGCTGCCAAATTTCTAATGGTTTCAGCTGAACTCTGGCCGCCTTTCCCTGGTCAGGCACCCGAAGTCCTTGGGTGTGTATTGTGTGTGTGCGCGCGCTCAGCCCTGTCTGACTCTTCGCAACCCCGTGGAGTGTAGCCCACCAGGCTCCTCTGTCCGTGGGATTCTCCAGGCAAGAATATTGGCGTGGGTTGCCATTTCCTACTGCAGGGGCTCTTTCCAACCCAGGGATCTCACCCGTCTTCTTTGCATCCTTTGTCTCCTGCATTGGCAGGCTGATTCTTTACCACTGAGTCACCTGGGAAGCAATTACTTTTGAGCAATATTCAGTGGCCCCTGCTCGACCCCTGTCTTTGAACTTCCTAAGGGTGAAAGCCAGCTCCAAGCTAACACTTCAGGAATGGGTGTTGAAAGAATGAACAGAAGTATCCTTCTGTAAAAAGCACTTGGAGTAGTTGCAGAGCAATAAGTATATCCTTAGCAGATAATCATATTATTATAGTGCTTTATAAAATGCTTTTCCAGATCATATCACAGTTGTCTGTCACAATGACACTGATAATTCCATTTGGTAGCTGGGGAAACAAAGGCCTAGACAGGTCAGAGCACCCAAGCTGAACCAGAGCCCCAGGCCCAGAACTCATTTTGCTGAACCACTGCTGACTTGCTGGAGGTGGCCGGACTCAGGTGCACACACACCATGAAGTGTATGTCCGGAACAGAATGTACACAGTGGTGTGTTCGGAGGCACTTTTCCAGAGAAATTACTACAGAGTCACAGGGGTAAAATGTTTTAGAGAAATAAGAAGGTTAAGCAGGTTTTCCACTGCGGGACTTTTCAGTGCCGTTATTATTATGGGCATTGGGACTCTTTAGGATGACTCCATAATATGAGTTTGCCAGCTTCATTTAGCCCCAGAACCAGAAAGCATCTTCCAGATGCAGCATTCTTAAGGGGTCCAACTGGGGAAGCTGCTTAGTTCATGCAGAACCTCCTAACGTCTAGGTAGTGTTCGAGGAACACTAGTGCGCAAAAGAGTAAAAATGTGTGTTCTGGACATTTAAAAGGCACAGTAATCCCACCTTGTAAATTTAGAGTGAATTGTTGGCATGCCAGCTTCTATGTATCTGATTGGGCTTCCCAGGTGGTGCTAGGTGGGTAAAGAACCCACCTGCCAATGCAGGAGACATCAGAGACGTGGGTTCGATCCCTGCAGAGTCAGAAGGATCCCCTGGAGGAGGGAGTGGCAACCCACACCAGTATTCTTACCTGGAGAATCCCATGGACAGAGGAGCTTGGCAGATTACAGTCCATGGGGTCTCAGAGTCAGACGTGACTGAAGTAACTTAGCATTTGCACATGCATGCATCTGATTAACATGAATCAGTACCCCCCACCCCACCCCCGGGTGTGATCAGGTCTGAGGGACCTGGAGGATTCCGGGTCGGCAATGCAAACAGGCCCTAGCAAGTGGGCTCCCTGGGCTGCAGTAAGCAGGCAGAGCTTACCCAGCCTCCCCAGACATAACCTCAGAAGCCCCCAATTCAGACACACCCATTGTTGGCAGTTGTTTTTGAATCAGAGCTTGCCTGCAATCTATTAGGTACTTTTTCACCCATCGGTACCCCTGGGTATTCAAGCTTGATTGCATTTAAGAGAGGAGCTGAACAGAGGATTCCAGTGTGTATTTCAGGGATTCAGAGGAGAGTGGTGGGCTAGGAGGAGCCTTGGGAAAGATGATACTGTGATCAGACAGGCTGGGTGAATTTAACGTCCATGTGCATTTGGATGGAGACATTTCTAGGTTTCCAGTGCTGAGCAAATGTGTCTGCAGATTTGTTTCATAGGTTATTCCTAAGACTGGAAGATATGTGGGCTCCTTTAGAGATCTATATTTAATAGGATAGTGTCACAGATGTCAAGGAAAGGAATGTTTTGAGAAAAATGGACCTATCAGATGGGGTGGGTATTCCTGAGTGAATGTGTGTGTGTGTGTCCTTCTGCCAAGGGAGAGAGTGGGGAATAAATACTGAGTGTGACTTCTAACCTGTTGAATTTAAAAGTCTTATATGTTACCTTGATAGAAATTGTCAATGAAGAGCCAGAGTTGGGGAGTTACTGGGATGCTGAGGGGACCAGAGTGGGGCAGTCAGTGAACTTACCCAGGGTCAGGCCAAGTAGGACAAGTAGAATGGAGTCAAGGCGGAACCTAGAAGCCCATGTCCAGAGGCCTGGAAGGGAAGAGAAGGGGCCTGCATTTGTGGTGAGTCAGACCATCCAGAACTTGTTGTGACTGTCCAGGACCCAGACTACCCCTGGTTTGTGAATTTTTTTCTAACAGACAACTTTATATTAGTTTCATGTATGTAGCTTAATGATTCAGTATTTATATTGTGACGTGATCACTATAAATCTAGGTAACATCGATAACTATACAGTTAGAGAATTTTTGTGTGTGTGATGAGAACTTTTAAGATCCATTTTAGCAACTTCCTTGATAGCTCAATTGGTAAAGAATCCACCTGCAATGCAGGAGACCCCGGTTCAATTCCTGGGTCGGGAAGATCCACTAGAGAAGGGAATGGCAACCTACTCCAGTGTTCTTGGGCTTCCCCTGAGGCTCAGCTGGTAAAGAATCTGCCTGCAATGCAGGAGACCTGGGTTCAATCTCTGGGTTGGGAAGATCCCCTGGAGAAGGGAGACACTACCCTCTTCAGTATTCTGGCCTGGAGAATTTCATGGACTGTGTAGTCCATGGGGTTGCAAAGAGTTAGACACGACTGAGCAACTTTCACTTAGCAACTTTCAAATATGCAGTACAGTAATATTAACTGTAGTCAGCGTGCTGTTCACCATGTTCTCTGACTTACCTATTTTATACCTGAAGGTTTGCACCTTTTGAACACCCTCACCCATTTCATGCCCTGTCCCTACCCACTGCACCTACAACTCTGAAAACCAGCAGTCTGTCTTCTTTACCTATCTATGAGCTTGGCTGTGTGTGTGTGTGTGTGTGTGTGTGTGTTTTAAAAATTCCACATATAAGTGAGATTATAAGGTGTTTGTCTTTCTTCGTCTGACTTATTTCACTTAGTAGGATGCCCTCAAGGTACATTCATGTTGTTTCAAATGGCAGGATTTCACTCTTTATGATGGCTAGATAATGCTCTGTTGTATATATGTACCACATCTTTATCCATTCATCCAGCAATGGACACCTAGGTTTTTTCTATATCTTGTCTATTGTAAATGGTGCTGCAGTGAACATGAGATGCAGATGTCTTTTCAAGTTTGTGTTTTCATTTTCTTTGGATAAATATCCAGAATTGGAATTGACCATATGGCAGTTCTAGTGTAAATTTTTTGAGATATCTCTGTATTGGTTTCTGGGGTGGTTGCACCAATATACATTCCCACCAATAGTGCAGAAGGGGTTCTCTTTTCGCCACATCCACAACAACATTTGTAACCTCTTGTTTTTGATGATGGCCATTCTGACAGGCGTGAGGTGATACCTCATTGTGGTTTTGACTTTCATTTCCCTCATGATTAATGATGTTGAGCATCTTTTCATGTGCTTGTTGATCATCTGTATTTCTTCTTTGGAGAAATGTCTGCTTCAGTCTTCTGCCCATTTTTGGATTGGGTTTATTTTTTGTTGTTGTTGGGTGTATGAGCTGTTTTTATATTTTGGAGATTAAGGCCTTGTCAGTCCCATCATTTACAGATATTTCTGAGATGAGATTTTAAACATTATGACTTAAGATCTCAAGAGATCTATCATCAGATCTAATTTTAACTGTTGATATAAGGTAGAAATCAATCTCTTTCTTAGTTTTTTCCCACAGTATTTTTAAAATTTATTTACTTTTAATTGAAGGATAATTGCTTTACAGTATTCACTAATTGTGTTGGCTTCTACCATACATAACATGAATCAGCCATAGGTTTACCCATGTCCCCTCTCACTTGGACCTCCCTCCCACCTTCCTCCCCATCACTCCTCTAGGTTGTTACCCAGTCCCAGTTTGAGTTCTCTGAGTCATTCAGCAAATCCCCATCTAGTTTACATATGGTAATGTATGCTTCCATATTACTCTCTCAGTACATCCCACCCTCTCCTTCCTCCTCCCCAAGTTGTGTCCACAAGTCTGTTCTCTATGTCTGTGTTTCCATTACTGCTCTGCAGATAGGTTCATGAGTACCATCCTTCTAGATTTCATATATATGCATTAATATATGATATTTGTTTTTCCCTTTCTGACTTACTTTCCTATGGTATTTTTTTCATTTCATGTAAGTACCAAGAAACCATTAAAATAATGATTGCAAGAGAAAAAAATGATCAACATTAAGGGTAAAAGAAAATGAATAGTATAAAAAAGTAGCATTTTTTCACCACTTTTTCCGTAAGCTCATTTAAACATCTGGGTCTTAGTTGGTGTTTACTGAAGAATTCTCTTTACATCCCATGGAAAATGATTGAGGAAAAAATGGGACGCTTCAGAGGAAGCTGTATTCAGTTCTTCTGGAGAGAGAAAAAGAGCTTCACTTGAGAACCAAGACTGTGTTCTCAGAGATTTTGATGCTTTTATAAATGAAACATCATTCTAGAAAGAGACAAAAATCAATAAACATGGCAACGTAGTTGTTGAAGGTTGACTGAACTAAAGGTTCTTACACAGCTATACATTTGTGTGTTATTTAATTTAACAAAACTGCCTTTGAGGAAACATTTTTTAGTGAGTGCTGGGAAAATGGACCAAGATACAAAACAATCTAAGCATATTTACACCCCATATGAAAACCCAGCACAGAAGCAGGGGCAAAACACTCTAACAGCTAAAGCGTTTTCAGAAAAATTTAGCATTCAGCAGACGAGTTCTACTAGTGGCTGTTGGTGAGGGGGCTCAGTCCACCTTGTCCTGTCTTGATGATGAGATGTGAAACCTTGCTTTTCCTGTAGAGTTGCTTTGGCTCAGCCCCTGCCCTGCTCTACAATCCACTGGCGCTGCCACCTGGTCCCTGCACCTCATCCATGTCACATCCTCACCTGCCTCCTTCCCAGCTTGGATTTCGGGGTCTAGGGTGATAGCCCTTCTTTGGCATAAACCTGAATTATGTTGTTGTCTCTCTCAGGGGACTCCACTGTCTGAACCCATCCCCTGGTCTATGTCTGCCTCAGGCAGGTGGGCAGGCTGGAAAACTACAAGCCTGTCAAGGGTTCATAGCCGTTGATCTCAAAGGGTCCTGCTCCATTTATCAGTCCATCTTCCCAGTACCTGTTTGCATCTGAGAGGCACTGGGAAAATTGAGGGCTTGTCTGGTTTTGAGCAGAGTAGTGCTGGCATATCTATAGCAGATACTTAAAATATATATATATATATTGGAGTATAGTTGCTTTACAGTATTGTGTTAGTTTCTGTTGTACAACAAAGTGAATCAACTGTATGTTTATACATCCCCTCTTTTTTGAATTTCCTTCCCATTTCAATCAACACAGAGCACTGAGTAGCATTCCCTGTACTATACGTTCTCATTCATTATCTATTTTATACATAGTAGTGTATCTATGTCAATTCCAATCTCTCCATTCATCCTACCCACCTCCACCCTTTTCCTCTTGGTGTGTTTCCTATGTCTGTGTCTCTACTTCTGTTTCGCAAATAAGATCATCTGTACCATTTTTTGCAAAAGTAGGAAGTCAAGAAACACCTGGAGTAACAGGCAAATTTGGCCTTGGACTACAGAATGAAGCAGGGCAAAGGCTAATAGAGTTCTGCCAAGAGAATGCACTGGTCAAAGCAAACACCATCTTACAACAACACAAGAGAAGACTCTACACATGGACATCACCAGATGGTAAACACCGAAATCAGATTGATGATATTCTTAGCAGCCAAAGATGGAGAAGCTCTATACAGTCAGCAAAAACAAGACTGGGAGCTGACAGTGGCTCAGATCATGAACTCCTTATTGCCAAATTCAGACTTAAATTGAAGAAAGTAGGGGAAACCACTAGACCATTCAAGTATGACCTAAATCAAATCCCTTATGATTATATAGTGGAAGTGAGAAATAGATTTAAGGGACTAGATCTGAGAGACAAGAGTGCCTGATGAACTATAGACAGAGGTTCATGATATTGTACAGGAGACAGGGATCAAGACCATCCCCAAGAAAAATAAATGCAAAAAAGCAAACTGGCTGTCTGAGGAGGCCTTACAAATAGCTGTGAAAAGAAGAGAAGTGAAAAGCAAACGAAAAAAGGAAAGATATACCCATTTGAATGCAGAGTTCCAAAGAATAGCAAGGAGAGATAAGAAAGCCTTTCTCAGTGATCAGTGCAAAGAAATAGAGGAATACAATAGAATGGGAAAGACTAGAGATCTCTTCAAGAAAATTAGAGATACCAAGGGAACATGTCATGAAAAGATGGGCTCAATAAAGGACAGAAATGGTAGGGACCTAACAGAAGCAGAAGATATTAAGAAGAGGTGGCAAGAATAGACAGAAGAACTGTATGAGAAAGATCTTCACGACCCAGATAATCATGATGGCGTGATCACTCACCTAGAGCCAGACATCCTGGAATGTGAAGTCAAATGGGCCTTGGGAAGCATCACTACAAACAAAGCTAGTGGAGGTGATGGAATTCCAGTTGAGCTATTTCAAATCCTAAAAGATGATGCTGTAAAAGTGCTGCACTCAATATACCAGCAAATTTGGAAAACTCAGCAGTGACCACAGGACTGGAAAAGGTCAGTTTTCATTCCAATCCCAAAGAAAGGCAATGCCAAAGAATGCTCAGACTACCACACAATTGCAGTCATCTCACATGCTAGTAAAGTAATGCTCAAAATTCTCAAGCCAGGCTTCAGCAATACGTGAACCATGAACTTCCAGATGTTCAAGCTGGTTTTAGAAAAGGCAGAAGAACCAGAAATCAAACTGCCAGCATCCACTGGATCATCAAAAAAGCAAGAGTTCCCGAAAAAAACATATATTTCTGCTTTATTGACTATGCCAAAGCCTTTGACTATATGGATCACAATAAACTGTGGAAAATTCTGAAAGAGATGGAAATACCAGACCACCTGACCTGCCTCTTGAGAAACCTGTATGCAGGTCAGGAAGCAACAGTTAGAACTGGACATGGAACAACAGACTGGTTCCAAATAGGAAAAGAAGTTCATTAAGGTGGTATATTGTCACTCTGCTTATTTAACTTGTATACAGAGTACATCATGAGAAACGCTGGGCTGGAAGAAGCACAAGCTGGAATCAAGATTGCTGGGAGAAATATCAATAACCTCAAATATGCAGATGACACCACCCTTATGACAGAAAGTGAAGAGGAACTAAAGAGCCTGTTGATGAAAGTGAAAGAGGAGAGTGAGAAAGTTGGCTTAAAGCTCAACATTCGGAAAAGTAAGATCATGGCATCTGGTCTCATCACTTCATGGCAAATAGATGGGGAAACAGTGGAAACAGTGGCTGACTATTTCTAGGGGCTCCAAAATCACTGCAGATGGTGATTGCAGCAATGAAATTAAAAGATACTACTCCTTGGAAGGAAAGTTATGACCAACCTAGATAGCATATTAAAAAGCAGAGACATTACTTTGTCAACAAAGGTCCCTAGTCAAAGCTATGATTTTTCCAGTAGTCATGTATATATGTGAGAGTTGGACTATAAAGAAAGCTGAGTGCAGAAGAATTGATGCTTTTGGACTGTGGTGTTGGAGTAGACTCTTGAGAGTCCCTTGGACTGTAAGGAGATCCAACCAGTCCCCGCTAAAGGAGATCAATCCTGGTTGCTCATTGGAAGGACTGATGTTGAAGCTGAAATTCCAGTAATTTGGCCCCCTGCTGCAAAGAGCTGACTCATTGGAAAAGACCCTGATGCTGGGAAAGATTGAGGGCAGGAGGAGAAGGGGACGACAGAGGATTAGATGGTTGGATGACATCACTCACTCAATGGACATGAGTTTGGGTAAACTCTGGGAGTTGGTGATGGACAGGGAGGCCTGGCGTGCTGTGGTTCATGGGGTCACAAAGAGTCGGGTATGACTGAGTGACTGAACTGAACTGTACCATTTTTTCTAGATTCCACACATATTTGCTAATATATGATATTCATTTTTCTCTTTCTGACTTACTTAATTCTGTATGATAGACTCTAGGTCCATCCACATCTCTACAGATGACCCAATTTCATTCCTTTTTATGACTGAGTAATATTCCATTGTGTATATATACCACATCTTTATCCATTCACCTGTTGGCAGACATTTAGATTGCTTCCATTTCCTGGTTTATAAATAGTGCTGCAAAGAACCCTGGAGTACATGTGTCTTTTTGAATTACATTTTTTCCTCTGAGTATATGCCCAGGAGTGGGACACACAATAGTTCTTATTTTTAGTTTTTTGAGAACTCTCCATACCTTTCTCCATAGGGCTTGCACCAATTCACTTTCTCACCAGAAGTATAGGAGGGCTCCCTTTTCTCCACATCTTCTCTAGCAGGTGCTTAATACAACTTTGTTGGCTTAAACAGTTAAGGCACGAAGATTCTTGAAGGCTTAGGCATGGTGACCAAAGAGTCCAAATATCCCTTTGAGCTAAAAATAAAGCTTGCCTGTTGTGAGGCAGCCTGCCAGTTTCTGTAGGAGCCACCTTCTCTCAGTGGCACCAGCCCAGGGTGCTGGGACTCGGGCCATGAAGTGAGGAAGAACATGAGCCATGAAAGCGCTTTCTCTTCATTCTTTTCCTCAAACCTGGAACAAGCTTCTGCAAGAGAGTTTTTTCCCTTAAGTACATTATAAGTACATGTAATGCTTAAATTCAGATAGAGAGAAAGTCATTGGATCATCAAAAAAGCAAGAGAGTTCCAGAAAACATCTACTTCTGCTTTATTGACTACACCAAAGCTTTTGACTGTGTGGATCACAACAAACTGTGGAAAATTCTTCAAGAGATGGGAATACCAGACCACCTGACCTGCCTCTTGAGAAATCTGTATACAGGTGAAGAAGCAACAGTTAGAATAGGACATGGAACAACAGACTGGTTCCAAATCAGGAATGGAGTATGTCAAGGCTGTATATTGTCACCCTATTTATTTAATTATATACAGATTCCATCATGCCAGATGCTGGGCTGGAGGAAGCACAAGCTGGAATCAAGATTGCCAGGAGACATATCAGTAACCTTAGATATACAGATGACACCACCTTTATGGCAGAAAGTGAAGACAAAGTAAAGAGCCTCTTGATGAAAGAGAAAGAGAAGAGTAAAAAAGCTGGCTTAAAACTCAACATTCAGAAAACTAAGATCATGGTATCTGGTCCCATTACTTCATGGCAAATATATGGGGAAACAATAGAAACAGTGAGAGACTTGACATTCTTGGGCTCCAAAAATCACTGCAGATAGTGACTGCAGCCATGAAATTAAAAGACACTTGCTCCTTGGAATAAAAGCTATAACCAACCTAGACAGCAAATTAAAAAGCAGAGACATTACTATGCCAGCAAAGGTTAGTCTGGTCAAAGCTGTGGTTTTTCCAGTAGTTGTGTGGATGTGAGAGTTGGACTATAAAGAAAGATGAGTGCTGAAGAATTGATGCTTTTGAGCTGTGGTGTTGGAGAAGACTCTTGAGAGTCCCTTGGACTTCAAGGAGATCCATCCAGTCCATCATAAAGGAAATCAGGCCTGAATATTCATTGGAAGGACTGATGCTGAAGCTGAAACTCCAATACTTTGGCCACCTGATGGGAAGAATTGACTCGTTTGAAAAGACAGCATGAGGAGAAGGGGACAACAGAGGATGAGTTGGTTGGATGGCATCACCGACTCAATGGACATAAGTTTGAGCAAGCTCGGGAGTTGGTGATGGACAGGGAAGCCTGGCGCGCTGCAGTCCATTGGGCTGCAAAGAGTCAGACATGACTGAGTGACTGAATTGAACTAAAAGACACTGGGATATTTGAATGCAGCCTCCAGAAAGACTTGAGCGATGGGCTGAGGGCTAAAGATGCTTAAAGCTAATAAAGACTCCCAACCCTGGAGAGTCATTTCACTCTTAAAGAGGATGCTCTCCCACACACATCAGGGACCACAAGCTTTCAACTCATGTATGTGACTGGAGGGGTCAGGCGGGATCACTACATAATTTGTGAGGCTCCAGGCAAAATAAAAATGGGGGCCCCTGGTCAAAAATTATTAATAATTTCAAGAAAGTGTCAGCAGAGCATTAAACCAAGATGGGGCCTTCCTGAACACAGGGCCATGTGACCACAGAGCACACCGTGGGCTATCAGAGATATGAGCTTCCACTGACAAGGGCTTCAAGATCCCAGCTGATGGTCACACCAGCCAGGGACACCGAGTGCCTTTGAGATGGTTACTTCATGTATTGTCCCTGTGGGACACAGGAAGTGGTTTTATTTTACCTCTTTTTTCATATCATAGACCAAAGGCACAGAAAGGTTAAGTAACTTGTGTGTGGTCACACAGCTCAAAAGTGGAGGAGCCAAAATACAAACCAGGTCTGTCAGATGCCAGGACCTGCTCTTTTAGCAGCATCTTATGTCTCCAGAGCATCTTTTAGTGAAAATACCAAGGTATATTGAATTTCTGGGTGCTTCCATGACTCCCTCTGAAGGTGCCAAGGGCGGTACAGTCTGGATTCCTCTCCTGCCTCCTGGTGGCCTCGGGCAGTTCTCAGCCTGCAGACACAGAGCTCCACGTCTCCGCTCCCATCCTCCACGGAGTCCTTTCTCTGGGTCTGTGCATGGTCCTCTCTTTTCATGTGTGTGTTACATTTCCCCTTTTTATAAGGACCCCAGTCATACTGGATTAGGGACCATCTGAAGACCTCATCTTAACCTATTGAAATCTGCATGGACCCTATTTCCAAATAAGAGGCCCGTTCAGTGTGGTGTTGGAGATCAGGTCTCCCACTGACCTTTCTGGAGGGGTATCATTCAACCCATAGCAGGATGTAAAGTTGGAAACTGATCAAATGAGCAGGAAGTGTGCCCAGCTCACACAGTCAGAAGTAGAGTCGGGTATTCTCGGTGGCGAGTGGTTGCTCCATGGTCAAAGTGCCCAATGGGAATCGCCTCTCTCCTGCCCTCCTGCCTCATTCTCAGGGCAGGGAGTTCTCAGTACCCTCCCAGCAGTAGATTGAAGCTGAGAATGGGCGGCAAAGTCTTAAAGAAACGACAGGCGGACTGCTGTCTTGACTGCTGGTCTGGAGATGTAACTGTCCATTAAACCACCACAGTGGTTTCAGTGATCGCCACGGCGCTGGTTCCCTGGAGAGGCTGGCCCTTAATGAACCACAGCTTCTCATTCTGCTGACTCAGGATAGGTAGAGACCAAATGACTTGACTGGGGAAATGAGTAGTAAAACTTTCAGATCCCTAAATAGTGCAGTGATGGTGATCACAGCCTCTTAAAAATATAAAAATTTAGCTTTGTAGAAAACTCATGGACCTGCCCTTGCTTTCCCCCTGACCAACACCGTGACCTTGGCGGTTCCTTTGTTGGAACCCTGAGTTCTGTCCGATGGAACCACTGCTGTCATACCGGAGCAGGATTTGGGATCTCTGCAGATCTCTATTCTTTGTTCCCCCAGAAAACTGGTGCGGGCAAAGCTCAGGTTTCTGAACTCAGCTTGCATCTGAGCCAGCTCCAGCATTCCTTGCCCCTCCCTGCCCCCCTGAGGCAGGCACTGAAATGGGAGAGAGCCTTGGCATTGTTCAAGAAGATGGGCTGACAACACTCACTGTTGGTGGAACCAACCCTGACTTGTGTTTCCAGAGGAAGTCAGACAGGAATGTGCTCTGGGCACATTGTATTTTTCTTGGAGCAACGTGTGATAAAAGCGATGTTTTTTCAAGTAGAGGAGTGGGGAAAAGATCAAGAAGCCCAAGATTGCAGAAGATGGAGAGGAATATTTAGACGGAAAAAGCCATTACCTGCCCGCCCCCACCCCCAGGTCTGCTGCCACCGTGGCATGTGAAGGAATTGGAAATGCCCGTAGAAAAGCATTCCTATCCTAGGAAAAAGGTTCGAAGGGAGTGAAACCTTGCATTATTTCAAAGTGCTATTGAGTACCATGGGTCAGGCCCTGAAATGAACGGGTGTGGTACCCATTTTGTGTTTCTCTGAGTCTTCCTGGCCATCGCCCTGGCCCAGGTCATCTTCATATCTTGTGAGGAGGAGGATGTTATTGTTGGCCTCTATCTGCTGGTTCTGCATTTGTGGATTCAACCAACTGTGGTTTGAAAACATTTTTTAAAAAATTCCAGAAACTCCCCCAAAACAAGAACTTGAATTTGCTGTGTACCAGCAACTATTTGGGCTTCTCAGGTGGCACCAGTGTAAAGAACCTGCCTGCCAGTGCTAATGCAGAGGACATAAGAGGTTTTAGTTCAATCCCTGGATAGGAAAGATTCCCTGGGGAAGGAAATGGCAGCCCACTCCAGTATTCTTGCCTGGAAAATCCATGGACAGAGGAGCCTGGCAGGCTACAGTCCATGGGGTCACAAAGAGTCGGACACAACTGAAGCAACTTAGCACACAGCAACTATTTTGTAGCATTTACCTTGTATATGCAACTGTTCCCCTTATATTAGCTATCATAAGTAATCTGGAGATGATTGAACGTATAAGGGAAGGGGATTTCCTTGGCAGTCCACTGGTTGGGAATCTGCCTTCTAATGCAGGGGTGTAGGTTTGATCCCTGGTCAGGGAACTAAGATCCTAGAAGCCCCCATGCACTGCATCAAAGTGCAATCAAAAATAGTCTTTGAGAGGATGTGCATAGGTTGAAAATGTTTCATCTCAAGGGATGATGCTGGTTCATTTCTCTTAGCTGCTTGTCTTTCCAGCAGACAGAGCCCCTTGGGTAGCTGGGACTCAGGACTTTCACATGTGGCGCCCTCTAACACAGCTTTCAGGGTTTCCAAGTCTGATGGAGAAAGGCCTTGAGACTGAAGAAACCTCTTGATTTTGGCAGGAGCCTGTCGATAGACTCCTGAGGGCTGACCATACTGGGAGCCCTGGTGAGCTAACCTTGTCTGAGTCTGCACAGTCCACGTGCTGTCTGTTAGGTCTGTCCATGTCAGTCCTAAAGATGGGTATTCTTACACCCGGTTGACATGGGGAAGACGGAGGCTTGGACCACACCAGTGACCTGACCTACTCAAAGTCAAGCTAATCAGGGCTGGACAGCCTGGCCCCGGGTGCATCCATGGACAGAGCCTGATTCTCAAGAGTCAGCAGGCTGAGGAACTTTCTGTGTGGGTGGGTGTGGGATTTAGTGCCTCCAGGAGCCTGTGATCTCTGACCACCACCAACCCCCCCCCACCCCCACCGTTTTCTGATCCTCGCCTCCACACATGGCTGTAGAGAAATACTCAGGAAATCTGGTTGCACAATTTCCCTCTGAAATAGAAATACACAAATATTTTTGTGATATTTATAGTTCATTAAATAGTTTCCTAGATGTCCTCAAGCCTCCCTCCTTTCTGTGCCCTAAAGTCTACCATCAATTTTTTTGCAGCGAGTTGATGAAATAGGAAAAGGAGGGAAGGGAGGCGGTGGTGGGGTGAGGGCCCAGGTGCGCTGCTCCACCCTGCCTTTAACTGTCTTCTCTTTTTATTTGTAAGGCTGGGTTGCGGTAGACCGCCAAATTCTCATCTTTAACTAACAAAAAAAAAATTCAGCTAACAAACTGGTTATAGCTTTTTCCTTCTCTTTTAGTTGTGAAATATAACAGAATTTGGGCTTCCCTTATAGCTTAGATGGTAAAGAATCCGCCTTCAATTCAGGAGACCCCAGTTTGATTCCTGGGTTGGGAAGATCCGCTGGAGAAGGGATAGGCTACCCACTCTAGTATCCCTGGTGGCTCAGCTGGTAAAGAATCTGCCTGCAATGCGGGAAACCTGGGTTCGATCCCTGGGTTGGGAAGATCCCCTGGAGAAGGAAAAGGCTACCCACTCCAGTATATGTAACAGAATTTACCATCCTAACCATTTTAAGGGCACAGTTCAGCGGCATTAAGTACATCCAGATTTTTGTACAGCCATCACCGCCATCTGTCCACAGAACTCTTCACAATACCCAATAAACAATAACTCCCCCTTCCTCTCCCTCCAGCTTCTGGCATTCGCTATTCTACTTTCTGTCTCTGGTTTTAACAACTCTAGGTATTGCATATAAGTAGAATACTACAGTATTTGTCTTGTTTATCAGCCTACTTCGTATAGCATAAATGCCGCTGTGTATTTACCATGTGAAATACTGGCTTATTTCACTTAGCATCATGTCCTCAAAGTTCAACCATATTGTAGCATGTGTCAGAATTTCCTTATTTTTAAAGGCTGGATAATATTCCATTGTTTGTAATACCATATTTTGTTTATCCATACATCTATCAATGGACACTTGGGTTGCTTCTGCATTTTGACTGTTGTAAATATTGCATCTATGAACATGCATGTTCAAATATCTCTTTAAAAGAGACATTTGTCTTCAGTTTTTAGGAATGTATACCCAGAAGTGGAATTGCTAGATAATATGGTAATTCTATCTTTAATTTCTTGAGGAACTGCCGTACTGTTTTCCATAGCAGCTGTACCATTTTGCATTCCCACCAAGAGTTAACAAAAGTTCCAGTTTTTCCACATCTTTGCTAACACTTGTTATTTTGTTTTTTGTGGGGTTTTTTGGGGGGACGTTGGGGGGGATAATAGTCATTTTAATAGATGACATAGTGTCTCTTTGTGGTTTTGATTTTCCTTTCTCTAATGGTTAGTTACATGGAGCATCTTTTTATTTGCTTGTTAGCCACTTGTATATCTTCTTTGTAGAAATATTTACTCAAGCCTTTTGGCCATTTTTAAACCAAGTTGTTTTTGTTGTTGAGTTGTAGAAGTTCTCTCTGTATTCTGGATATTAATCCTTTATCAAATACATGCTTTGTAAGTATTTTCTTCCATGTGGGTTGCTTTTTCACTTAATTGCGTGTGTCCTTTCAGACACACACGTTTTTAATTTTGATGTAGTCCAATTTATCTTTTTTTTTTCCTGTTGTCTGTGCTTTTGGTGTCATACCAAGAAATCATTGCCAGACTCAATATCTTGAAGTTTTTCTCCTATATTTTCTTCCAAGAGTTTCATAATTTTAGCTTTTACATTTCATTCTTTGACCTGTTTTGAGTTAATTTTTGTGTATGGTGTAAGTTAAGGGGCCAACTGCATTCTTTTGCATGTAGATATCCAGTTTTCCTAGCACTGAGTCTTTGTGCTAGGAAAGTCAAAGGTCTTTGTTGTAAGGACATTCCTCATTAACTATCTCAGTACCCATATTGAAAATTATTTCACCATATATGTATGGGTTTATTTTGGGGCTTTCTGTTCTAATCTGTTGGTCTTCTTGTCTGTCTTTATGCCAGTACCACATTGTTTTGATTGCTATAGCTTTATAGTAAGTTTTGAAATCAGGAAGTGCGGGGCTTCCAATTTTGTTCTTCTTTTTCAAGTTTGTTTTGGCTCTTCAGGGTTTCTGGAGATTCTATATGAATTCTAGGATGAATTTTTCAATTTTTGCAAAAAAAATGGCATTGGTGTTTTCTTAGGGATTGCATTTCATCTGGTTAGTATTGATGTCTTAGCAATGTGAAATCTCCTGGTGCATAAACACTGGATGTCTTCCCCTTTATTTGTGTCTTAATTTCTGGCAGCAACATTTTCTAGTTTTTTTTTTTTTAGTGTAGGTCTTTTGCCCCTGTGGCAGCATTTAATTTTTTCCTACATATTATATTCTTTTTAATGTGATTGTAAGTGGAATTGTTTTCTTAATTTACTTTTTGTATTCATTTTAAACGTATTGAAACACAACTGGATTTTGTGTGTTGACTTTGTACACTGCAACTTTGCTGAATTCTTTCTTAGTTCTAATTGTTTGCAGAATATTCAGGATTTTTTTAACATAAGATTATGTGATCTCTGAACAGACATTGCTCTTTTCTTTCCAGTGAATACCTTTTATTTCTTTTCCTTGCCTGATTACTTTGACTAGGGCTTCCAGTACTGTGTTGAATAGAAGTGGTGAAAATGGACACTCTTAATTCTGATCTTAGAAACAAGAGGGAGTGCTTTTTAATCTTCACTTCTCCCATCATGGCAGAGGGTTTGGGGTTTTTTTGTTTGTTCATTCTGTTTACATGCAGAGTGTTTAAAAGGACTGAGGATGCAGGGAGAAGCTGTGGAAATCCTGGTGAAGCTGATAAGGGAAGGATGCTGATCATGAGGGGGCTGGAGCTCTGAGTGAGATGTACCTTCAGGAGTGGGGCTGACCCCCACGCAGGTGGCTAGGTCCACACACCCGCTTCCCTTCTAAGCCCAGAGAACCTTTCCCCATCCCCACCTCTCCTGGCCCCTTCTGCCTGTGGCTTACTGCTCACCTGTCTGCTGGGTATCTGCCCCAGTGCAGAGCCAGGGTGAGGTAGCCCAGGGTCACCGAGAAAAAGGTGGTTTGAAACCTGAGCTCTGCTTTCTTCACACGGTTTTTTCTTCTGCACATGAAATTTTAAATCCCACTCTCCAGTTACCTTAAAATGACACTACAGGGATTAAAGGCACCTTTATAAATTGTTGGCTAGATGTGAACCCCCCACAAAGCCTGGGGTTTCCAGAAAACAACAATTTAAAACTAAACCCTCAAGCAGACTGCAGCATCTTGACTCACAGCAGGAACATTTGCCAATATTTTTCTCTAACTTTGCGTTTGTGTCCAGCTGAGACTCAACCTTCTTTGTGGTGGGGGATTTCCTATTCACATGAAATCTTTCATGGCTCTGGCGCAGTTGTTATTCCTCATGAACTTAAGAATACTGTAAATAAACAAAGAAAATGCTCAAGGAGAGCAAAGCCTTGCTTTGTGATATCCCCAAGCTTTTACTCTTTTAAGTCAGATTTCACTCTTAAAAATAGACAAAAACATAATTGACTATTGGGAGGCTTGGAATCTCTAATTACGAGTGACATGTGCTACAGTCCAGTCTTATGGAGTATTGTTTTTCTCCAAATCGAATGAAATTCCCAGAAAGGCAAATAATACTATAGAAACTGTATTTTCAATGAAAAGAAAATAATCATGTCTCTGAGATGTTGCTGAGTAGATTTTTATTTTGGGGGGAGGAAAAATGAAGTCTCCTTTGAGACTTTATCTCCTAAAGAGACAGCTTTAGAAATGCAAGGGGTATTACTGCCCCGGGCGTTTAGAAATTTGTAACTTATCTACGTGAATGTGCTTCCCTGACAGGTGTTATAAAACAGGTGCAGTATTGGTATTCAGACAAGATGGTGAATTAAATTTGGGTGAGCATTTATATAGACAAAGAACTTCAGATAACAAAGCCCCCAAGATCATTGACTCCTAGCACCTAACTTTCAGAAGGGGAAACTGAGTCCTAGAAAAGTTAAATTATGGGCCTAAGTTCTTACAACTCACACACTCCACATTTGATGCCCTGTGGGCCATTTGTTTAGATGTTTCTGGTGTGTGTGTGTGCGTGCACGCGCATGCACTCAGTTACTCAGTCATACCTGACCCCTTGTGACTCCATGGAGACCATTAGCCCACCAGGCTGCTCTGTCTATAGGATTTCTCAGGTGAGAATACTAGAGTGGGTTGCCACTTACTCCTCCAGGGGATCTTCCTGATCCAGGGATCGAACTTGAGTCTCTTGCATCTCCTGCATCGCAGGCAGATTCTTTACCACTGAGCCACCTGGGAAGCCCGCTGCTGGGATGGATAACAGTTATGTTTTATTTTAATCTCACATCATCGGTTGCTTCTTTCTCCTCTCCCTGGAGAGAAAACAGTCTAATCTAGAAGGAAAGGTATTTCATGTTTTTGTTTGTTTTTATGAGATATGCGATTTTGTAAATTGTGCTTTTAAGACTGACTTATTTTTGGCCATTTGGTGTTTTGTTTTAAAAGTTTGTTGCTTCTAGTGTGTTGGCTACTTTAATTTCAAACTGATCTTTTTCTAATGTTTTCAAATTAACTAAAAAAAAAAACGCAGAAAACAAAACAGCATCATCTTGCTAGTTTTGCTCTTGAAATCACAGAGGACAATGTTACATTTAAAAAGCCTGAGAATAACAGTGATCCCAGAGGAGCTGGATTCAGGGAATGAAAAGAAATAGTTTTGCTCCTAGTTGTCATTTTTTTTTTTTCCAAGGGTGGCTATGATTAAAAAAAAAAAAAAGTCTGAGTTGAATAGTGCTTTTCTGATGAGAATTTTTGAAAAGGCTGTGATTAAAAGAAAAACAGATCCAAACAGATCCCACTGTGCTGGAAACTTTATGGACGTCAGTCCATTCAGAGTCCCTGAACAGTGTTGTGAAATGAGTGCCTTGATTCCATCTTACAGGCAAGTAAACACAGGCTCTGAGAAGTTAAGTGAACTTGTCCCAAGTCACAGAGTTAGTAAGTGGGGTTTGAAACCGGGGGAGGACTTCCTGTGAGGGATGAGATAAACACCCAAGTCCAGCCAGGCATCTCTGAGCCCATCCCTGACAGGAGCACTGGGAAGAGACAGCAGAGAAAATCTGGAGCAAAGGACAGGACTCTCGGGAGTGTGGGGTGACCCAAACCAGACAACATCACCCTTAGAAAGATAAGTCCTGTCCTGGGTGGAAATATTGGAATGCATGTGGGAGCCGAGGCTTCAAAACAGAAGGAAGGGAACCCTGAAA
Organism: Antilocapra americana; assembly: GCA_007570785.1. Lineage (NCBI taxonomy): Eukaryota > Metazoa > Chordata > Mammalia > Artiodactyla > Antilocapridae > Antilocapra > Antilocapra americana. Next base: position 4,123,884 of record ML663575.1, on the reverse strand, counting down.
GGGCATTGCCTCTTGCAGATGATGTGCAGAAAGGCCAGCAAATGGGGTAAAATTGGAGGAGTCCTGCAGAGATAAAAAAATAAAAATAAAGAAGAGTATTATAATAGCAGAATCCCTCTCGCCCAGAAGCGCTCTGTGCGATAAAGAAAGTGCACTTCACCAAGTCAACAGCAGAGAGCGCATGTGCCTCGAGAAACCTCGTTAGCCACCAGAGGCCCTCGTGGGCCTCTGCTCACTGCTGGTCCAGGAAAGAGAATCCATTATAAAGAGAACAACGCGGCAGGCAGTGCATGCGCAGAGCTGCGATCAGAAGAAAACAGAGTTGGGGAATCGAAACACTGCAGGGGATAAATGTTCACCTCTCTCTAAACACATCTGGTGGTGGTGGTTTAGTCTCCAAGTTGTGTTCGACTCTTGCGACCTCATGGACCGTAGCCTGCCAGGCTCCTCTGTCCATGAGATTCCCCAGGCAAGAATACTAGAGTGGGTTGCCATTTCCTTCTCCATAAACACACCTACACACCCCAAAACAGAAGATAATAGAAACAGCTTTCCAACATTATTAAATATCCTGAGATAAGCATTTTCTTTTTATAAATTCTTGATTCAAGGCTGTCATACATATATATTTGTCATATATACGTTTATATATGTCAACCTTGAATCGAAGATTTTTTTAAAAATCAGAGCTAAAATGGACAAAACCCAGGAAGATGTGAAATGAGAGTTGGCTGAACCTAGAAGAAGAAATAAACTTCAGCCTCCATGAATGGACTTGCGTTGTCCATGGGACCATTCCTTCCAGAGAGAGCAGAGTGACCGGTCACCTGGCAGCTGCTTTGTTGTCCTTTCTTTCCTAAACCGCAGCCCAAGGCAAACATTCCTTGCCCACAGCTGTACTTAACTGCCTCTTCCGAGGAGAAACAGTTTGTAAGGCTAGTCTTGGTGATGGCTTTTACTTTCCAAGTTCTCTATTAAAAAAAGACTCTAAGAATTACCCAAATACTTTCCTAGGGTGGCTCAAGTGATATTTGTTAAGTAGATAAAACTTGCCAAGGAGAGTGTCATCTCCATTGATAATATGTCAGAATTTCAGAGCTATAGAACTTCAGAGAGGTTTCCAAATTGCTTTGAATGACCACAAGTTAGGCTGTATTTTATAGTTCACAAAGTACTTTCCATGTGTTATATGCTTTAAAGTTACATTTGCTGTTGTTATTCTTGTTCAGTTGCTCAGTTGTGTCTGACTCTGTCACCTCATGGACTGCAGCACGCCAGACTTCCCTGTCCTTCACCATCTCCAGGAGTTTACTAAAACTTATGTCCATTGAGTTGGTGATGCCATCCAACCATCTCATCCTCTGTCATCCCCTTCTCCTTCTGCCTTCAATCTTTCCCAGCATAAGGGTCTTTTCTAATGAGTCAGCTCTTTGCATCAGGTGACCAAAGTATTGGAGCTTAAATTAAAGTTGCATATGGGCTAAAATAAAAAAAAAACCCACAGATTTGATGCTTTCTTCCCCGCCTCTGTGTTACAAGCAGCTTAGAAATGGTTTGTCTGATTTATGTACCTAGAAAATGAGACTGTCCATGGCTTCCTTAAATGAGACAGCTGCTGTACAAGCTAACTCTAGGCTAGGGGAGACTGTACTTCTCTAAAGACAGACACACCATCATCACCATCGTGCCTGTTCTCTTTGTCCCCCCACCCCATTCAGAGGTGAACTCTATTCCCTTCCCTTTGCATCTGGGTAGGTTTGAATCTCACTTGTAACCAGTAGAATGTGGGAGAAATAACGCTGTATTACCTTAGAGGATGACTTGGAAAAGGTGATGCTTTCTCACCTTGTTCTCCGGGATATTTTGAGACCGCTGTGCTGTGAGGAAGCCCAGACTAGTCCGAGGGAAGAGACTGCATGGTCTGAACCTACAAGAAGTAAGAGAAAGATGCTTGGGTGCTATCCACAGGTACGAGCTATTTCTACCCCCAATCCCAGCTTTGTCCAAGCCGCTTTCTCTCCGGCTGAAGTCCCACTCAGGACTCTCAGCCAGAACCACTCAGCCAAGCCCTACCTGAATTCCAGACCCTTGGAAACCAGATAATAAAATGCTGGTTGTTTTCAGCCACCAAGTTTTGTGTGATTTGTTATGCAGTGATGGATATCTGGAATGAATAGAGTGTCAGAAGAAAGGACTGTGTTAGAGGAGGAGTAACTGGCCTAATACCTTGTATGTGTGTGTGGGGGGGTGTTTGTGCACGCCCTGTTGCTCTGTCGCATACGACTCTGTGATCCTATGAACTGCAGCCCACCAGACTCTTCTGTCCATGGAATTTTGCAGGAGAGAATACTGGAGTGGGTTGTCATTCCCTTCTCCAGGGGATCTTCTCAACCCAGGGATCGAATCCGTGTATCTTAGATCTCCTGCATTAGCAGGTGGCTTCTTTACTACTAGCGCCTTTTTCAGTAGTTTTGTTTTGGAAGATTTTTAAAGAGGACGTTAATAGCCCAGAACACGACTCTTTTAAGAAGAATTAGGTTGCTCTCTAAATGTACCTTGTAAACTAACCTTTCCACTGGAAAAGAACTGAGTTATCCTCAGGTGGTTTTCTTCTTTGTAGTTTTAGATCTTTGAATATCTACTGCTTTTGGCAAAAGTGACACAAGACAATTCTTGGGAGAATTGTCTACCTTGTCCTTGAATGCGATAACCCTTATAAATGCAGAAACTGAGAACATGGGTACCAGTCTTAAGCTTTCTGATGAAGCCCAAGGTTGAGTGGCTCCTGCAGTGGCTGCATGGTGAACAACTTGTCTAATATCCTGGGTCGAGATAGAGGGAAGTGACTTCAAAGAGGGGGCTGGGATGAGATTTCATTCCTAATGGTGCAGTCACGATGCTCTAGAATCCACCCCTTGCCCCCCGGAACCTCAGACCAAATCATCCAAAAGTGAAACAATCTTAGACCCATGCAAACAGCCTAAATGTCCATCAACAGACGAATGGATAAAGGTGTGGTACATATATGAATGGAATATTACTCAGCCACAAAAAGGGATGAAATTGTTCCATTTGCAGAGATGTGGATTAACCTAGAGACCGTCATACAGAGTGAAGTAAGTCAGAAAGAGAAAAGCAAATATATTAATGCATTTATGTGGAATCTGAAAAAATTAAGTACAGAGAATCTTGTTTATAAAGCAGAAACAGAGACAGATGTAGAGAACAAATATATGATAGCAAGGGGTAAATGGGGGGGTGTGTGTGGTGGGGTGAATTGGAAGAGTGATATTGACATATATACATTAATATGTATAAAATAGATAACTGATGATAACTGAATAATACAGGGAACTCTACTCAGTGCTCTGTCGCAACCTAAATGGTAAGGAAATCCCCCAAAGAGGGGATATTTGTGTACGCAGAAATTATCGCTACATTGTGAACCCACTATACTGTGTTAGAGAAGACTCTTTGAGAGTTCCTTGGACTGCAAGGAGATCAAACCAGTCAATCCAAAAGGAAATAAGTCCTGGGTATTCACTGGAAGGACTGATGCTGAAGCTGAAACTCTTAATACTTTGGCCACCTGGTGCAAAGAACTGACTCATTTGAAAAGACCCTGATGCTGGGAAAGATTGAAGGCAGGAGGAGAAGGGGACGACAGAAGATGAGATGCTTGGATGGCATTACCAATTCAATGGACATGAGTTTGAGTAAACTCTGGGAGTTAGTGACAGACAGGGGAGGCCTGGCGTGCTGCATTCCCTGGGGTCACGAAGAGTCAGACATGACTGAGTGAACTGAACTGAACTGATATGCCAATAAAAAAGTTATATTAAAAAAAAAATCCCACACCCACTCACACTAGCAATTCCTCTCGTCTTAGTAAGGCCAGCGGTCAGGATGCCTGCTTCCCACACAGGAAACTTGACCCCTGGCCTTGTTGATCACAACGGCGGCTGTGACCACTCTTCCTTCACTCTCTGTGAGTAGAGATATACACAGATATGTGTATCTGTGGGTTTCAGGAAAGGGGATTTTCTGTCCTGAAACAGAAATACACATTTCCTCCTCTTAATTTTTCAACGAGTGTTGGACTTTTCAACTTAGACTCAGTTTATCTAAAAATGTACTAATCCTCCACCTGCCCATCCCAGCTGCTTCTTGAGGCTTCCTTGTCCTCTCTGGGGGCTGTTGGAACTTCTTCATATACAGCAGCAGTCTTCCATAACAGCTCTCATGTCTGGTACCATCTTGCCTAGTTCAGGGTCGTAGTCCATAGTTCAGGTCTTCATTATTTGCCTCAAGAGGCCCTTCCACCTCCAGCGCCCACCCTGCAACAGGCTTCAGTAGCTCTGCTATGTTTACATTGTACAATGGGAGTCCCCCTCCCCTTGGTCTAGGCCCTTTCCTGGGCTGCCTGTCCACTTCCATCCCCAGTCCTCCCAGGGCCAACAGGGATCCTAATGCTTTGACCTTGGCACATCTGCTTTTGACCAAGTGATTTTCTCTGAAATGCCTCTCTTGCTGCCCCCTGATTGAAACTACTCTCATCTTCTGCATCCCTTTGAAATCCCCACATTTAAAAACAGGACCCTGATGGTGTCCCTGCAGTGTCCAGCTGAGACCCTGAGCAAAATCCAGCAAATGTTTGTTAACAATGAATAAACAAATGTTCTACTGACCCCTTTCATTAACTGGCAGGACAGAAATAGAAATGCTTGCAGAATTATTACAGATATATGTGCATTCCTAGACCTGTGGTCATTTCTGAAGATGAGAGAATGTTTCCAAACCTATTTGAACCTATTTGAGAAGATTATTCAAAACTATCTTGTTGATCTTATTCAATTTAATCTTACATATTTAAGAAAAGGTCAAAGAATCTAATTTAGTGAGTTAGTACAGTGCAAAGGTTTAGATCATCAAAGGGCAACAGAATTCTTGGCTCATCCTTTGCAAGAATACATATCAGAATAAAATGATCCGCAGAAGGGGAGGTGTGCCCCATCTTTGGATGTTTTTCCACGGATGTGAGAAAAATTTCATGAAGTCATGGCAAGCTGGCTTCTGAGGGAAAAACTGAGATCATCGCAAAACGAAGGTTAACCAGTAAGTCTGTTTTAAAGCAATTGGAATCATCTGAAATTTCTCCATTACACAAAAGTCTTTGGCAAGGGAATAGAAAATAAATAGCAAATTTGAATCCTTATGTTTCATAGCTGTTGTAACTTCTAGGGGGTCTTCATTCTGACTTTTTTTTTTTAGGTGCCCATTTCCGACAACAAAATAGCTAAAGGATGAAGAGTCTTCTCAACTTACCAGCAATGTTCTTGCTTTGGAAATACCCATAATTACTCTCCTAATTCCTTGCATGTTTTTCTTCCCTCCCCCATCAGTTTCTTCTCAGGCAGGTTTCTGTGGTCAGGGAGGTAGGGGACAGGATGCTTTCTGGGGACAAGGTTAAGGACAGAGTCAAACTGACAGTATGAGCTGAGAGAGAGAAACTATGAAGGTATTTAGAGGTGGTCCTGCCAGAGGGAACCACAGATGCCCAGCCACTCTCTTTGGCCCCTTGTTTCTTTCTAATTTTATTTTTGGCTGTGCTGAGTCTTCATGGATGCACATGGGCTTTCTCTAGTTGCAGCAAGCAAGGGCTACTCTCTAATTGCAGTGGGTGGGCTTCTCATTACGGTGGCTTCTCTCGTTGCAGAGCGCAGGCGCTAGGTCGCTCAGGCTCAGTAGTCAAGGTGTGTGAGCTTAGTTGTTCTGCTGCCCTTGGGATCGTCTGTGATCAGGGATCGAACCCAAGTATCCCTTGCATTGGCCGGTAGATTCTTAACCACTGGACCGCCAGGGAAGCCCTGCCCCTAATTTTATTCTGCTTGTCAGCAGTGGGCATCCATGTCAGTTTCCCTTATTCCCCTTTCACCAGCAAAAGTCTGTAATTTGTAAAAGGTTGTGAGAGGAGGACATTCAAGTATAACACATAATACACTGTGTATTAGTCAAACACTCACAGAGGTCCCAAAGTGCCATTTTCTGTGAAGACTCAAGCGAGAGCAGAGTTCATCCTGGACTTCAGAGAAGACCATGTGGACCAGACAAAACTGAGATTGTAATAGTACAACATAGTCATTCATGCTGTGGAAATGAATCTCAACTAAGATGTACTAACCAAGTGCAGTGAGGCTTCAAAGGAGTGAGGGAGTGTGATACCCAGGACCCCTGAGCAGATGTGGGGAAGAGGCACAGATCACCAAGGGGGCTAAAGGTCGGGACAGTGATGACAAGTCTGGGTTTTGCCATGACCAGCTCATGCTGCTAAAGTGAAAGTAAGTGAAAGTCACTCAGTTGTGTCCGACTCTTTGCAACCCCCATGGATTTTACAGTCCATGAATTTCTCCAGGCCAAAATTCTGGAGTGGGTAGCCTTTCCCTTCTCCAGGGGATCTTCCCAACACAGGGATCGAACCAAGGTCTTCCGCATTGCGGGCGGATTCTTTCCCCACTGAGCCACAAGGGAAGCCCAAGAACACTGGAGTGGGTAGCCTATTCTTTCTCCAGTGGATCTTCCCGACTCAGGAATCAAACCGGGATCTCCTGCATTGCAGGCAGATTCTTTACCATCTGAGCTATTAGGGAAGCCCAGTCTGACAATACCAGGTCACTTCACTTTGTCCTGCTGTAAATTGAAACTCTGTTGCCACTCTCTTCATGCGGCTGCTGGGATGGCTTAAGAGAGTCAGAGGGATGGTACATGGCTTAGTGTCTGGCATGTTGTCAGTTCTTCATACATGCCAGCCGTGACCTGCTCTGTTTTGAGATGGAGTTTAAAGGAAAGCTTGGATTGTAGCAGGAACTGGCAGCAAAAAAAAAGGGGGTGTTAGGCTAAGCATCCTCCAAGTGTGTGTCTTTGTGTGTGTCTCTATGTCTATGTGTACATGTGTGTGTGTCTTCGTGTGTGTTCTGGTGTACCAGGAGCCTGTCAGGTCTTGAGGGCTATTCCATAGAGAAATGCCATCCAATAAAAATGTAGTGGAAGCCACATGTCATTCTAAGTTTTCTAGTGGCTATATTAAAAAATGTTAAACTGGTTAAATGAATTTTAATAATATATTTTATTTAATTCAGTGTATCAAAATATTTCAACATGGGGTCTGTGTAAAAAAATTGTTAATGAGGTATTTTACTTTTTTTGTACCAAGTCTTCAAAACTTGGTGTCTATTTTCTATACATCTCAACTCAGACTCCACATGGTTCGGGTGACACATAGCCATGCAGGGCTGGAGGCTGCTCTACTGGATGATGCAGCCATCAGGGGTCTTAATCTGATGGTATTAGCACAGTTTGGTTTGTAGGGTCCTCTCTAGCCTTTCCCCTAGAGAGAGAGATGGCAACACCTTTCCCTAAGACAATTAAAGAAAAGGAGAGGAAGAAAGGAAAGAAAAAGAAAGGAAGAAAAAATATGCCAGGTCACCATCTTTCACAGCTGGCTTGACCCTGAGGTGTTCACAAACAAAAGCTCTTTGGGCAGAAAAATGTGGAAGATACACACTGGAACATACTTTAACTCTTCCAGGTCATATTCAGAGAGACCCTAGAAATCTTGCAACAAAGTAACCTGTTTGACTCTATGTGACTCCACATTTCCCAATTTACTAGGATTATGGAACAGTGTTTTCTTTTGACACTTAACTACTGTTGGCACCATCCATTGGCAACCTGTTCTTTTCAACCCGTTTTTGTTTTTTTTTAAGATTTCAAGTAACATATTCTATTTTTTTTTAATTGAAGTGTAGGTGATTTACAATGTTACGTTAGTTTCAGGTATACAGCAAAGTGACTCAGTTATACATATTCCTTTTCAGATTCTTTTCTAGTGTAGGTTATTACAAGATATTGAATATAATACCCTCTCCTGTGTAGTAGGCTATTGTGGCTTATCTATTTTGTATATAGTAGTGGGTACCTGCTAATCCCAAATTCCTAATTTATCCCTTTCCCCTTTGGTAACTGTTAGTTTGTTTCCTATATTCGTGAGTCTGTTTCTCTTTTCTGAGTAAGTTCACTTATATTATGTTCTTAGATAGTATCAAATGGTGGCTCTCTGTCTGACTTACTTCACTTAACATGATAATCTCTAGGTCCATCCATGCTGCTGCAGATTATTCATTCTTTTTTGTGGCTGAGTAATATTCCACTGTCTGTATGTACCACATCTTTGATTTCCCTGGTGGCTCAGATGGTAAAGGATCTGCCTGGAATACAGGAGCCCCGGGTTTGATCTATGGGTCAGGAAGATCCCCTGGAGAAGGGAATGGCAACCCACTCCAGTATCCCTGCCTGGAAAATTCCATAGACAGAGGAGCCTGGTGGGCTACAGTCCACATCCTCTTTATCCATTTATTTGTCTGTGTATATTGAGATTGCTAAAGGGAACTTGAGCCTTGATTTAGTGATTTGGTGTTTTGTTTTGTTTTCTGTTTATAAGCAAGATGACTGCATTCATGGACTTATGTAATTCTGTAAAGGCTAGGGTGTTGACAGGACAAAAAAGATACGTGGTCATTTGACAATTTCATATTCCACTTAGTTTCATCTCCAGATCCTACTCTTGCAGATTGCAGGACTCTTTAAATTGTTGGAACAGGTGTAATTCAAGGGGTAAAGGAACAAATTGTCACTTAATTGATGGAGACAACAGAATCCTAGTTGACAGTTACTTTTATTTTTTACCACAGAAGACTATTTGGAGTTTTAGAAATCTGAGCATTCACATAGGGATATAAACAGCATTCTGGTAAAGCAAGTGCCCTGTTCGTAACCTGACCAGCAGGTGGGAAAAGGGATCAAAACAGGAAGAAAAGGCTCTTAGCTGTACAGTCCGCCCTCTGTCGTGTAAGCTGCCCTCCATGTCCTTGGATTCAGTTTCGCAAAATTTGAGTCTACAGGTGGTTGAATCTGTGGATACAGAACCACCATACGGGGCCACTTTCGTTCACCTACTACTGCACCCTTTTAATAATGGACTTGGGCACGGTGGGTTTTGGTATCTGCAGGTCCTGGGTCCACCCCATCCCCCCATACACCGAGGATGACTGTACCTCGGCTCTCAGCAACCCTTCCCAGCCAGGTGATGGGCAAGTCCCTGGTGGTTTTTGTGTCATTTAAAAAAATTTAATATGTTCGTTTTTGGCTCCACTAAGTCCTTGTTGCTGTTTGGGCTTTTCTCTGGTTTCGATATGGAGGTTTCTCATTGCCATGACTTCTCTTGTTGCTGAGCCAGGGCTCCAGGGCTCATGGGCTTTTCAGTAATTGCAGCTCCTGGGCTCGAGAGCACAGGCTCAGTAGTTTTGGTAGATGGCCTTCTTTGCTCTGCAGCATATGGGACCTTCCCAGATCAGGAATTGAACCCGTGTCTCCTGCATTGGCAGGCGAATTCTTTACCATGGAGCCACCAGGGAAACCCTGTGGCATTTAAAAAATGCATACAAGACACTAAGTGGCCAACTCTGTGTGTTGCAGATGAAGAAAGGACCTGCGGACTTCTGACCTTCCGCTGGGGAAGATACCCATTCAAGCCCTTTCAGGATGCTGAGCAGGTGGAGGCTGGACTGAGAGATGCTGGTGTGACGGGTAAATGACAACTAAAGCCTCATGCCCCGAGGCCCTGGATTCTCATCTCCAAATTCCTCCATGCGTGGGGACCTTATATGCTCTAGTGTGGTGCGCTGCTGTGGATGGTGCCTCTCTTCAAAAGGGTCAGGGAGGACGCTTACCTATTTTCAGGTACCTAAGGGATCCTGTCATGATGCAGTAAGCAGCGGGGACAAACCAAGGTCAGGACAGCTCACTGTAAGTGCTCAGAGTAGCAGAGCTCCAATTGTTTGGCAGACTCAGCCTTTTAATGGTTAATTCATTTCGTTCTCATCTCAGAGATGAGAACCCTGAAGCTGGTTGATTACTGAGAGCAGATGGTCCTGATGGTGGCCCTGTCCGAATGTAAAAGACTTTTTTCTCTTTCAGGAACATTCCCCACTTGCCTCTCTTCCCATCCCCACTTTTCATCTTTCTTTGTTCTTTTTTTTTTTTTCATGGAATCATAGATCTCTGTACAAAAGGGATTGAACATCAGAGGGACATCTGTGTAGGTCACTGTAGGGGATCACAGTTTCCCTGGGTCTCCTTAATCTGGAAGTCTGCTTTCTGCTTTCTGGAATCTGGGGTGGGACTCGGTGACCACCTTCACAGAGAAGGCGGCAGAGATGACACTGAGTGACTCTGAAGCCGAGAGCAGCGAAACCAGCATGGCCCCCAGCTGGCTCTCAGGCTTGGGGCAGCCTTGCTGGTGAGACCAGCCGCCACGTTGTGAGGCAGCCCAGGCCCTGTGTGTGGGGTTCCAGCCGCTAGCCACCCCCTAGGCCCCACTGATATGTGAGGGAGACTTCAGATGGCTCCAGCCTCCAGTCTTGAGCTGCCCCACTGCTGCCGGGTGGCACTGGGACAAAGTGAACCATCCCCTCCAATCCCTGACCCCACAGCAGATTCAGGACAGAATAAACTCACTGCTTTGGGCATCTCATTTAAACCCACTGCAGCACTGTTTAAGGCAGATGTCATTACACAGATTTCCAAGTAAGAGAAAGGAAGCCGAGTCAGATGAAGTGACTCACCCAAGGCCAGATGACAAGCTGGGATGTGAACCCAGGGCTCTCTGATGCCGAGCTTGTGAGATGAACTCTGACCCCAGTGCCCATTCCTTCTGGACTAGGAGCTGCCCTTCAAACACAGCTTTGCTCAGAGAAGGCAGACCATTTGAAGCAGGCGGACCAGCAAACACAGCTTTGGAGAACTAGGTTTATGTGTGTAGTTTGCTGTGACTCTGTTTCCTTACTTTGAATCCTAGCTAAACTCGTTGCTCATGGTCAATTGCTGAGTTGTGTCTGACTCTTTGAAACACCATGGACTGTAGCCCACCAGGCTCCTCTGTCCATGGCATTTTCTGGGCAAGAATACTGGAGTGGGTTGCCATTTCCTCCTTCGGGGGATCTTCCCTGCCCAGGGATCAAACCTGTGTCTCTTGCATCTCCTGCACTGGCAGGCAGATGCTTTACCACTGCACCACCTGGGAAGCCCTTAGCTAGACCCTGGGGTCCTGCCTTAAACATACAGTCCTCTCATGAGGCTGCCTGCTTCCCCCACCACACCCCACCAAGAGGTTGGATTCATGGTCTCTGCTCACATTACATGAGATTCATAGCATATGGAATGGTGTTCACATTTCTATGTTGCCCATGTTTGAATTCAGGCTCCATGCGGCCAGAGCCTGGTCTGTGTCTCCTGTTCTTCATTTTTTTTTTTTTTTAGCACAGCCTCTAATCTGTAGCAGACAGTGGATAAATGTAAACTAAATCAACAGCAAAAGAGCAGGAAGTATGAATTTTCTTGAGAAGGAAGATGGTAACATAAGGAAATACAAAATTCCAGGTATAAACACTGAAGTCTTATCTTGGGGCTAAGGGGTTGTCTTTTGAGGTCAAGGTTTCTTTGTCATTTCCTTTGTTTTTCCTGTGAGATGAAACATCTTTGGGTCTCACTTTTATAAATAAACGGCTTCCACAAGATGCAACAGTAAACTAAACAATAACAGGAACCGGCGGGACTCTGCATTATTATTTCTCTGTGGGTTGTTATTCAAGTGGAAAGTATTTTCAGATGTGCAACACTGGAGAACTGACTTTGGTATGGATGTTGAAATGTGACCTGTCGTGTGTGCTCTCATCTCCGTCAGCCTTTGCTCATAGGATCGGTGGCCTTGTGGCTTTACCTAGACACCCTTCTTGTACCGCCTCTGGTTCTCAGTAAGCAGAATGTCCTGAACCAAATATGATCCACGGAGGATGCCTGCTGCTGGCCCTGCTCAGTTAGTTAAAAGCTAGTGCTGCCATCAGCTGGCGGAGAAATTTAAAGTGGGTTCATGGGGAGGAACTCATCCAACCCCCAAGTGGCTCAGACAGTAAAGAATCTGCCTGCAATGCAGGAGACGTGGGTTCAATTCCTGGGTTGGGAAGATCCCCTGGAGAAGGAAATGGCAACCCAGTCCAGTGTTCTTGCCTGGAAAATCCCATGGACAGAGGAGCCTAGCAGGGCTATAGTCCATGCAGTCCCAAAGAATCGGTCACGACTGAGCAGCTAACATTTTCACTTTCATGAGGATGGAAGATATTCCTTTTTTTTCATCCTCTTTTTTCCCGCTTTCTTTTCCTCCATCCTACCCATTCCTTCCAATAGGAAGGTGCAGCTTGGAAGCCTGTTGGTAATAAGGAGAAGCAAAGTGAAAGTTTCTCAGTCCTGTCCGACTCTTTGCAACCCCATGGACTGTATAGTCCAGGCCAGAATACTCTAGTGGGTAGCCTTTCCCTTCTCCAAGGGATCGTCCCAACCCAGGGGTCAAAACCAGGTCTCCTGCATTGCAGGCAGATTCTTTACCAGCTGAGCCACAAGGAAAGCCCAAGAATTGCTTGAAAATAGTAGCGTTTATTGAAGATTTTCCATGAGCCAGGTCTTGTTTGAGGCACGTTACGTGTTCTATTCTCACAGTAGCCCTCGTGGGCAGTGGTATGACCCCATTTTACAGATGGGCACAGAGAGGTGAAGTCACCTCTGTGTAATGATGCCTGGCACACTCAAGTGCTTCCTGTTATTTGTCAAGTGAGCTGTGTGTTAGTTTGAGTCAAGCATTCATGTGCAAGTGTTTTCTTTTTTAAAAAATTCAAAGTCTTAGCTATTCACGAGTCATTTTTTTTAAAAAAGCATTTATTTTATTTATTTGGCTGTGCTGGGTCTTAGTTGCAGCATGCAAACTCTTAGCTGAGTTATGTGGGATCTAGTTCCCTGACCAGGGGTCAAATCTGTGTCTCCTGCCTTAGGAGCTTGGAGTCTTAACCACAGGACAGTCAGTGCAAGTGTTTCTACGGGCAGTGATGCAGGAGGTAGAGTGAGGGAGTGAGGGGTGTGGCAGGGAAGGGGGGAGGCTGTTCAAGGTGGGACCCTGAGCAGGGCTCAGCCTCGCTGGAAACCTGTGACAGACCGTGTAGGGAGCATCTAGAAATTGTCCCAATAAGGGACACAGAAGTTGGGGTGTTCCTAGAGAAATTATAGGGACCTTTTGAAGCAAGTGTGATTGTCACAATTATATCCTGTAAGTTGCCCCATTTGTCCAGGGAATGGAGGAAGGAGAATATATCAAGCAGGACTCCTGGCTTCCTAGACTTCCCTCTGTTCTCTGTATTAGTTCGTCTTGTACAACAAAGCACCTTCAGACACAGTGGAAACAAGGCTATGTGCTTAGTCGTTCAGTCATGTCCGATCTTTGCAACCTGTTGAGTAGGCTTATTGAGTAGCCCCTTGAGTAGACTCCGGTAGTTGCTGATGGACAGGGAAGCCTGGCATGCTACAGTCCGTGGGGTTGCAAAGAGGCAGACACGACTGAGTGACTGAACTGAACTGGACTGTAGCCTGCCAGGCTCTTCTGTTCATGGGATTCTCCAGGCAAGAACACTGAAGTGGGTTGCTGTGCCCTCCTCCAGGGGATCTTCTCAACCCAGGGTTCGAACCCAGGTCTCCTGTATTGCAGGTGGATTCTTTACCATCTGAGCCACCAAGGAAGCCCATAATAAGGGTTTATGCAGCACACTCCATAAAGGTTGACCGCAGTTGGTCTGATCTAGGGTGGACTCAGCTGGGTGACTCTGCTGACCTTGCGGGGAGGGTTGAGGGGAAGGGCTGATCCAGGCTGGGCTCTACCAGACCACTGCTTCCAACCTGATCCAGCAAGGCCTCTTGCTCAGGTATGGGCTCAAGCCTGTTACATCTGACTGCATTCTAAATCTAGGCTTGAGGGCAGTGGCAGCCCAAGAGCAGCTCTTCTCATGACCATGGGAAAGGCAGGGGTGTAGGCAGAAGTGCAGAGACTTCTTCACCAGTGCTCCTGTGTGACTGGGTTGATAACGCAAGTCACATGGCCATGCCCGAGTCAGGAGGCTGAGCGAACTCCACCTGTCCTGGGTGGGGGTGTCTACTGTTGGCCTTGGCCTTGGTCAGAACCCAGAAGTCCCTCTCTTACGCTGCCTCTGCTTCTGTCACATTGGGCAAAGACAAGCTGAAATTTAAAGGCTTTTCCCAGTGGCAGTTTTGGTTCTAACTCTGGGCCAAACCCCAAGTCTTAATGATATTCTGTGTGCTCATGCTCAGTCTCTAAGTCGTGTCTGCCTCTTTGTGACCCCATGGGCTGTAGCCCACCAGGCTCCTCTTTGTCCTTGGGATTCTCCAGGCAAGACTTCTGGAGTGGGTTGCCATTTCCTTCTCCAGGGGATCTTCCCCACCCAGGGAGCAAATCTTCATCTTCTGTATTGGAGGGTGGATTCTTTACCACTGAGCCATCAGGGAAGCCATATGATGTGGTTATTAGAAGCTACACAGCCCCAGGTTCCAGAAACCTCTGGGAGCTCAGCCCTTTGTGGGCCATTGCTGCCCCTTCTGGTATCACAGTTTCGCCCCTCCTGGCCTCAGGAGGTGTCTGGGGTTGTTGAGCTTCCTCAGTGACAACCACTACCCCCACCGGCAGCGGCCTCAAATGGTTTTACTTGGCCTCAGCACATACCAGTTGCTTAAGTGCGTCAGAATGAAATAAGAGCAGCCAGTGGGATGACTAAATTGTCGATTACACTGATGTGTATACTTTCCTACAATTGGGGAGAGTGCTCTGAGTTTGGTGAAAATGTCATTTCTTTGCCTCTTGGTACCTTGGCTCTCCCATCTGGCACGAATACAGCTGAAGCTGGAAGGAGAGGAGGCGACGCTTTTAAGTTGGTTGGAATTAGCAGCCATAAATTTACAGGGCTTTTTCCAAGTGAGCATGGAAAAGACTTGCCATCTGATGCTTTTTGTGAGTTCTAAGTCGTAAAGCATCTGCTAAGGGTGGCTTGACAGTTGTGTTCTTGGCCCTGTAGTGGAGGTCTGCGGCAGAAACCTAAGCCTCGAACGATTAACTGTGTTTCCAAACACTCGTAAGTTATTCATACTGTGTTTGCATGTTGGCTAAGCAAGCAAGACTGTACTCTAGCGTCTTCATGATGGTCTCCTATTCAGCCCAACAGACTAATTAACTCGTCCATGCCAGCATGTGCTTTATGAATGCTGCTGAACGCCTGTGAACTTTATGGCTGATATCCATCTTCGTGAATGCACAAAGATCAGGCAGAAAGTACCACTACCATTCTTCTGGGTGGGAAGGATGCAGGGGGAGAGGAGAGGTGAGATGCAGCAGAGGAGCAGTTGTGTTCACAAGCACCTGACCACTGTAGGCAGCTGGGGTCCAGCCTGCCCAGGAGCTCTGGGGGGTGGCATTGATCTCCCCTAGGAATTACTTCTCCCAGGAAGTGAGGACACCGGGCATTCATCCACCAACTCCCGCTCATCACAAGGCAGTAGCTCCTTGGTCTTCTGGCCTACCCGGACATGCTCTTGCTGTTTGTCCTCAGATCAAAGAGAGTCATGGGTACCAGAGGATGGATATTTTGGAGTAGTTAATTTGTTATTTAAAAAAAAAATCAAAACAAAAGTAATGTTAACTTTTTTAAAGTCAAAAAGTGGCATGTATGGGAGGGCAAGTGATAAGGGGACATGGGTGAGGTACCTCCACATCTCATATGGAGGTACCGGGCAGTTTGAGGAATGGAAGGAGGGGTCTTGTAGCTTTTAAATCTGAGCACAGTGGGAGTGAAATCCCTCTGAGACCTTAGGACAGAATGGGGAAAGGAGAGCATTTGTGTGTGTCCATGGCTATTTATTTATTTAAATTTTGTCACAGTCATAAAATGAAACATTAGACAACCACTTATAAAGGTAGAGGGCATCCCTGGTGGCTCAAACAGTAAAGAATCTGCCTGCAATGCAAGAGGCCCAGGTTCAAAAGATCCCCTGAAGAATGGCTACCCACTCCAGTATTCTTACCTGGAGAATTCCAGGGACAGGAGAGCCTGATGGGCTATAGTCCATGGGAATCGCATAGCCATGACTGAGCAACTAACATTTTCATTTTTTCAAAAAAGGTAGACTATGGTGATGATATAAAACTGTCTTCAAGTTATAGTTCTGAGTAGAAAAAAACACAATACAGAGCAATCTTTAGAATATGTTCCCCTTTATAAAAATAGCTTTGATGTTGTTGTTTAGTTGCTCAATTGTGTCTGACTATTGGCAACCTCGTGGACTGTAGCCCACCAGGCTTCTCTATCCATGGAATTCTCTAGGCAAGAAAACTGGAGTGGATTGCCCTTTCCTCCTCCAGGGGATCTTCTCTACCCAGGGATTGAACGTGCGTCTCCTGCATTGCAGACGGATCCTTTACCACTGAGCCACCAGGGAAGCCAAAAGTAGTTTATTGGAATCTAATCTATGTGTCATAAAATTAGCCCATTTTAAGTCTACAGGTATGCGTGTTTTAGTAAACTTGGACAGTTTTCTAGAAATGTTACACAAATGGAATCATCCGTGGTGTCTGGCTGCTCTCACTCAGGCATCCATGGCTGTAGCATGCCCCTAGTTTGTTTCCTTTTTCTGTGGAATAGTATTTCATTGATTGGATATATCACTTTTTGTTTAGCCATTCTACAGTTGATAGACATGTGGATTGGTTTCAGTTCCATTTTTATGAATAATGCTACTGTGACCATCCACATACAAGCCTTTATGTCAACATAGATTTTTATTTTCCTTGGGTAGGTATTTACAAGTGAAATTTCTGGGTCATAGGATGAGTATTTGTTTAGTTCTTTAAGAAACTGCAAACCTGTTTTCCAGAGAGGCTGCTCCATTTTACTGCCTTCCCACCAACAACGGAGACTAATTTCCATTCTCACAGTTGATGTGGTCAGGTTTTATGTTGTTCGCCATTCTGATAGATGTGTAGTCTCACCTTACTGTGGATTTAACATTTCCTCATCACTAAGGATGTTGAGCATCTTTTCATGGGCTTATTAGCTATTGGCTTATCTTCTTGGCAATGTGTCCCTTCCGATCTTTTCTTATGTTTGTTTTGGGTCCTTTTGTCTCCTTATTAATTAGTAAGGGTTCTGGATTCCTGCCATGTTTTCTGGAAGTTTGAAATTATGTCCAAATAAAAAGTTAAAAAAAGGCTACCCCCCATCAGGATGGTGGACCCAGGAATTGTCTCACAGCCTGGACATGCTTGCTAAAAGAATCAAAGGGAAGGGCAAGATCAGACTTTGATTTTTTTTGCCAGAAAAAGTCTTGACGACAAGGCGGATCTTTATTAAATGAAGGCATACTTCCTTGACCGCTTTTTCTCTGTGAATGGGAAATTGGTGATTAAAATGTGTCCAGATGTTGCATAAAGAAAAGCATGAAAAAGCTTATTAGTATCTCCCTTCCTTACATTAAGGCACAAGTTTCTCCACCCCCTCAGCCTGCTACTCTGCGTATGGTCAGGAGGCCCCTGGGGAGCTGGTCACATGGCACATCTAGAGGGATGGGAGGGCTGGGTGGTCCCCGTTCTGGCACTGAGAGCACAGACTCAACCAGGGTCCAGCAGGCCCCTGGTCTTGCCCTCTCACACTGATCCTGATTGCAGACTCACCTCTGCTTCATGTCTCCCTTCTTTCTATAACTTCTCACATTGTGAACATGAACCAGATCCACACCTGTACATATACTGAATTCAAACAAGAATTAATGGGCTGATATAGTCAACAGCAGAGGGAATCAGGATGATGAGAAGGAGAAGGAAGACCTTCTCACTTACTTGCCATCTCCTTGACTTGGCCAGGTTGGCTTGTACTTATCAGCTTATTTTCCAGATAGTTAGTGAGCATCAACTGTTCATCATTTCATTTGCTCACTAAGCCTTTATAACTCCTAATCGGCATCAGGCACTATCTGAGGCTTGGAGTAGGGGAGCAGTTAGTAGTGAACAAAAGGGACAAAGTGCTTTCCCCCAAGAGGTTCTCTGTTCTCTTAAAAGGAAGGAATAGATGCATAGAAGTGGGAGAAATAGACAATAAATAATTGAACAAATAAATACACAATAGATAGCAGTTTATAATAAGCATTACAAGATGAAATAAAACCCAGTAAGGAAGTAGAGACAGATGTGTTCATAAAGCTTCCGGAAGGATGTACTACAGAGGATTAACAAATAAAATGATAATTTTAAGCAATTTATTTTAGTAATTTGTTTTCTAATTTTTCTATAACAAATTTGTATTGCTCTTTTTGGCAAAAAAAGAGTTATTCCAAACTTACCAAAAGCATTAGATTTGAATGTCGATATGATTCATTGTATCATATTTTATAACCAAAAATGCTGGGAAAAAAATCAACTGGAAAATAATACCTAGTCTTTATTATCTGTGTTGTGGTTCTGCATGTTTTAGAAAGTTTGATGTTTGGAACTATATGATCAATAAATTATGGAAAACCAGACATGTTTATAAAATGCCTTTCTGATGGGTAACTTGGAAAGATGCGTGATCTCTTCAGGTCTTGGTAAATTACACATTTTGCTAAGTTGGTCAGAACAGAAAATAGTAGCATTAAATGCAAGATGCAGAGACTGAACCATCTGAGCCCCAAATGCTGGTTCTAATATTGCTTTGTTTTCACTGGCAAAGGGAGCTGCAGATGTGTGTCTAGGAGCTCACACAACAGATCATACAGTGCAGATTTCAGTCATTGGGTTAGCTCGACCCAAGAAGACTCCCAGACTTGGAAAAGTTAGACACAAATAAAACATTTTCAGCCCTCACCCAGACTCTTTGCCTGGGGCTCAGCTCCCTGGAACATGCAGACATGTATGACGGGGGTGGGGTGGTGACCGTGCCGCCCTCTCTCTTCCCTCCTTCTCTTTCCTTCCCCACTACTTCCACCCAGCTGCCTTTGCCTTTTCACTGATTGGCGCCACTTTCCAAAAATGGTGACACTTTATTTCCTACCGTCTCCACTGATTATTACAGCTCTTCAAGAAACTCGTTAGGTCACACAACACTCCCACTGAAAACATCCACCCAAAACCTTCCACCCCACACGGTCAAGTCATTCACTCCATTTCTGGTCTAGCGTGACTTTAAAGTCCACTTGGGAATAAATCAGATCCTATCCA
Source organism: Antilocapra americana (assembly GCA_007570785.1). NCBI lineage: Eukaryota > Metazoa > Chordata > Mammalia > Artiodactyla > Antilocapridae > Antilocapra > Antilocapra americana. Next base: position 4,104,698 of record ML663575.1, on the reverse strand, counting down.
AATAGTAACTTCATTTGATGGCTTGCAGGCTTGGTCACTGGAAAAGGACATGGCAACTCACTCTCACTCTTGCCTGGAGAACCCCATGGACAGAGGAGCCTGGCAAGGTCCATGAGGTTGCAAAGAGTCGGACATGGCTGAGCCTACATGCATAAGCTTGTTCAGGTTTTCTTAATAACTAATTTGAATTCGTAATTATCCATGTAGCACCAAAAAAGAAACTCATAATCTATGTCCACATAGATTCTTATATATAATATATTTTTAATACATATTTTCTGATCATGTTATGATTCTATTTTTACAATGTCAATGTTTTGTTTTGGGAGTTGTTTTTTTTTTTTTTTTTTTTGGCATCCCACATGGCATGCAGGATCTTAGTTCCCTGACCAGGGATTGAACCCACGCACTCTGCAGTGGAAGTGCAGAGTCCTAACCACAGGACCACCAAGGAAGTCCTCACATGGATAGTTAATTGCTCTTACTTTAAGTCTGAGCTCTGTGGCTCTCTTCAGGCCAGTGATTTTGGTTTTTCCAGTGATTCCCATTGTTTCAGGGTGATTGATCCCAATGGCTTTGAGGGTTTCTTGTTTGTTTATGTTTTGCTTCCTTGTTGATTGGATTCTAAGGAGCCCCACTGTCACTCCTTCATTTTACATTTCTAGATCCCTCGTTATTGGAAAATTAAATGATGCTACTTGAGAGAAGGCTTAAATGAGGCAAGAATTCGTACTACAAAGAAAAAGTGCACTTTGAGCTCAAACTAATATTAAAAGTTTTCTACAATTCCGCAAAGTTAGCGAAGGTATATAAAGGACTGTTTGAGGTTGGCAAATATTGTATTGGCGTCTTATTTTCTTATAACAAGTAGCAGTCTCACTAAAAAGAGCTCATTTGTTTTTATATAACCATATTACACACTGTACTGGTTCAGTTTCGCTGTTATTAGTTTTATTAGGCTTTGTTTTGAAATTTGCCGTTTTTTTTTCTTCCTTGGACTTTAAAAAGCAGAAGTCACAGTGACACGCTCAGTGTGGCATTTGCTGATGCATAAGAGTGTGTGTGGTTTTAATTTCTGGTTGTTTTTTCTCCCTCAACCTTTTCCTTTAGTTAATGTGAATCACATTGTATTTTCCACTCCTGGACACTGATTCAGAGCCATCCACTTCCTCCGGAGCTCAGCACACCACCAGGTCCTCTGGGAAATGGATTAGTCACAGCCCAGCCAGGCACCTTGCATGCCACAATCAGTATTAACTCCAACAGCCATGCATTTAGGAGGAAGATGAAAACTACTGCACCATCCTCCTCTGGGGAAGGAATAAGGCCTCAGTTTGGCGGGGGGTGGTCTGTATGGTCTGCCACACTCCTTGGATTCATCTCTACAATACAGCACACAGGCAGATTAGAAAGACAGAGGTCTCATTTGGCTCAGAAGCTTTTCGGGTGCCCTTCTGCCCTGAGGAAACACACATTAGATTTGATCAGGGCCCCATCCCTGGGGCACTGTAGTGTTTGTGGATGGGCTGAATCTTAATATATGGTTGCAATTTTGAAAAATTTGGAACAGATTTATTTATGTCCAACATGTTTTTATCAAATTCACTTGAGTCTAATTGCAGAAAATTTCAAGACCAAGGGTTTTTCTTCATAGGCCAGACTTATCAAGACATTCCCCAGGTCATGCCTTAATTATATCAGTAATTGTTGCTAGGTTTCAACTTACATTTAGCAACATTGGTTGACAGCCATGACCGTTAGTCCCCACTTAATACAGCCTGACCTAAGGGTGTTATGGCTGTGACCTCTACAATTGGGAGAACTCTTTAATTGTTCTGTTCTGAGTAAAGCCTCTTCACGTTTAAGAGACTAGAGCAGCTAAAGAGCAGGGACCCGTGGTTAAGTAGCTTAATAAACTGAACAAGGTATCAGAAGATCATGTTCTGGTCTGAGCCCCAGGTGGCTTTGGGGAGCTGTGTTTGCACCTGACTTTCAGTCTGTTAGCATATGTGGCAGGAGGCAGAAAGGCCAACCCCTAACAGTGCTCCCAGGAGAGGGCTGGGTGTGGTGGCCCTGTGGTCAGAACTGGGTCACACAAACAGAAAGCCTGAGCAAATATTAGATGAACGTACAGGGAGTACAAGTCCTTAACCTTCAGAGTGAGAAGGATCACCAGCTCTGTCTCCCTGGGACGACGGAGCTCTCATCCACAGATTCGGCTTTTGTCTGTCCTGTTGATGATCTGGAACCTGGGGAATCCAGAATACGGTAACCCTCCCACCCGGTTAGAAATTGTTAGCGTGTGGGTGAGGCAATCAGGAGAGCCATGTGCTACCCTGGCTCTGACGCTGGTGGGTAGGTAGCAGCCTCTGGGCCTCACCTTCTTCACTGGTGGAATCAGAGTAGGGCCGCTCTACCTGGTGGGCAGGATGCTGTGTGGAAGAGGGTGCTGGGGACCCCACTGGGAGATAGCACCACAGCTGGTATCAGTGTCTGCAGTGTCAGGGAGAGAGGAGGCGCCCGATGCCTGCTGTCCACATGTTCAGCGAACTCTCAGCTCCCCTTGGCCAGCAGCTCCCTCAGGTGTGACTTGTGACACGTCTAGAAGCCCTACTTGTTATTAACATCATAAATCACTAGCTAGCCTGAGCCCTGGCCAGAAAGTGATTTAGACATGACTCTAATCTTTCTCTGTCTGACTTACTTCCCTTAATATGATAATCTTTAGGTGCATCCATGTTGCTGCAATGGTGTTATTTCATGCTTTTTTATGGCTGAGTAATATTCCATTGTATATATGTACCATGTCTTCTTTATCCACTGCTCTGTCGGTGGACACTTCGATTCCCTCCATGTCTTGATTGCTATGAATAGCGCTGCTATGAACATAGGGGTACCAGTATCTTTTCAAATTAGAGTTTTCTCCAGATATGTGCCCAGTAATGAAATTGCTGGATTATATGGTAGCTCTATTTTTAGTGTTTTAAGGAACCCCCATACTATTCTCCATAGTGAACATACAATTCCACTAACAGTGTAGGCATGAATGTTCAGCTGTGATTGTCTTGTCACTCGTGCTTCATACAGGAAAGAAGACCAGTTGGTGTCAATGTGATTTCCATAATGTTTGTTCTCTTTAGCCTTTTCTTTATTTCGTATTTTAGCTGTTTTGCAGGACTTAATTTAGAGAACTAATTGGACCTGCTGTGAGCTGGTCTGAGAACATGGCTGCAGATGCTTGAGAGGAGTCCTCAGGCTTAACTTCAGATTTCATCCTTGCCGTCTGTTGGTCATCCTGCCTATGCCAACACTGTCTCTCCACCCTTGACCATGTGCCCAAGCTTCAGAGTCATATCCAACTCTCTTGGTCACCTCCACCCACAGCCTCTTCAAATTTAGCTGCGCTAAAATGCATCTGTTTCATTTCTCCCACTGTACCTGCTGTTTTTCTGGATGCTGTATACTGGTGAATTGTACTACCTTCTATGCCAGTTTCTTGCACATTAAACCTGAAACTTACCTGGGGCTCCCTTTCCTCTATCCACCTCCCACAGGTATCAAGTCTTGACCCTTTAAATAGAATCTCACCCATATGCCCCACCCTTTTGGATGCATGGATCAGCCTCCCATCTCCCACCCTGGGTGGCCCCCTGGAAATGTCACCTACTGCTCAGAGGTATTCCGAGGTGTCTCATCATCACCCAGATGGTCAAATCCTCATTAGCTGGCACGGTCTACAAGATGGTCTGTTCTGTGCAAGCCAGTTCCCCTTCCATAGAACCCTTGGTGCTCTAGCAATAGTGAGCAAGATTGAATATATAGGGACTTCCCTGGTGGTCCAGTTGTTAAAACCCTGCATTCCCTGGAGGGGGCCTGGGTTCAGTCCCCGGTTAGAGAACTAAGATCCCACATGCTGCATAGCATGGCCAAAAAAAAAAAAAAAAAAAATGAGGGTATATGTTTATATTTAACTGATTCACTTTGCTATACGGCAGAAACTAACACAACATTGTAAAGCAACTATATTCCAATTTAAAAAAAATTGGATTTATGGTCTCCCCAGAGCACTTGCTCACCCCTCGCTCCTGAAGGGCATTTCTCATGCTTTTCTCTCTGCCTGGAACCCCTTCCACTGCCTACTCATCCTTCCAGGCTCAACTCTGAGGTTGTCTTTGTAGAGCCATCCTGGTCTTTCTCAGAGGACTTCACACCTTTAACTTCTGTCACCATTGTGCTGGTCACAGATCTCAATTTTAACAGTAATCATGTGAGTGTCTGGGGGCAGAGGGTAGCTTTCTTTTTCTTTTTTGGCCATCCTATGGGGCCAATTTTCAGAACTGCAAGATCTTAGTTCTCCAATCAGAGATTGAACCCCAGTCTATGGCAGTGAAAATGCTGCATCCTAACAACTGGACCACTAGGAATTCCCTGCATTAGTAATTTTGTATTCTTTCCCATAGCAGAGGCTTCCCAAATAGAATAAGCCTCAGGCTCCCTAAAACCTGGATCTGTCTCTGCTGGACTTGGTAGCAATTACAGGAGCCTCTTAGGATCTCAGGAAGAGAGATATTTGCAAGTTCTGGCTGTCAGGGACACAGTAGGAGCCAAGAAAAAGAAAAAATGGACTTTTACAGTTTTTTAAAAATGAACTCAGACATGAGTTACAAAAGCTCAGGTCCGATCCATCATTTCCAGGTGCAAACAACCAGGTAGTGACCATCCTCCTAAACCACCAAGGTCTCCCCACAGGCTGGGGTGGGCCTTGGGTTCTGATGGCCTCTCAGTGGCCCCTTTCTCCGGAGACCTGTTCTTGGTGACACTTAGGACAGACCCTGCGAGAAAGGCCAGTCATTGACTGGCAGATGTGGGTATAGAAGGTGGGTCCTGCCTCCAGTGGGATAAATATGGTTCCATTCATGTTATGGAGCTGCCTGTGGGGTCAGGCCAAGGCCAGACTTAACCGTAGGCACAGACTTGCTTCTGCTGCTGCTGCTGAGTCACTTCAGTCGTGTCCAACTCTGTGCGACCCCATAGAAGGCAGCCCACCAGGCTCCACCTTCCCTGAGATTCTCCAGGCAAGAACACTGGAGTGGGTTGCCACTTCCTTCTCCAGGCACAGGCTTGCTGGGCTCTTTATCCTTCCTCCTCTGCCTTCCTTGCCCCCAACACACTCCCAGTGAGCCATGTGCATCTGAATCCCCATCCCGGGCTCTACTTCTGGGAAATCTGGTTCAGGACTAAGACATTCTTATCTCCAAATGCTTGAGCAGCCTGTGCTTGATCTTCTAGTAGTTGGCCTTCCAGGACAGCTCGGATCATCCAATGGTCTTTCCTAGGCTAAGCCCAGTAGGTCGAACCTATTTGTAAGAAGATGGCCCACCTGCCCCATCCTTCCCTGCTTCCCACTCTTCCCTGGGAAACCTTTCTCAGGCAGTCAGCTCATCCTTGGTGGCCAGGCTTCTGTTCTCTCACCTCCTGGTTTCTCTCCTCACCTCGTCTGATGTGGCAGAATCCCCGCATAGGTGCCCACTGAACTGAGCCCTGTGTTCTCTTGAGAGCTTGGGACTCATGGAAAAGGACTTGCTGCAACAAAGAAATGGCTTCTGCGTGCGTGCGTACTAAGTCACATCTGACTCTTTGCAGCCTCATGGACTAGAACCCACCAGGCTCATCTGTCCATGGGATTCTCCAGGCAAGAATACTGGAGTGGGTTGCCGTGCCCTCCTCCAAGGGGTCTTTCCAACCAAGAGATCAAACCCATGTCTCTTAGGTCTCCTGTGTTGGCAGGCATGTTCTTTACCAGCAGCACCACCCGGAAAGCCCTAGAAATGGCTTACATGAGCCCATGTGCACTCAGGCACTTGCCTCGTCTTGCGCAAAGAGTCAGTTCAACCCAGAGTCCCTTTCACGTGTGCCCTTGGTCGTCTTCTCTAGCATGCTCTCCGGTAATGCATTCTGTCCCCCTGCTCACAAGAGTTCACACTGATTTTCCCAAACGTCACTTTGTGAGCCTGTGGTCTCAGCCAGTTGAATTATATTTTGTATCTCAGTGATGTCATCTGGTTCCATTTTTTCCAAAGCATGTTACAGACACCGCTAGAGACAGCCCAGAAGATTTTTCAGTGGTTCTCAGATGAGCATTTTTATACTTTCACTTCACTGTTTAATTCTTACAAACCTAATTTATAGTATAAAAAAATAATTAACACATCAAATACATAGCTTCTTTTTTAAAAAAATAAATTTAAGTTTAAAGTGAATCAAAGAAAATCCTTAAACCCGTGTGTACACAGTATTAAGAATCACTAAGGCATTTTTCTCAAGACTGAGGTTTAGAAATCACTGGCTTACAAGATTTACCACATCTCTCTACTTAAGCTTAACCTTGAAGCAATCCTTATTCTAGTTTAACTTTTTAGTAAACATCCTGAGCAGAACAGTCATGGAAAGAAATGTGGGGCCTGCTCCTGTGTGATAGCGATTTATCAACCAGGGCTCTGGGCGTGTGGACATGTAACTACTGTTTTGTCACCCTCTTATGCACAATGTTCCATCTTGCTAAAAAGGTGTCATTATTTGTCAGCTCCTTTTTTTGAAATTCAGACCCATGGCTAACAGGTTCATTTTTATTTATTTTACTAATTTCCTAGTCTAATAGCCCTGCCAAAAACATAGTGCTGAATGACAGACCTTGTCTTTGGAGATCAAGCTGACCCTGGGGATGAGCACTTTTGCCCAAAGATAGACCATTTTGCCAGTAATCCCAGTTAGAGTCATCCACGTCTTAGAGAAACGAGTCAGCTTCCTTCTCTGGTCTGAAACCAGGGCCCACATTATCTACCAACCTTGCCCCAGCACCTCTTCAGTTCCCTGTGAATGCTGGACGATGATCACAAATAATCTCATGTGCGTTTTAGTTTTAATCACAGCCTGGCACCTGTTCCCTCCAGGCTGGGAAATGGAAGTGCCAGTGGAACACCCAGACACCCTCTTATAGCTGTGCTGTGACCTTGAGGATCCTGGGCTCCTTGTTAATGCTGGTCTCCTCCTCCGAGTCCCAAAGTCTCACTTCTTTATTTGTTCGTATCATGGGTATTAGGGTTTCTCTGGTAGCTCAGCTGCTAAAGAATCCTCTTGCGGTGCAGGAGACCTGGGTTCGAACCCTGGGTTTGGAAAATCCCCTGGAGGAGGGTGTGGCAACCCATTCCATTATTCTTGCCTGAAGAATCCCCATAGACAGAGGGGCCTGGAGGGCTACAAACCATGGGATCACAAAGAGTCAGACATGACTGAGCCGCTAAGTGCGGTAGCTGTGTTTTTCTTTTGTTCCGCTGCTGGTCAACCTTCTCTTGTTTCAAAAAAGAACCTTTAAAAAATTAGTTGATGACTTTCTTTAGCTCTGTTTGCAAGACACCCTTTCTTGGGGTTTAGGTTTATAGACGATATTCACTTACATCTGTCTCTGCCTCACTTAGAACTGTTCCTCCTAGCTTGTCCCTTCTAGCTCTGAGTTCACTTCAGAGTTGTCTGTGCCGTCACATCAGCTTGCTGTGATTCTTCTACATCTCTGCTAATTATTTAGTTGTGTTTATGGTGTCAGACCCCATTTTCAAGAATGGCTCACCTTAATTGAGAAGGAGGACATTTTTTTTTTTTTTTAGATGTCAACTCACCATTCAGCATTTTGACATCCCTGCTCATAAATTACAGGTTCTCAGCTGGACTAGGTTTCTCTTTCCCGGCTGCCATGAACATAAAGATGATGTGAGTGTCTTCTCTTGATACCCATCACTTCCACTTCTCGCATCACTTCCTCCTCGTTAATTGGAAATAAGTCAAAACTAGCAGCCCCTCCCATTGCTTTCTCAACCTTCTGAGGCCTGGATCTGTCAGCAAGTTTTGATCATAGTGACACTATGAGGATGTGTGGGCACGGTTGAATCCCCACCAGTTATGTCTTCAATGTTTCTTCCTGATTTCTGTAGCAGTGGTACTCACTCATTTCCTGCGTTTGGCAGTGGCTGTGATGTCCTGCTCTTACTGTATCACTTTTCTCTGTTCATCCCCATTTTTTCCCCACATGAGAACTGGGGTAGACATGCATATAGGGTTATTTGTTACTGACTTACGGCCACAGCTTACAGACTCTCCAAACCAACCAAACAAAAACCTACTCCTTATGAATAGACCATGGTGCGCGGCATCTCCCTTTGTCAAAATCTAACCAGAGCCTCATTCCTGTGGTCCCCCTGCCTTCCGTGAGCTTTTGCTGAGTTGTCGTATCCTCCACGGCCCCAGATCCAGTTTTGCTTTGCCCTAATTCTACTGTGTTAGCAACTAGACTGGCCCAACCAGCTACATTACCTCAGGCTCCCTTTGCTAACTGGGTCTGTGCTGGGTTTGGCCACTGTGAGCACTGATGGGTATTAGAGTGGAAGGAAGAGAAAAACCAAGGTAATTGACCAACCTTGGTGCATTAGTGATTTAGATTTATGCCTCCGCAAAATTTCAGATTACTTGGGTTTGTTGTTCAGTCGCTTAGTCATGTCCGACTCTTTGTGACCCCATGGACTGCAGCAGACCAGGCTTCCCTGTCCTTCATTATCTCCTGGAGTTTGCTCAAACTTATGTCTGTTCAGTCAGTGATGCCATCCAACATCCCATTCTCTGCTGTCCCCTTCTCCTGCTGCCTTCAATCTTTCCCAGCTTCAGGATCTTTTCCAGTGAGTCAACTCTTCGCATCAGATGGCCAAAGTATTGGGGCTTCAGCTTCAGCGTTAGTCCTTCCAATGCAGAATAGTTACGTCTGCAAATGGGAGGTCCATGAATGCTAAGCGTTGTTGAAATTACTCATCAGAGGTTGAGAAGCAACACTGGAGAGAGGGTTAGGAAGAGCACATAGGCAGACAACATCATTCCTGACACACTAGGAAGAAGGAAGAGTAAGTAAACAGGTCTGGAGACCTGGAGTTGTAGGGCATGAGATGGGGATTGGTTGCCTAGGACTGCAGAACAAAAGGCATGCTAGACAAGGTGGAACAAAATAGATTGGGTCCAAAAGAGGTCATAGTTCCCTTTCCACTGTTGTGGGCATCAGGAAATGTAGCGGTCAGGTTTTTAGATGCATGCACTGCATCACCCCTAGCTGGTTGATGCAGGAAGCCATGTTGAGGAGCAGAGTTTTCAGAAACCTAAGATGGATTCAGAAGTGGATTGGGCTTCCCAGGTGACTCCCTGAAGGACACATCAGAATCAGACCACCAAGGGTCAGGAAGCTGGTGAGTCAGGGGACCCTTACCCCACTGACACTCAGTACATACCTGCTCTGCCCCATTCTGGATCCCGCCTCTTTCTCTGCATCCCTCCGCTCCCGGCAAACCTGACAGGAGCCCGTCTGCTTAGCAGAACCCAAGTCACACGACTGTGGCCCAGCAGCAGGAAGCCAAGAAATGAGGGTTTGGATGTTTTATTTTTTTCATTCTCAGTTGGAAAAACTGCCTTTATTCTGCAAGATGTTATTGATTTGAGGAGTATGGTTAGAGTTCTGGGGCATCCATGGAGGACAGGTGTCCACTTTAGGAGGGGACTTATTTTTTAAAGGATGGAATTTAGTGAGATGTCAGTCCCTTTAAGCTGCCACATCTAAACTCCAGGGACTGGGTGGGCGACAAACAACAGGAATTTACTGCTCACAACTGTAAAGGCTGGCAGTCTTGGATCAAGGCAGCGTGGACAGGTGAGGGTCTTCCTGGTTACAGATTTCTGTCCTGTCCTCATGTGGTGAGAGAGACTAGAGGGTTCTATGAGGCCTCTTTGCAAAGGGCACTAATTCCACTCATGGGGTCTCTGCTTTTATGACCTGATCACTTCCCAAGGGCTCTACCTCCTAACTCTACCACCTTGGGCATTAAATTTTCAGCATGAGTCTTGAGACAGACATTCAGATACTGGAGCGTTTGGAACAATCCAGGCATGTGGGGAGCTTTGTGTAAGTGACAGCTACTATTGTTATTAATTATCAACTGTCAGGCATGGTGTTTGTACAGTAGAACCAATAAACACATTTAAAAATGTATGCCCTGGATGATATGACATAAAATGTTGTCATTTAACTTTATTTATGTATTTCTTTTATCTACTGTAACATCTGCAGGATAAAGCTTTTATATTTCTTTATCCTCTGTGGAACATCTTCTGTATATACAAGTTCACAGTACATGTTCAATAAATGTTTGCTGAATAAATAATGAATTCAAAACATCAGAGAAATTATACTGATATGATCTTCAGTACCAGATGGGCTTGACCTTATCTTTGAAATAAATTCATAAAAGATTCCCAGTCTGCCCTTCCTAGGAAGGTTATGGATACTTATTTTTCCACTATTTTATAATAAAAAATCAAACAAAGTCGAAATAAGTTTCCAGTGAAACCCCATCTACACACTGCCTAGTTCTATCATTGTGCGTGTGCTTGGTTGCTCAGTTGTAGCCCACCAGAATCCTCTGTCCATGGGATTTTCTAACCCACAAGCATACTAGAGCAGTTTGCTATTTCCTCCTCCAGGAGATCTTCCCAGCCCAGGGATTGAACCTGTGTCTATTGCGTATCCTTCATTGGCAGAAGGTTCTTTAGCACTGCACCATCTGGGAAGACCAGATTCTACCATGAACATTCTACAATACTTATTTTATCATATATTTATCCTTCTCTCCATCTTGTCTTGATTCATTTCATCCTTACACTTGTGTGGCCATGAGAAGGTGGCTTGCAGATTTCCAGCTAAAGGGGACATGGTTGACCACAGGGCCAACCACGGTGCTCTGTAATCCATCACCAAGTCACTCAGCAGGGATAGTGAGTCAGGCCCATTGCTGAGAGACAAGGAGCCCCCAGTGAGGGTCATCACTGCTTTCATCAGCCCTTGGGGCCTCCCCAGCCTTCCTCAGGCTGCACAGCATCCTAGCGAGTACCTCTCCCCTCCCTTCCATCCCTCTCTGCTTCACCAGATGAGACTTGCATCCCAGATGGATGACTCTCCCCACCTCCTGCTTCCTCCCCCTCTCCCCCCACAGTGGGAAGCTCCCTCTAAGACACTCCCTCCCCTTCTAAGACAGCCTTTGCACAGTGGATCCTGTGTGCATATCTTCATCTCAGAGGACCTGGGCTAACACTTCTGTCCCGTGAGTGGAACTGTTTTTATCTTCGTTTTACAGATGAGGAAACCGAGAGTCATAACTTGCAAAGGTCACAGAGCTGAGCCGGAATTCTGACCAGTGTCTCTGGCAACATCTTATTTCTAAGAAGATGATGCTCCTGGTTGGGTCTTGAATGTTATAAGTTGGAAAGGCAGCATCTAAGGGTTATAACTGATGATGACGACAACTCAGTGGTGCAGGCGCTCTTCATCCAGTTTAATTCACACAACAACCTTGTAGGTCGGTATTATTACTTCCACCCACATCGCACACCTGCTAAAAGGCAGAGCTGGCTCCTCCCCTGCGGCTCTCCTTTGGGGTCTTATACTTGACCTGCTGTGCTGCCACACTTCTATAGAGAGCTCTGGTATTTAGGACCTGCCCCTTGAAGACAGAAGGCATGAAGAAGAGCAGTGCTGGAGGGGATGTGTGGTTAGTTTGGGTGGGGCCAGATCTTATGGAAAGATCCCGGTGTAGTGTATCGTGTTTGAGGGCATGGCTGGGCTTTCTTGGGAGTCCTGCTTAACTGAAGTAAGAAACCTGGTGCCTAGGGCCCTGGGGATGTGGGGAAAAGCAGATGGGCAGCAGAGGCATGACTGGGGATTGATCAGGACCCTCCTGATAATAAGCTGCCTGTGCTGCTCAGAGTGCCGTGGATGGTCAAGCTTGGTTGCACATCAGCCGTGTCCTGTATTTTCTGCATTCTGATGTGTTAACATCTGGGGTCTTGTTGACTCGGAATCAAGTAACATCCTAGAAACAGTAAACCACTTACCCAGTGCAAGCATCTTTGAAATGCAGACTGACCCATCCAGAGCCTACAACCCCATCACCTCCTCTATGGGCCTCTCCCACTCTGGACCACTGTTCTCCCAGCCCTGACCACCCAAGGGCCAGGAAGTAGATGGACCACCAGGGACAGCCCCTATTCCCAGAGCCCACTGAAATTACTCAAGGTAGCCAATTCTCAGCCTACCTACCCTTCTCACCCATATCTCCCCATGGAAACCATAGGAGAGACTCTAGAAGAAGTGGTTTCCCATCTCCCTCTGCCTCCTGCCTGGCCTGGTACCTGGACCACCGTGTGGTCCCCACAGTGATGGAAGCCAAGGGCGACCCTTGCCAATCGCTGGTCACTGCCTGAGCACTGTGCTCCTGGGTTGGGTTGTATGACTGTCCGGGGTGACAGACACGCCCCTTCACCCTGCACACCCAGAGGGAGCTCTGAGCTCTGCACCAGGCGTGTTCAGGACAGACCATGGGTTGAAACATGGCCCCTCCCTATTCCTGTGATGTCATCCCATGATGCCATTGTTCTGCACACCCCCACTGCGGCCTGTGCTGTCCTGGGCAAAGTGGATTAAAGAATGAATGCGAATGCCTTCCCAGCCACATGGGTGGCACTTGAGGATATTGTGCTGAGTGAAATAAGTCAGAGAGAAAGACAAGTGCTATCCTGTCTCACATGGAGAAATTAAAACAAAAACCAAGCTCAAAAGCCACCTTTGGGTGGTTCCCAGAGGCTGGAGGAGGTGGGGTTTGGGGTGTGGGAAGTGGGTGAAGGGAGTCAAAAGGTACAAATGTCCAGTTAGAAGTTATGGAATGTGGTACTGCATGGTGACTGTAGTTAATAATACTGTACTGCAGGTCTGAAAGATGCCAAGAGAGTAGGTCTTAAAAGGTCTCATCATAAGAAAAGAGTTCTGTGACTATGCGTGGTGGTGGTTGTTAACTAGATTTCCTGTGATCATTTTGCACTGTAAGTGAATAGTGAATCCTTGAGTGTTAGTTGCTCAGTCGTGTCTGACTCTTTGCAACCCCATGGACTGTAGCCCACCAGGCTCCTCTGTCCCTGGAATTCTCCAGGCCAGAATACTGGAGTGGGTTGCCATGCCCTCCTCCAGGGTATCTTCCCAGCACAGGGATTGAACCCAGGTCTCCCACATTGCAGGCAGATTCTTTACCATCTGAGCCACTAAAACTATCATCGTATGTCAATTAGACCTAATTTAAAAATCACAATAAATTCAGCTATAGACATTAAAAAAAGAATAAATATATTTAATGCCTCACCATGATTCTGCTGAGCGTAATAGATTTCCTCCCCTTCTTCCCCATTTCTTCCAGGTAAACTCCAGTTAAAAAAATAGAATGAATTTGTAAGTGACAGTTTCCTTATAGTATCACACCAAAGCTAACAGGATTTATCCTCAACACTCAAATCAACAAGTTAAAAATTGCACTATGAAGAGATTTGTAATTCTCATTGTGTATCACCAGCTTGTTCTTTGGAAAAACAGCTGATTCAGTTCAGCCTCATTCCTCAGGGTTATGTTGGTATTTTAATTGGAATTACATTAAATCTCTATTAAATTAAGGAATGTTGTCATCTGGAGTATTTCTAGACTGCCAATGAGGAGACTGTGATATCTCTCCCCATTATTTAGATCTTTCTTCATTTTTCCATTAAGGTTACCTAATTTTAAATGGTCCTTATGTTTATTGAATCACATGATTCTTTTCTATTTAATTTTTATAGCTATTATGATGGGTGAAGATAGTTTCTCTTCTGTTACTAAAATTGAACACTGCAATTGATTTTTCATTTATAGGTAAGATCCTGTAATTTTCCTGAACCCCTTCTCTCAAATACATTTTTTTTGTTGATTTTTGTGCAACTTTAAGGTATATAAATCATATCAGTATAAAAATAAAAGCAACAGTATAAAAACAGACTCATAATTGTGGAAGCAATAGATACTAATTTTAGAGAAACTAGAGGGTTTCAAGACAGGGTCATCACGGCTGTCTCACCATTGTTACTACTGTCGCTTATCACCTGTCATATACGGTACTTCCCTTAAAGCCTTATTTGTCTCCATTTTATGGATGTGGAAACTGAGTCTGAGAGAGGTGAAGTAACGCAGAACAGAGAACACACGCACATGTTCACACCACAAGTTATAGTACTGGGTTTTAATCTAGCTCTGGTGGAGTCGAAAGCCTTTACATTTAATAGCAGAAAAGGAGATAATTGGGAATGAATTTAACTCAGTAAACATGGGGAATTGTTCAAAGAAAATGAAAATACCTCAAGGGAAAACATAGGCTCTGAGGAATCGACACCTTTGAGCTTTGTCTCCGTCATAATTTGGGTTAATTTCTCAAGTGAGAAATTGCCTTCCATTGTCAGTTTTATTTGTGTTTTTATTCCTAAGAAGTTTCAACATTTTCAGATTAAACACAATATCTTTTCTATCCCATTTTCTCATGGGTTTTTATTTTTCCATTCATAACTTCTGCTAATTTCACCATTGGGAAATTTAAGTAGTTTTTTTTTCTAACTGACTTATTTGAATTAATTATATAAGTATTTATATTATTTCTTATCAAATTCCTAGCAAATATTAAATCACCCTTTTACTTTGCCTTTTAATTGTGTTTATGATGTGGTTAATGTACAAATACTTCAATTACTTTTAAATATTATTAAGTTTATCAGTCTTTTCCTTTTTGATTCTTTTTAATTTTTTTTGGATTGGGGTGTATGCTGAAAATGACCTTTCCTATCCAGAGATGAGATGGATGAATGCCTGTTCTTTTATTTATTACTCTTTTTGTTTTTTTCAATTCTGTAATGCACCTGAAATGCATTTTGAGTTGAGGGACAAGAAAAAGAAAGTACTTTACTTAGCTGGGTAACACAGTCACTTCATAATAATCAAGTCTTTTTCTTTTTCTTTTTTATTCAAAAGATCTTCAGAGATTTTTAGCTTGAAAATAAAAGCACATCTTTTCTCACTTGAAAGGCTATTTTGTTCTTTCAACATGAAGTTACTTTAGTTGTTACCTCTAACTTACTTTTAAACAGATTCCGCGCCGTCGGTCAAAGACAGGTCTTCTCATACGACACAGGGTTAGACGTTGAGATGAGCTGGCATTTGCTCCATGTCTTGGGGAGCAGAGGTCTGCTCTGGGCAAACAGACTAGATGCTGTGGTTAACTAACTCCTTTAATCAACTAAATTTAATAGTGTCCCTAACTTTAATAAGATCATTACATTTTTTTTTTACTTTTAAAAAATTGAGATATGATTCATATGCCTGAAAATTCACCCTTTCAAAGCACACATGATCTTCAGTATATACAGGTTGCAACCATGACCACCATCTAATTTCAGAACATTTCTGTCACCCCAGAAAGAAAATGGTAGCAGTCACCCCAACTCCTCCTTCCTCCCAGTCACTAGCAATCTCTTCTATGTTTTGGAAGAGTTTTTGAAGTATTCGTGCTAATTTTTTAACAATGGGGGAGATTGATGAGTGAAGTCATCTAGTCCTGGACTTCTCATGTTAGAAATTTTAGGGCGGTGTTCTAAAACTAATTCTGCCTTTTCACTGTACATCTATTCAGATTTCCTATTTCTTTTTGAGTCAGTTTCAGTAGTTTGTGTCTTTCTAGGAATTTGTCCTTTCATCTAGTCTATTTAATTTGTTAATATATAGTTGTTCATAGTATTCTCTAATTATCAACAAATTAAATAAATTTATTGATATAAATTCTCATAGTTCTTTTTAATTCTTTAAATTATGTAAAGCAGGTAGTCATGTCTTCTCTTTAATTCCTGATATTAGTAATTTGAGTCTTCTTTTCTTTTTATAATTCAGTCTGACTAAGTTCAGTTAAGTCGCTCAGTTGTGTCCAACTTTTTGTGACCCCATGAACTGCAGCACGCTAGGCCTCCCTGTCCATCACCAACTCCCGGAGTCCACCCAAACCCATGTCCATCGAGTCAGTGATACCATCCAGCCATCTCATCCTTTGTCGTCCCCTTCTCCTCCTGCCCCCAATCCTTCCCAGCATCAGTATCTTTTCCAATGAGTCAACTCTTCACATGAGGTGGCCAAAGTATTGGAGTTTCAGCTTCAACATCAGTCCTTCCAATGAACACCCAGGACTGATCTCCTTTAGGATGGACTTGTTGGATCTCCTTGCAGTCCAAGGGACTCTCAAGAGTCTTCTCCAACACCACAGTTCAAAAGCATCAATTCTTCAGTGCTCAGCCTTTTTCACTCTCTAACTCTCACATCCATACATAACTACTGGAAAAACCATAGCCTTGACTAGACGGACCTTTGTTGGCAAAGTAATATCTCTGCTTTTCAATATGCTATCCATGTTGGCCATAACTTTCCTTCCAAGGAGTAGGAGTCTTTTGACTTCATGGCTGCAGTCACCATCTGCAGTGATTTTGGAGCCCCCCAAAATAAAGTCTGACATTTTTCCCACTGTTTCCCCATCTATTTCCCATGAAGTGATTGGACCAGATGCCATGATCTTAGTTTTCTTAATGTTGAGCCTTAAGCCAACTTTTTCACTCTTCTTTCACTTTCAGCAAGAGGCTTTTTAGTTCCTCTTCACTTTCTGTTATAAGGGTGGTGTCATCTGAGGTTATTAATATTTCTCCCAGCAATCTTGATTCCAGCTTGTGCTTCTTCCAGCCCAGTGTTTCTCATGATGTATGTACTCTGCATATAAGTTAAATAAGCAGGATGACAATATACAGCCTTGATGTACTCCTTTTCCTATTTGGAACCAGTCTGTTGTTCCATGCCCAGTTCTAACTGTTGCTTCCTGACCTAACTAAGGTCTAACTAAAGGCTTATCAATTTGTTTATGTTTTCAGAGAAACAACTTCCTCAATAAATAAATTATTTATTTCCCCTCTGATCTTTATTATTTCCTTTCTTCTGCTTGATTTAGGTTTAGTTTGCTGTTTTTAAATTTTCTTTCAGTGAAAGGTTAGGCTTTTGATTTGAAAACTCATGTATTTTAAATATAACCATTTTACAAATACGAATTTGCCTCTAAGCACTGCCTTAGCTGCATCCCATAAATTTTGGCATGTTGTGGTTTTGTTTTCATTCATCTCAAACTATTTTCTAATTTCCTTTATAATTTCTTTTTTGATTAACTAGTTACTTGAGTATATCGTTTAATTTCCGCATATATAGAATTTCCTAATTCTCTTACAGCTGATTTCTAATTTCATTTGTTGTTGTGATTTTAATCCTTTTGAATGTGTTGAAACTTGTTTCGTGACCTAAGATATGATCTTTCTCAGAAAATATTCACATGCATTTAAGAAGAATGTATTCTGTGGCTGTTGGGTGGGGTGTTCTATGGTATCTGTCAGGTCTTGTTGGTTCCTAGTGTCAGTCAGTCTTCCATTTCCTTGTTCATCTTCTAATTCTTCTGTTTGTTACTGACAGTGAGCATTGAAATCTTCAACTATTTTTGTTGAATTTCTATTTCTCCCTTTAATTCAATCGGTTTTTGTGACATGTATTTGGAGGCTCTGTTGTTAGATGGACTGGTCCTGTGATCATGATAAATGTTCTTTGTCTAGTAACTTGTCTTAAAGTCCACTTTGTCAGACATGAGGGTAGCCCTGCCAGCTCTCTTTTGGATACTATTTGCATGACCTTTTCCATTCTTTAATTTTCAATCTATGTGTCCTTGAAAAGAAAATGAATCTCTTATAGATAGTGTTATCTCCAGAGAAACAGAACCAGTAAGACATCGATATATAGATCTAGACATATGAAGAGATTTATTGTAGGAATTGGCTTACATGATTTTGGAGACCAAGGAGTCTCACAATCTTCAGTCTAAGCTGGGGAACCAGGAAAGCAAGGGGTTCGGTTCAGTCCAGATCCAAAACTTGGAGAATCTGAGGAGTTGGTGATGTTAAGTCCAAATCCAAAGACCCTATAATCAGGAGGTCGTAGGGAGCAGGGGTGGAAGTACTAGTGTGAGTCTGAAGTCCCAGGAACCAGGAGCAGCAATGTCTGCGTGGAGGAGAAAATGAATATCTCGACTCAAACAGAGAGAGCAAAGTTGCCCTTCCTCTACTTTTTGTTCTGTTCAAGACTTGAGCAGATTGGATGGCGTTTACTCACACACGTGAAGCTGTTTATTCAGTCTACACTGCTGTTGTTATTCAATTGCTAAGTCATGTCCACCTCTTTGCAACCCCATGAACCAGCACAGCGTGCCAGGCTTCACAGTCCTCCCCTATCTCCTGGAATTTGCTTAAATTCTTGTCGATTGACTCAGTGATGCCATCCAACCATCTCATCCTCTGTCATCCCCTTCTCCTCCTGCCTTCAATCTCTCCCAGCATCAGGGTCTTTTCCAATGAGTCTACTCTTCACATCAAGTGACCAGAGTATTAGAGCTTCAGCTTCAACATCAGTCCTTCTAATGAATAGTCAGGATTGATCTCCTTTAGGATGGACTGGTTTGATCTTCTTGCTGTCCAAGGGACTCTCAAGAGTCTTCTCCAGGCCCACAGTTGGAAAACAGTTCTTCAGCGCTTGGCCTTCTCTCAGTCTACATACCCTAATGCTGATCTCTTCTGCAGACCTCTGTACAGACAGACCCAGAAATGATATTTTACCAGGTTTCAGGGCACGCCTTAGTCCAGTCAGGTTACATACAAAATTAACCATCACAGACAGCATATGGTTAGATCATCAGAAATTCTTTTCTTCTGCCCAAGTCTATTTTACTGGAGTGTTTAATCCATTGACATTTAATGTAATTACTGGTAATAAATGTTTTACATCTGCCACTTTGATGTGTATTTTCTATGTCTTATGCCTTTTTGCATCTCTGTTCCTCCAGTGTTGACTTCTTTTATATTAAATAGATACTTTTTGGTGTACCATTTTAATCCCCTTTTCATGTTTCATTTTTAGTTACTTTCTTAGTATTGCCCTGAAGATTGCAATTAACATATTAATTTGTAACAGTTAAGTTTGGATTAATCCCAGCATTATTTAGGTAACACATTATAATGTTGGGACTTCCCTGGCAGTCTAGCAGTTAGGATGACACACTGCAAGGGGCATGATTTGATCCCTAGTCAGGGATCTCAGATCCTGCATGCCATGTGGCATGACAGAAAAAAAAAAAAAAAAAAACACAACAACAACAAAATAGCAACTTTGCTTCTATGTAATTCTTTTCAAAATATATGTATACTTATTCATTTATTTGGCTGTGCCGGGTCTTAGTTGCAGCAAATGGGGTCTAGTTCCCTGATCAGGGATGGAACCCGTGCCCCCTGCTTTGGGATCCTGGAGTCTTAGCCACTGGACCATGAGGGAATTACCCCTTCTGTCTCGTTCTGTGTCCTCTCCTTTGTGCTAATTTTGTCATACCAATTACCTCTTTATATACTGTAAGACCGTGAACACAGTTTTATGATTATAATTTTATGCAATTATCTTTTAAAACAGGAGAAAAAAGATGTTTTGAGCAAAACTTGGGTAAATAAGCAGTGGAGGGGTTTTGTCTAATTTAGCACTGGCAGGAGATGAAGATGGAGTGAGGCCTTTGGGACACTGGGTGGTTGCAGGGGGCACCTGGGGCAGATGGTGGCTATCGCCACACCCTTCCCCACTGGGCATCACCCTGGGCCTTGCTGCTGGTTGGCCTTTCACGGCTCTTTCTTGTGTGGGGAAATCAGCATCTCAGATGTGGTCAGATCGGATCCCAAGGCCTAGGTAAGCCTGTTGAGGAAGTGTGGGACTGTCTGGCCACAGTGGACTGGGTGACGTGGCAGACTTTGGCACACCCACCGACCAGCTCCTGTTTCTCCAGTGTGGGTGGTGGCTCTGGGTGTAGGGTGACGCCAGGTTACCACCCCACTCTTTACATGGATCCCTGGGGACCTCACTCAAGCCTCCACTGGTCCCTGGAATGCCTGCCAGTGGCCTGACAGCGCCAGCCGCTCAGCTCGGCAGGCCTCTGCGGTCCTTTTGAAGCTGTACGTAGGTGGACTGACCTGTTTATTATCAGGATTCCAGCAGGAACTGTGGGCCGAGGGCCCGGGTCTGACGCTGTGTTGGCCTCTGCTAGCTGCCCCGTTGATGTGCCCCGGGATTTGTTCTCACCCGGATCTGCTCTATGTAACCTTGGCTCCACCACCACGCGGGTCCCCCAGGAGGAACACAGGACCCCGGGAGAGAAGCTCCGTGCAGACAGGCCCTTCTGTGGGTCTGTAGCTGCCCAAATCCTTGTGAAGGAAAGAAAACCAAGACCGAGGTAGGGAAAGGCCTCCTTTCTGTCTGGGTGGGAATGACCTGCTGTGTAGACGCTCCACGCTCGCCTGCAGCTTTCATGAGCAAATCCCTTTGAAGTAGGAACCATTGCCTACAGTTTACAGATGAGGAAATGGAAACTCAGGGAGGCTCAGTCACCCACCCAGAGTCACAAAACCAGTTCCCCAATGGAGCCAGACTTGTCCCTTGGCTCCTGGCCCAATGCTTTTCCTCTGCTGTGCCCTGACTGGTGTCGGAATGAGAAAGCCATGGTCCCTTTGCTCCTCTCAAGCCCCTCAGCCCTGGCTGCTCCTCTGGGCTCCATTCTTGCACCTCTGCTTCCCTGGGTGTCTGCCCCTCCCCACCTCAGGTGCCATGTGGTCCCCAGGGTTTTCTATTTTCACTTATCCTCTGAATGGACCGTGTATCATCACACTGAGCACGTATATTTTCCCTATAATCAAGGGATTAAAAGTACTAAAAGCTAGTTTTTTCAGGACTAGAAATTTCAACCTCAACTTTTATGAACAAAGAGACCAAAACTCATAGAGAACATACCTGGTCCAAGGTCACACAATGGAACCAGCTGAATCCAGGTGTCACGGCTCTCATCCCCATGGCTCTCCCCTGGCGTCATGCCTGGGAGAGAGTGGTCAGGCCTCTCGGCACTTAACTTGGGCAGGAGTTTGGGGGTTGTTGCTTGTCTGTTCTCCATCAGGTGCCTGGATTCCCCTTATGTGACTTGGAGCAGGCAGCATCTAGAAAGACACAAATTAAAATAAGGAGACATTCTTGTGTTTCTTTTTAAGTTGCTGATTTTATTTAGTTTTTTAAATTAATTTTACTGGAGTATAGTGGCTTCACAGTGTTGTGTGAGTTTCTACTGTACAGCAAAATGAATCAGCTATGTGTTTCCATATATCCCTTCATGTTCAGGTTTCCTTCCCATTCAGGTAACCGTAGTTTTGTTTTTAACATACAAACACTCATCGTCATTCACTTTCCACAGCGAGCCCCTCTGCACAGTTTTCAGGAATGTTTTATAATCATTGACACAGCCTGTTCATAGGCCTCTCAAGGCTGAGTCTCCACACCCTTGAGTCCAACCCAGAAATATTTCTGATCATTACAATGTCTTTACACATCTAATCAAGCCCTGAATTGCTGGGAGAACGTCTTTGTTCGGAATGGGCAGCGAGGGACCAAGTTTCAAATCCCTAGGATCCTGGAGCCCCACTGGCCTTCTCCATGCACATTTCCAGAGGTCCTGTCCTGGGAACCTCCTTGTGCCTGGACTTACCCCAAAGCAGTCAAGCAGCAGACGCCTGATTTTTCTGGGAACTCACAGGTGAAAAATCTTAAAATTTGCTGCAAGTATTTTGTTGAAACGTAAATGAGATTCAGGAGTGTTCCCATCATCTCCAACATGGGGCTCAAACCCCACTTTCTCCTTTCTGCTTTGGCTTCTCTCATTTCCTAAAAGATGTCTATGCTTTGGGGTGCATTTGATCATATGGGTTATATTCAGTCCCTTGTACATACCGCATAATAACTTTTTCAAAAAAGGACTTTACTAGGATTATTTGGCATTACTGCCTTGAACATGGGTTGGCCTTTGATTCTTCAGTTCAACTGAAGTGAATTAAATCTATAACTTCACTCAGAGCTGGGAGTAACTATTGCAGCCTCACAGGGTTTGCCAACCAATGGAATGAAAAGGCCCCTGTTGAAATGAGGAACTGACCCATAGAGGCAGGGCCTCCCCTTTCTCTACTCTCATTCAGATTTCCGCTACCACACCCCTCCAGCACGTTCCAGAACAAAATGGCAAGCCAAGGGGAAGAACAGAGTCACTTTCTTTAAGTTTCTTTTGAGAGGTGTGTCTTGTTAGAAGTAGAAAATTATTCTGAAAATTATTATTGTGGAAGATGATCCGGTAATACAGTGATGTACCCTCATTGTAAAAGGATGTATTGCGTGATGAAGGTGACGTCCTCAAAGGTCAAAACCTTTGAGACTCTACCATAGTCAGAAATCAGGGGGCAGGCCCTGGACTCACCGTGGAGAACAGTGGACCAGTGATGGGGGCGCATGGCCCTCAGCAAGTCCCTCCTCTGTGCAGCCGTCCTGTTGAGCTGTTTGTGATGCTGCACTAAGGTCCCTGTGATGTAAGTGCTCCACACTGGAGAAGGGACCTGGGGAGAACAAGATGGGTGCAGGAAACCCCAGGTGGTTGAGAGAGCTTTCTGGAGGGGAGGTGGGGCTTGTAGATGGGTGGGGGTCAGAGAGCAGAATGGCATGGGGGACAGTGGATCACAGGATGGTCCAGGGTTGTTGAGGCACCTGATAGAGGTGATGGGAAATCTTTGTGAGGCTGCCCTGCTGCCCTGGGCCATTTTAGTGACTGGTTCAAAAACTATGCACCCAACGAATGAGTGTGTCATTTGGGCATTTGTGTTCAGAGCAACCAGGGCTGCCTGTGAGGAGGGTAAGTGGGTGGTGTCCCAGCTGAGGCCCTAACAGCCACCCCCATCAGCAAGTCAGCTCTGCCCTTTCCTGGTGAACCGAAGAAAGTGGAGACTTCCCTGGTGAGCCAGTGGTTAAGACTCTGTGCTTCCAGGGCAGGGGATGGGAGCTCGATCCCTGGTCGAACTAAGGTCCCACGTGCCATGCGTGGTGCAGCCATAGAAAAACAAACTGAAGAAAGGGATTCTGGTACAAATGAGTTATATTGACATTGGCCACTCTAGTCTCTACCCCACACTAAATATAGGGAAACCGAGGCTCAGAGCAGTGAGGCTGATCCTTTGCAAACTGTCCAGCTAGATAAAGACAGATTTAGGCTACCACGATGTTCCAAAACAAAATGGCAAGCCACATGGAAGAATAGAGTCACTTTCTTTGAGTTTCTTTTGAGAGGAACTTCTTGTTAGAAGCAGAAAATTATTCTGACCAAGTAAATTTTGGTCCTCAAAATGTTTTTGAATAAAAGATGTTGACTTTATAAAGAATACATTTCATAGGTCTATAAAACATGCAGTGCTATGGCTCATAAACTCTTTGTAACTTAATACAGCATGACATAGGTCAATGAACAAAATTTAAGGTACAAACAGCTGAAGTGGGGATGCCAAAGATGAAACTGTTCATTTCCTGATTGTCATATTTAAACCCTTGAGTGTGTCAGCTCCAAAGTCCTAATAATTTAAGAGGCAATAACTCTAGAAATGATGTCGGCAGACTGTTTTTCCAGTTTGGCCTGTGTGATTGGAAAGAGTTTGTGATCACAGTTGTGTGCTCTTGGGAGTTGCTCAGATAATTAAAGGATAAGAAAAATCATCAGCCTCTGAATTCAGGACCAGCTGTTCTACCAGTATAAGCTAAAGGATCAAAGCCCCTCCAGATTGAAACCACTTGACTATAAACCTGATAAATATTAGTTTTTACCCCAGCTAAAAATTCTCCCGTTGTCAGCAGATGTAACTACATTGCTTTCAACATTACCCTGTCATAATTTCAAAAAGTTATTTTGATGTCTCAAAGTTATGTCTACTGCAGAAGTACAAACTAAAAGCCAGGGAGCCATGTCAACTGTGCATAACTGCTGTTTGATGACTTGGAAGAAGGTGACTGTGGCCGGTTAAAAAGCACACGTGCCTTCTGGGGCGGGGGGACACCTGCCAGTCCATCCCATCAGCTGTTGTCATCCAAGCTTTGTTCCTGGCCCTTGTCATTTTTCCAAAGATGCCAAAAATTCATTGGTAAGTTGTATGTCTTAATTTCTAAATACTGGCAGCTAGTTAGTTTTCCTTCTGCTCGTTTGCTTCTGGAACATCAGGCAGACCAAAATTAAACTCGTGTCTTGTCCTGCAGTCAACATTTTTTCATGGTTCAGTAGAATAATCACATGGCTGAATTGCCAAAGATACCCGAAGGGATGCTCATCAGGTCCTCTTTTCCTTCTGTTCTTCTGATGCCGTTAGCGTTGGTTTGTTTTAGCTTGTTTATTAGCCTCATTTCTCCCAACAAGGTCTGATTCTCCTCACCAACTCATTCTGCCCTATTCTCTAAAGACTGTAAGTCGTTCTCAAACCTTTCTTTGCCCTAGGGATGTGTTACAACTAAGAGTTGTAGGATTTTTGAATGTTTGTCTTCCATTCATATTTTCAGGAATGAGGGAAACTTACACAGAATGGCACATGGAGTTAGTTGAAGGGGAGGAACCCGGCTGGCAGGGGGGTGAGCCAGAGGGTGGTGGGGGCATAAGTCCTGGAGCTCTGGTTCCAAGAGCAGAAGGTGTTCCAGAACTGTGCTGTCCACTGGAGTGAGCCCTGGCCATACAGGACTGTCCAGCACTTGAGTGTAGCTGCAGTGAATTGATTTGTGAAACACACACAGGCTTGGAAACAGTATGAAAGAGAGAGAAAATATCTCAGTTGTTCATATTGACTATGTGCTAAAATGATAATAGTACAGATGTGTTGGATAAATGGAGATTAATTTTACATACTTTTTACTTTTTTGTTTATTAAACTGTAGTTAATTTACCATATTGTATTCCTTTCAAAGGTAAAGCAAAGTGATTCACTTATACATATATATTTTTTCAGATTCTTTTCCATTATAAGTTATTACAAAATATTGAATATAGTTCCCTATACTATATAGTAAATCCTTATGGTTTATCTAGTTTATATTTAGTAGTGTGTTTCTATTAATCCCAGACTCCTAATTTTATTTCTCCTCTTCCACTTTGGTAATCGTAAGTTTGTTTTCTACCTGTGAGTCTGTTTCTATTTTGTAAATAAGTTTGTTTGTATCATTTTTTTAGACTCTGCATATAAATGATATCATATAATATTTGTCTTTCTCTAGCTTATTTCTTCATTCATTATGATAATCTCTAGGTCCATCCAAGTAGTTACAAATGGCATTATTTCATTCTTTTTTATGGCTGAGTTATTTCCGTTGTATATATTTACCACATCTTTATCCGTTCATCTGTTGATGGACATTTAGGATGCTTCCATGTCTTGGCTGTTGTGAATAGTGCTTTTGCTGGTATTGAACACTGAGGTGCGTATGTCTTGTAGAGTTCTCACCTTTTCCAGATAGATGCCCAGGAATGGGATTGCTGGATCATATGGTAGCTCTATTTTTACTTTTTAAAGGAACTTCCAGGGAATTCCCTGGTGGTCCACCGTTTAGGACTCTGTGCTCTCACTGCCAAGGGCCCAGGTTTGATCCCTCCTCAGTGAGCTAAAATCCCACAGACTGCATGGCGTGACCAAAAACAAACAAAAAAGGAAACTTCATAGTGGCTGCACCATTTTACATTCCTACCAGCAGTGTAGGAGGATCCCTTTCCTCCGCACGTGCTGCAGCTTTTGTTATTTGTGGACTTTTTGGTAATGACCATTCTGACCAGTGTGAAGTGACACCTCATTATATTGGTTGACAGTTTTGATTTGCATTTCTCTAATAATTCGTGATGTTGATCATCTTTTCATGGGCCCATTGGTCATCTGTATGTCTTCTTTGGAGAAATGTCAACCGAGATTTTCTGGCCACTTTTACTTTTTAATCTGGCTACTAGAAAACTTAAAATTACATATTCTATTGGATAGTGCCACCCTAGAACAATGGGCTTTGAAGTTTTTCTAGGTCCAGATAGTAAATCTTTTGGGCTCCTCAGGCCATAGGTTTTGCCGGCAACTACTCACCATGTGTTTCATGGTGATATAGATGATATATAAGTGAATGGGTACGGTTGTATTCCAATAAAACGTTTTTTACACACAGTCAGGAATGGATTTGCTGATGCCTGCATGAGAAGATAAAAGCCAGGGGGAAGGAGAGGATGAAGGTGCCGCTGAAGGACTGGTGGCATTCTGTTTCTTGGTCTGTGTGCTGGCTTACAGGTGTGCCAACTTTCTGAAAATTCATCAGGCTGTTTGTGTATAATTGGCATACTTTTGCATATATGTATTAAAGAGCTGACTTAATAAGAGTCAAAGATATGTGGTCTCTCCCTACCAATCAGTGACAATCCTCTTCCCACGTTAAGTATTAAAAACAAGACAACTGGCCCCCAAATGCAGTTGCTGATGCTAAGCCCCACATCACCAAACCGAGTTCATGACAATTTCAGCTCTCCCAGAAATGGAATCTTAAACCAGTCACACTCAGGAATCATGTGATCAGTGGTAGTGAGGTCGCCTGCTTGATAGACCACTGCTATCCCCCAAAGGAAATGACTTTGCTGTAACCATCCCACCTTTTTACCTGGTATGACCTTCTGGATGCCACTCCTTCTGCCTGTGGAAGTCTTTCATTTTGTATAGCTCCTGGGAGCTCCTTGTACCTTTCAGACTGAGTGCTGCCTGATTTGAATCTATTTTTGCTCCAGTAAACTGTACTCATGCCTCCGTTTCTCTGTTAACAAGAGTGAAACCAATTTTTCAGTTCTTCACCAGTGGTCAACCATTTAAATCATCCAAATAATTTGGCTTTTGCCCTAAGTATCTGTAACTCCTGTCTTACTGTCCATTCATTCTGTATGACGGTCCTTATCTTACGGAGTACTGTGCAGAGAGAAAAGTCAAGCTCCTGGGGGGAGTTTTAAGAGAATTCAGCAGGTTTTAAAATCTTAGGCTGTATTAATGCTGCCTGCCAGTTAAAAAAAAAAAAATTCTGGTTCCTGATGAGCTCATCCTGCCTGCAGAATAAATAAACAGTTTTAAGATTTTGACATTGAAATATCAACAGTCAGAAAAGTATGACTTTTCCTTCTGGACTGTGATGCTCACCAGCTCTCAGGGCACTTGTGGGTGCCGCCTGCCCACTGGGATATAAGGAGAGAGCCTGGAAGAAAGGTCAAGCTCTGGGCATGGAAGTTCCATCCACGGCTGCTCTGGGGAGCATCCTTCTAGCCCAGCTCTTTGCTTGTGTTCGCCATCACAGTTGCAGGGAGAGGGGCCTCCCTCTCCAGAAGTGGAAACATTTTTAAATCAGTCTTTTAACTTTTCGCCTGTGGATCCAGCTGCGTTGACACAAAGCCACGTTTGAGGCCTGATGTCTCGGAAGGCTGGCACCACGGAGTGTTTTTCTACTGGGACCCATAATGGCTGCTTTTAAGAGCTCAGTTCTATCAATGTGGTGCTTGAGCCGGCCTTTCAGCTGACCTCCAAAAGGAAATCATTTTAAAAGGAAGAATTTGAAGTCTGCCAAGAGTCAGATAATGGCACAGCACAGAAAAAGCAAGGGTTGTGTGGTTTTTATATTAAAATACAAGTCTCTTAATGCCGCAAAACAGCAGCCTCCAGAAAATGTGAAGTTTCATCTATGAGGCTAGGGGAAACAAAACAAAACAAAACAGTTTTTTAGAGATCCAAGTTTTCCCTCTTTGTTCCTTGTGATTTATCGGAAAGGAACAAGTCCCTTTTTCCTGCGTCTCCTCCTGCCTCTGTGTTGGGCTTTGTACAAGTGACTGTTCTCATTAAAGTAAATTTCAGTGTTCTCTGAAAGTGACCATGCTGTGGACACAGCGTCCCCAGGGAGCTGTGAGCCTGGCCTCTTGGGAAAATGAGCCCAAGGACAGAGGCTGTTGATTGACCTTTGCTTTAATCCCACATCATTGATGACCTTCCCCGTAAACTAACATTGCGAGGACCTTCCCCATATCTTTTTCTGAGCACGTCTAGCCCCATCCCGCAGCCCTTCTTTTGCCCAGCACAGAATCAAGCGAGGCCCCCGAGGAGGGCAGGGTTGTTCACCGTCTCCGAACACCCGTCTGGCTCAGGGGAGGCTGTCATTTCTCCTAAGGGTGATGGTTTGTAAGGAGAAATGCTGTACATCTCTTCGTTAGTGTGGACTCTGGCTGGATTCCAGATAGGGGACACAGCACACCTGGTCGTGGGTGATGTAGTCTACGGTTCTCACAGGCCATTTGGCCACTGTGTCATCTCGCCTTCTGTTTGCAGCAGCATAGTCCTAGATGAGGCTAAAAGTGCAGCGCAGGCCATCAGGAGGTTGGGTGGGGGGACCTGAATTCAGCAAAGTCGCTCCCTGCAATTTTCTCACCGGTGCTCGCCCCTGGTGCCGTATATCCCATTATAAGACCAAGTTGTAAGGGAGGGCGTATTGGGGTTAGAAATGGCCTGAGAAAAGAGTCTCCCTAATGGCATTGCACTCTAACAGTCACCTCCAAGCCAGCTGGAGACCAGGGCAGGGACAGAAGACAGTGGAGCACGAGGGCAGAGAGAAAGCCTTGAAGCAGACAAGGTGGGTCTGGGGGAAGAGGCCTAGATGCTGCAGAGGTGATACCGGGCAGAGGGAGGTTCATTTCAAGGAGGGGAAGAAGGATTTGCAGTTTTGGAGTCCCAGACAGAGGTGAAGCTCGGAGACAGGGACAGTTGAAGAGTGTTGGAAGAAGTTCCAGCTCCAGGGATGCCTACCTAGCTGCCCTAGATCCAGAGAGACAAGGAGTCCTGGGCTCCCAAGAGCTCCAGATGGCACTGTGACAGCTGCAGTGAGACTGGCTGGAAATGGGCATCAATCAGCTGTCACCTCCAATGGCGCTGCTTAACAGAGCCCCCCAAACCCAAGGCTCATGACCACAGGCATTTCCTTCTCACACTCACGTCTGCGAGTTGGCTGGAGCTCGTCTGTGGAGCTCCCAGGCCTGGACTGGTTTAGGTGCACACGTGTCTCAGCCTCCTAGGCTGTCTAAGAAGGGTCTTCGTGTGGTGACAGAGGCATTAGGGTGCAAATCCTGCTGCCCAAGTACTTGTGAAGCTGGTGCCCCATGTCACTGATCTTGTTGAACAAAGCAGGTCACCCAACCACGCCCAGCGTCATGGGGGCAGGGAAGTATGCTTTGCCTCTCTTGTTGAGACCGTAGCAGAGGGTGCGGATGAAGGAAGGCATGAAGACTCAGGGTGGGGAGGGTGGATAGCTGGATCCAGTTGCTTTCTGCCAGCACATCCAGGTAGTGATTGCAGCTCACATGGACTCCCGCTAACTGACCTAACTCACATGAGCCAAGATGCCAGCAGATGGATTTGCAATAAGAAAGAGGAATATGCTGTGGATCGGTAATTCTCACCATCCGTCAGTGTGTCCTTTTCTTCTAGGAAACCTACTTAGAGCACCAGGTCATAATTTAGATTGTGCTTATGAACGTGAAGACAGGGCAAGGGGCATGGCGGGATGATCTGAATGACTCAAAGGAGCCAGGTTTGGTTTCTGGAGACGTCCACCTCCTCTACAGGAAAATACCCATGATGGGTACTAGGAGGCCACCTCCCTTTAGGTGGGAGTAGTGTGGTCAACTTTTTTGTCCTACCCTTTTGAAACCTCTGCTCAGGTCACTCTGAATCTCCACTTTTTCTTTAGGTACATCTCGACAGTAGTTTTAGAGAAACAAGTGAAATGACTCTTTTGTGACCTCAGGCTGATCGTCCTGTTGAGATTTAAGGTGTTTGAAAAACCATCCAGTCACTAAGTCACTGACCATGACTTAGGATGAGATCCTTTATATATTTGTTCGTGTCTCTGAAATTGTGGGTATCACAGGTTGGGGGCCTCTTGCGGTCCCTGGGGGCCATGTGGATATGAGGTGGTTGTCCTTCCCTGGTTGTGTGCAAAACTGCTTGTTATTCTTGGGGGCCTGAGGGGCACCTGGAGCCTTAGCATTTCAGTCCACATAGTATTTCAGAACCATTCAAGGAAGGAATAAGAATCTAGGTTGTCATCTGAAAGCCTTTCATTGATTTCTCCTATGAGATAAAGAAAATACCAGCATCAGATGTGCGCTGTTGATGGCAAAGGCTGGGGAGAAATTCCCACAGACTAGAGTAGGGAGCACTCTTTTAAAAGCTCCTACACAGTGATGCTCTTGAAAGACCAGATTTGGTCTATGAAGAAGTTTTAGGACTATATCAACCAATTATTTTCCTTATTTTTTTAATGTATGCAGAAAAATTATATATAATAGCACCATATGTCTAGATAAGCCTTCTGGCTTGAGACCTCCTTCAATAAAATTGAGATAAATTCTAAAGGATAAGAAAGTGTGGTGTGATGATTTAACTGGCAATGTTCAGCATACTGGGTAGTGTGTGAAACCATGGACCTTCTGTGATCACT
Organism: Antilocapra americana; assembly: GCA_007570785.1. Taxonomy (NCBI): domain Eukaryota; kingdom Metazoa; phylum Chordata; class Mammalia; order Artiodactyla; family Antilocapridae; genus Antilocapra; species Antilocapra americana. The sequence goes on along the minus strand of ML663575.1, from coordinate 4,074,241 downwards.
GGTGACTTAGAGGCTGTCAAATTTAGTATTTCTCTATTGAAGCATTCCAGTTATTGGTCAACAGAAATAGGGAACACTACTCAATATTCTGTAATAACCTAAATAGGAAAAGAATATGAAAAAGAATAGACATAATAATACAAAAAAGAATGTATAACTGAACCACTTTGCTGCATGCCTGAAACTAACACAACATTGTAAATCAACTATACTCCAATATAAAATTAAAAATAAATTTTAAAAAGATACAGGCATCTCAATAAGAAGAAAAAAAGGTGGACTCGTGGTATTTTCACATTTCATATAGTGGCAAGAAATTTTTTAGAGCTAGAATAAAAGATTCATAGTTGAGGGTGATATGAAGGAAAAAAAAGAAATGGATCTAGGACCCTAAATGGAGTGATTCTAGACTCTGCAGGGTGGCTAGTAAAGAAGAAATAGGAAGAGAGACTGCTTTTTGTATTGATTTTTAAGGCCTTTACTGGAGTATCTTAGCCTCTATCTGCCTTCATTAAAAAAAAATTTATTGAGACATAATTTTCATACAGTAAAGGAAAAATCTTATATATGCAGCTTAGTGAACATTTTGCATCACACACCTGCAGCCTCAATGTTTCAGTCCACAAAGCACTGAGGAGATGTGAGAGACATGAGAGAACCAAGAGATGTAAGAGAACCCTCATCTCTTATGTCTCCATCATATCAGGTGGTTTTTGTCAATATTATTGCTGAATAAGAGTGGCTGATACTCCGACAGCTGTCACCATAGTTTGGTTTTGCCTGATCTGTGGCATAAAGTATATACACTTTTGTGACTGGCTTCTTTTGCTCTGTGTCAACAATCTGTTCCTTTTAATCCCTGAATACTTATTCTTAGTGTGAATAACATCATTTGTTTATCCATTTTCCTGTTCGTGAATATTTAAGTTGTTAGAAGTTTGCAATACTGTGAATTAGGTTGCGATGGATATTCTCGTCTTTTTGCCAGCATGTACACCCATTTATCCTAGATGCACGCGTGCTAAGTCGTGTCTGACTCTTTGTGATCCTATGGACCATAGCCCATCAGACTCCTCTGTCCATACTGGAGTGGATTGCCATGCCCTCCTCCAGGGGATCTTCCCAATGTAGGGACTGAACCCGAGTCTCTTATGTCTCCTGCATTGGCAGGCATATTCTTTACCACTAGTGCCACCTGGGAAGCCCCGTCCTAGAGGTATACCTAGACCTAGAACTCCTTGTTACAGAGTGAGCGTAAGTATTAGTAGATATTCCTGTTTCCCAGTGTGGTTGGGCCAAATTTTACTCCTTCCAGCAGTGTAGGAGAGTTCCAGTTGCTCTTCATTGTTGGAATATTTGATATGATTTTAAATTTTATCTATTTGACTGCTTACATGAATGTATCTCATTTTGGTTTTAATTCTGACTTTCCTTAGGAGTAATAGCATTGAACACCTTTTCATGTACTTTATTTTTTTTTTAATTTTCTTTACATTATTGTGTTGATTTTGCCATACATTGGCATGAATCCACCATGGGTATACATGTGTTCCCCTTCCAGAACCCCCCTCCCACCTCCCTCCCAATTTGCATAGTCTCTTTCATGAAGGGAAATCTTGTGCTCCTTTAAAAAATTCATTTTGTCTTTTTCTTACTGGTTTTCAGGATTTAAAAAATGTATATTCTGAGTATAAGTTCTTTGTATATTTGCTTTTTAATAATGTGTTTAGTTGGACCAAATTTTTTTTTTAATTTTCTTTACTTTATTGTGTTGGTTTTGCCATACATT
>ML663575.1:4003004-4072052 GCA_007570785.1 Antilocapra americana | reverse complement strand
AGTTCTTTGGCCCACTTTTTGATTGGGTCGTTTATTTTTCTAGAATGGAGCTGCAGGAGTTGCTTGTATATTTTTGAGATTAATTGTTTGTCCGTTGCTTCATTGGCTATTATTTTCTCCCATTCTGAAGGTTGTCTTTTCACCTTGCTTATAGTTTCCTTTGTTGTACAGAAGCTTTTAATTTTAATTAGGTCCCATTTGTTTATTCGTGCTTTTATTTCCAGTATTCTGGGAGGTGGGTCATAGAGGATCCTGCTTTGGTTTATGTTGGAGAGTGTTTTGCCTATATTAGCGTCTAGGAGTTTTATAGTTTCTGGTCTTATGCTTAGATCTTTGATCCATTTTGAGTTTATTTTTAATTTTTTTATTTTCAAAGTTTTTCATTTTAATTAAGTCTAGTTTATCTCTTTTTTTAATGATTTGCCCCTTTTAAATGTTTTCTGGAGGTAGTTGCACACACTTGCTTTTTATATCCTATTAAAAAATCTTTGCCTACCTGTCATTGCCATTCTCTGATTTCTCTCAACAATTCAGTTGCACGCTGAAGTCAATGTATTTTCTTCCACGGGGAGAATGAACGTCCAGCCAAGCTGAATCTACATGAGGCTGGAAGCATTCCAGAGTGTTAAGTTGCGAAGATGAATTCAGCTGATTGGCAGAAATGAAGCAGAAAGAGACCCAACACTGTTAGGTTTTGGTCCAAGGACCTGAAAGAATAGATGTATTCTAAAGGGTTTGTGGTTAGGTTAGCAGACTGTATTGCCATCCCACCCACAATGTACCTCTTAGAATATTTTGAGAAGCTTGTCAAACTCCTTTATGAAGTCAAACGTAGCTCCTGCCCTATTGCTGAGAAACACTAAAACGTCAAGAGGTTTGTGTTTTAGGGGCAGCATGCTCGTGTCTCCCGGGCATCACTGTTCTGCACAGCCCACTAGCTTAATATTTCTTTCTTGACCATATTCGGGAAACAACATCTCCCCTTGAAATAACATTTTCCCAATCCTAATCTGCCTACTCCTCCCCTATTCTTTGTAAGTTTTCCTTAAAAAAGATCAATGTCAATAATTCCATGATCTCATCTGTTTTCCTACAGACCAGGATGAATGTTTAGGTCTGCTTCTCATAATTAGACCCTGGCAAAACTGGGGTGGAGCTGCCCAGGCTGTGGGCAGAGCCAGGAGGAAGCTGGCAGAAGCCACAGGCCATGCAGGAAGAAGGCGGGACCACTGCTGTCGACTCTGTGTCTCAAAGTGGATCGAGAGCAGGTTGAAGCCGCCGAGTTGAGACCCCAGAGCTGGGAGAGGGTCCCTGGAAGCTGTGGCAGCTGCAGGGCTGTCCTGGGGAGACATGGGAGCACCCCTTCATGCCAGGTGCCGGGAGGAGGAGATTTGGAATAATACACTCTGAACTGAGAGGGACTTCTGAGACTGAGAAGTGGAGCAGGCAGCTCCATAAAATGCAGTTGTGAAGATTGTCCTGGGGAACTTATGTACAGGCAGGCAGGACTGAATGGACACACACTCCAGAGGCCTTCAAAGCTGCCCTCCTGGCAGCCAGAAGGGGACAGTAGGACCAAAGGGGCCAAGGGGAAAACCGAATCTTGACTATCGAGTAAGAAACATGTCCGCACGGACCGCAGCCAGGCGTTTTCCGCTAGCCGCATATCTCATGGCCCTTCACCGTCTGTGTCCAGCAAAAGGCACTCTTCCAGTTTTCATATCAGATGGAGACAAGGGTGCAGGTGGACAGGGAGCTCTGCTGGCTTGGGTGGATTCCTGGTGAGGAGGCTGAAACTCAGTCACCAGGAGCCGGGAGAGGGTGTGACCATGGGCTTAGGAGGGAGTCAGTGTGGTCCAGCCACACACCAGGCCCTCCCAGGGGTTTCATCCTTAGAATGTTGGGACAGTCTCCTAGGGGACAGTAACTGGCAGGAACAGGAAGTGAAGTAGCCACTCACTTTCCAGGGGACTGAGCTGGCAGAGGCTTCAGAGACACCCTTGGGCCTTCACCCTCAGGAATAGAATAGAAGGTGCCATAGAAGGAGGGGGCTCTTGGGAGTCAAGCACACCTGGTTTCCATCATAGCTCTGTGTTTGCATACTAAGTTGCTTCAGTTGTGTCCAACTCTTTGTGAACCTATGGACAGTAGCCCACCAAGCTCCTCTGTCTATGGGATTCTCCAGGCAAGTATACTGAAGTGGGTTGCCATGCCCTCCTGCAGGGGATCTTCCTGATCCAGGGATTGAACACGCGTCTCACATCTTCTGCATTGGCAGGTGTGTTCTTTACCACTAGCACCACCTGGGAAGCCCGGTCATAGCTCTACCAGTCGTTAATTGTAGATGGTACCTCCATCCCAAGATGGACAAGAAATCAAGCAGAATAATATGTGTAAAAGGCTGACTTTTCCATTTCCCTCCCATTTTTTAGCTCCTCCTTCCTGTTGCTACACCCAACAGGAAGCTTCCTTTCTGCCCACTTGGCAGCATTGGCTCCACTGAACAGTCCCAAAGTCTGGAGATTGCTTGGCTCCCACATGGATCTCTCTGTTCCATGACAGCAGCTACCATGTTGTGGTAGTGAGGGCTGCCATAGACGGACTGGCAGTTAAGCAACATGCATTACTTTTCTTGCAGTTCTGGGAGCTGGATGATCAGAATCAAGGTACTGGTAGAATTGGATCCCTCCAAGACGTCTCTCCTTGGTGTGTGTACGTGGTCACCCTCCTCCTGCTGCTTCACATGGTCTTTTCTGTGTGTGCATCCCTGGTGTCTCTCTCTGTGTATCCTAACCCTCTCTTCTTATAATGGCACCAGACGTATTGCCTTGGGACTGACCTAACAACCTCATTTTAACCCAGTTACCTCTGTAAATGTCTGTCTCCAAATACAGCCACCTTCTGAAATACGTGGGATTAGGGCTTCAACATATGGATTCGGGGGGCAAAATTCAATCCATAGCACATGTATATGCTGACAGCTCCCACGTGTATCTGCCCATGAAGCGCCAGATCAGCTGAGGCACCTGCCTCCTGAACTTCCCTACTGACAGCTCAAACTCAGCAGTTGTCAAATTCAGTACCCTGTTTCACAAAAAATGGGGTATTTCAGGGGGGATTTTTAAATTCTACTTTAAATTTTTATTTTCATGTTGGCTGCACTGTGTGTGCCATGTAGAGTCCTAGTTCCCTGACCAGGGATCAAGCCCACGTTCCCTGCCTTGAAAACGTGGAATCTTAACCACTGAACCACCAGGGAAGTCTCAAAATCCCACTGTTTTTGTGTATAAATCACAGAAATACATCTGACATATAAATAAGTATTCAGTGTATCTGTGGTGTTAACGTATAATGAGGGAATACCTTGGAGGTCCAGTGGTTAGGACACTAGGCTTCCACTGCAGGGCCCAAGAGTTCCATCCCTGGGTTGGGAACTAAGATCCCGCATGCCATATTGTATGGCCAGAAAAGGGGGAAAAGGAAAGCAAAAATGAATGAAGTCAATAGGAAAACATCTGAAGGCTCCTGGCAGAGGAGGGCAGATAATAACAATAATAACAAAACTCCACCAGCTTCTAACAGGCAGGAACCACTACTATTGACCTTACACTGGCTACGGAACATCTTGGTGGCATTGTTTAGTTTGCAGGGTCCGTGTCCTCTTTTCTGGAGTGGGGAGTGAACAGCTGAACTTTCTTAAAGTTCTTTGGTGAAGTTTGCCCAGAGAGGCACCAGGCTTTTTGGCAAAACATCTATCTGTTTATGGTTAAGGTTTTCTTCTGTTCTTATTATAGCCAGACTTGGTTACATTTCAAGAACTACAAGGCTTGGCTCTGATGAACAAGGCAACCGGCTCATCCAACATGGTGCCTTTTGAATCTTTCCTTCCTCACGTGTCCAAAGTTTCTCCTCCTCTAGGTTGACAGCCCTGAATTTGACGAGAAGGAAAAATGACCGAAAACTTTAGTTTCAGCCCATATCTCCTTTGTCAAAGTGTGATTGTTAAAGAGTTTTTAAAATAGTACTTTTGCAGACATTGAAGATGCATGACTTAAAGATTTACTTCACTGGTTTAGAAAGCATCAGCAAGATGGCCAAGGTAATTCACAGGACACCACTCTTACTTTAGGGGATGGCCCACACTCTGTCTGTAGAATGAGTTTCTCTCCAAATAAATCTAATTCTTACCTATAAAAAAGTGGAGACTGATGTATATATAATCAATTAAAAGCAAAGCTGCTAAAATACGCTCATAATTTAAGAGGCCAAAGTAGTTACTGTCCTGCAGGGCAATCAAACCTCAAACCCTTTGGAGTTGTTCTCTACTGTGTGCTGTGCTTAGTCACTCAGTCGTGTCTGACTCTTTGTAACCCCATTCACTGTATCCCACCAGGCTCCTCAGTCCATGGGACTCTCCAGGCAAAAATACCGGAGTGGGTTGCCATGCCCTCCTCCAGGAGATCTTCCCAACCCAAGGATTGAACCCAAGTCTCCCACATTGCAGGTGAATTCCCTCCTGTCTAAGCCACCAGGAAAGCCCAAAATAACAATATTTAGCTTATATTAAACCTAGGCCAATGGAAATTTATGCTTAATATTAATGACTCTTAGACATGTCTATATTAGTTAACAAACAAAAGTTAAAACCAAGTATTTAATACTGATTATTTCCCAGTTCGCGTGAACCTGAAATTCATTTAGGTTAATTTCTTTTGTATTTAGAATTATTTGATTTGTAAGTGCTTATTTTCCTTTAGGCCAATTAGATTAGAGCTCATTTACAAACCAATCCCAACAATATCCAAAAACAAAGACACACCCTGAGACATACATATATCCAAATAGACCGAAGAGATCTTATAGTTTTGTTTTCCAAACTTAGTTATGAATCAGATATCACAATATAAAACTCTAATTGTAAATAACAATTGGAAAAAAAAATTTTAAAGCCTTCCTTCCCTTTTTTTTTTTTTTTGGTTTCAGGAATTAGAGATGGTCTAGATAAGTGATGATCCAGAGAGCTCTGGTCTAAGGTACAGGAGGAGTTATTTCCTCAGGGCAAGAATTCTTAAAGAGATAATCTTGTTCTCTACTGGACAAAATGTAATTTGTGAATTACTTTGGATGATTATATCCAGATGTTTTGCCCAGTGTTTATCATTGAATTCATTTTAACATTTTCTATACCAGTCTGTCTGGGCTGTGAAATTTTCATCTTTAACAAGGTTTAGTTCTTCATTTTTCCTTTTTTTCCCCCTCTTCTGAGTATCTGAAAGGTTAGCTGAAAACCTTTGTCTCTTTTACATCCAAGATGCCTTAGAATTGGGTGCCTTCAGTGTTTACAACAACCCTGCCTGCAGTCCTTACCTATTTCCGTGGTATAAACACTCCAGCCACGGTGAATGTCAGGCTAATAACGTGGTGTCATTGCAGGCGCTGAAACCAGAGTGAGGAAGAGATTTCTAAGTCACTACTGCTCACTGGTAGTTTCTGGTTCCAGGACGTCGTTGGGTGTGTGCTGTGATACATGTTTTATGGACTCTTTCATGGTGTTCACATCATTTGCCAGGAGTGTGAAATCGTGGTCACTAGGTCACGATCTCTGAAGAGCCTAAGAGATTAGCCCATCCAATGGTTCTAAGATTAGAATCCCCAAAACTGTAATATTCCTGGAGGGTCTCTCAGGGGTTACACAAACTGAATTAAACTTTCTTTTTAAAGTTATATTTTAAAAAAATATGACAAAATGTACACATGCACATAAATGTAGCAAACATGTAAAGAAATAGGGGCCTGATGTACACTAAGTTTAGAATTCTTGTAACTTCTTTTTTGGTTTTGTTTTTGTTTTGGAAAGTACAGTTGAGATATTAATATGTCACAGGTGTACAATATAATGATTCACTATTTTAAAGGTTATAATCCATTATAGTTATTAAGACATATTGGCTATATTCCCCGTATTGTGTGATGTATCTTTGTAGCTTATTTATACCTAACAGTTTGTGCCTCTGAATCCCTATGTTGCCCCTCCCTTCTTCCCTTTCCCCACTGGTTACCACTAGCTTATTCTTCATATCCATGAGTCTGTTTCTTTTTGTTATATTCACTAGTTTGTTGTACGTTTTAGGTTCTACATATAAGTAATATCATATAGTATTTGTCTTTCTCTGTCTGACTTATTTCACTAAGCACAGTGCCCTCCAAGTTCATCTGTGTTCATCCATGTCGGTGCAGGTGGCAAATTTTCATTCTTTTTTGACATGAGTGAGTAGTATTCCATTATGTGTGTATACGTGTGTGTGTGTGTGTGTGTGTATCATATGTTTTTTATCCATTCATCTGTTGATGGACACACTGGTTGCTTCCATATCTTGGCAATTATAAATAATGCTGCTATGAACATTGCAGTGCATATATATTTTTGAATTAGTGAGGATTTGGGGCAACATATACCCAGGAGTGGAACTGCCGTGTCATATGGTAGCTCCACTCTCATGCTCTGTCGTCTCCTTCTCACCCTGCCCTTAATCTTTCCTGGCATCAAGGTCTTTTCAAATGAGTCAGCTCTTCACATCAGGGGGCCAAAGTATTAGAGTTTCAGCTTCGACATCAGTCTTTCCAATGAACACTCAGGACTGATCTCCTTTAGGATGGACTCTTAAGAGTCTTCTCGAGCACTACAGTTCAAAAGCATCAATTCTTCAGTATTCAGCTTTCTTTATAGTCCAACTCTCACATCCATACATGATCACTGGAAAAACCATAACCTTGACAAGACTGACCTTTGTTGACAAAGTAATGTCTCTACTTTTTAATATGCTCTCTAGGTTGGTCATTACTTTCCTTCCCAGGAGTAAGCGTCTTTTAATTTCATGGCTGCAATCACCATCTGCAGTGATTTTGGAGCCCCCCAAAATAAAATCAGCCACTGTTTCCACTATTTTCCCATCTATTTGCCATGAAGTGATGGGACCAGATGCCATGATCATAGTTTTCTGCATGTTGAGCTTTAAGCCAACTTTTTCACTCTCCTCTTTCACTTTCATCAACAGGCTCTTTAGTTCTTCTTCACTTTCTGTCATAAGGGTGGTGTCATCTGCATATCTGAGGTTATTGATATTTCTCCTGGCAATCTTGATTCCAGCTTGTGCTTCTTCCAGCCCAGCGTTTCTCATGATGTACTCTGCATATCAGTTAAATAAGCAGGGTGAGAATATACAGCCTTGATGTACTCCTTTTCCTATTTGGAAGCAGTCTGTTGTGCCATGTCCATTTCTAACTGTTGCTTCCTGACCTGCATACAGGTTTCTAAAGAGGCAGGTCAGGTGGTCTGGTATTCCCATCTCTTGAAGAAATTTCCACAGTTTATGGTGATCCACACAGTCAAAGGCTTTGGCATAGTCAAATTGCACAATGAATAATAAAACACACCCACAAATACACTTTATATCAAGTGTCAAACCTTTAAAAATCCCACTCACCAATCAAATTGTACTGCCAGACTAACTTATCTTGTATAAGTGATAGAATAAAGCTTTCCCACCCTCTCTGCTTAATTTACTGTTTTCCAGTGTTGCATGGTGAGCTGTTCTAAACCATTAAGTTGTCACTAAGAATCTCATTTATTTTATTTTATAAAATGAGGTAGTGGAATGCACTTCCACGTTTTAAAAAGATTTCAAGCTTGATACACATTGCAGGTATAGTACCAAGAATACTAGTATGCCATTTATTTACCCAGATTAATACATTTTTAACATATTCCCATATCAGTTTTTCATCTTGTCTTAAACACACTCACACACACACACACGCACTATTTTTTCTAGGTGATTTGAGAGTCAGGGTGCTACTTGACACGTCAGTGTGTACTTCTTGAGAACAAGGACATTCTCATGTCACCACAATGCAGTTGTCAAATGCAGGAAACTTAACATCGATCCAGTACTTTAACCTCTAGCCCATATTCTGGTTTCACCAGTTATCCCTGGGATGCCACGTAGAGCCATTTTCTTTTTTATTCTTCAGATTCAGATCCAGTCCAGGACTATGTGTTGCATTTAAATCTGTCCTTTCTCCCTTGGCCTGAAATGGGTCTTCGGCCTTTCTCTTTAAGACCCTGACATTTCTGAAGGGCTCAGGCTGGTTTTTGCAGAGCTACCCTCAGTGTGGTGTGTCCAGTGCACCTGACAAGGAAATTTGGGTCGTGTGCTCTTGGCTCCCTAAAGGATGCTGTGTCCTCCTTGGTGTCCGGTCTCGGGATGCGTGGGTGCCTGTGGCCATGTCCTCCAGTGGGAGGTTTTTAAGAGCCCTGATTTGACTAAAAATGAAGGATGAATGAAGCGCAGAGATTGTTTAAACTTTTTAGGGGGATGCGTCCCTCGTCGCTCTGAAAAAGTCATCTAGCCCATCTGCTTTTTCAGCTGTGACGCACTTCTGTGCCCCAGGAAAGGGCCTCCACTGGGTAGCAGGGGCTTCAAAACCATCATGTCTGTGTGTCTGGTGTGGCCCCCGCCCCCGGGCGTGAAGGGCCGACACCCCCCAGCCAGGCTGCCGGGATGGCTGCCTACCATGGCTGTCCCGCCTATTTGATGATGTGGTATTTGTGACTTGTGGCTTTTCTAAGATTCCCTTTTCCCCATATTTTGAAGACAGTCTTTCTCCTGAGCCAAGGCTGAGCCATGATCAAGCACTGCCCGACCCAGGCTGGAACAGCGGCCTCTCGGAAAAAAACAGGAAATTAGAACTTATGCACTTGCCACGTATGGGCTAAACGATGCTTTTCTCGGTGGTTCCATGTGGCTTGAATAACAGGGTAATTTTCCTTCCCAGAGTAAAATACCCAACCTAATTAAGATGTATTTTGTTGGATAACATTTTATTTCAGTGAATTATTTCAGGTTCAGCCCTGCTGTAAGCAGTTTCACAGATTCACTCATGAAACTCATTTTGCAGGTTTCTACTGGGCAGGAAGCATGTGGTGTCAGTGGGGCAGACGTGATGCCTGGGTCCACATGTGGTAGGGGTGTGGGCACTTTCTGAACCTTGGACCACAGCCTGGCTTTGCCCTATAGAAGCTTTTGGACAGTGGGCGAGAAGTAGAAATATTGCCTCATAATGTCACAAGAGGCTGTTGGAGGGTCAAGACCCTCTGCAAAGAGGAGGCCCTGCATTAGGGGAACCCAGCAGATCACACAAAAGAGATGCTCCAAGAATCAAGTCTTGAGGGACAGAAAGTGTTTACCAAGTGGTAAAGGGGGCAAGTTTAGAGAGAGGGACTATTGAAGAGATTCAGCGTTGTGGCAGATGTGGGTGGGCTCGTGGGGGAGCTGGAAATGGGAATGAAGGTTTGTGTGAAACTGGAGGAAACCTGGGGTGTCTGCTATAGTGGGTAGATAAGGGGACTTCATGTCCTAAGTGCCAGGGCAGCTTGATTAGATTATCTGTGATGGAGCACAGTTTCCAAACATGAAGGGAGAGTTTTGGGAAAGAAGGCACTCACTTCCCCTTATGAGAGGATGTGAAGCCTGGTGTCCCCCAGCCAGTCCACCACCTGTCACTCTGAGGACAAGTGGCACTGACCCCAGGAGGGTAGAACCGGGAGAGAGAAGAAAGCCAGGGAAGTAGGGCCTTGCTAAAATCATGGAGCCACTGGCTTGGCCCTCCAGGTCACCTAATCACTTTCATTGCTCAGTTTTTAAGTTTTGATTTTAAAATACTTTCAAACTTCCAGAAATTTGCTAGAGTAGTTCAAAGAACCCTTATTTCCCATTTATGCCAATTCGCCAATTTGTACCATTTTACCCCCTGCAGTTGGATCCTCTCTGAGCCCAGTGAGAGCGTGGCCATCACACCCCTTGAGCATGTGCTTTTCCAAATGTTCTTCAAAACAGGGACCTTCTGTCGCATCCCCACAGTCCTGTCATCCAAGACTGCAGCTTAATCTTTTTTTTTTCATTGTGAGGAAGTCTTTTTAAGAAAAAATCTTAGTTAACAAAGGTGGTGCAGTGGTAAAGGATCCACCTGCCAAAGCAGGAGATGCAAGTTCAATCCCTGAGTCAGTAAGATCCCCTGGAATAGAAAATGGCAACCCACTCCAGTATTCTTGCCTGGAAAATCCTATGGACAGAGGAGCCTGGTGGGCTACAGTCCATAGGATCACAAAGAATCAGAGATGACTGAACACAGCACACATACTATAACAAAAGATTTTAACAAGTTTCACTTAGCAAAATACATTCAAAAAGAAATCACAGTACAAAGAAAGTTGTAAGTCAAGGCCTCACCAGTTCCTACAGTATTAGTAATGTGTCTCAATTTTCAAAACTAACTTTTAAAAAGCTTAAAATTAACCTAAAATATTTTAAATGAAAATAAACTAGAATGAGCAAATATAAGAAATGTCCTCTTTGATTTAGGTATATAATACAGTAGTTTAAGTCACAGACACCAATTTTTATCAGTTTTCCCAGTAACACCCTCTCATTGTGTGTGTGTTTGTGTGTGTGTGTGTGTGCATGCTCAGTTGTGTCTGACTCTGAGACCTGATGGACTATAGCCTACCAGGATCGTCTGTCCATGGGATTTTCCAGGCAGGAATACCAGAGTGGGTTGCCATTTCTTCCTCCAGGGGATCTTCCCAACCCAGGGATCAGATCCGTGTCTCCTGCATTGACAACCAGATTATTTTATCACTGAGCCACCTAGGAAGCCCAGTGCCCTCTATAGCATGTTTCTTTCTCTAAGTCCAGTATCATGAGTTTTGGGAGGGTTGGGTCCCTTTAATCTGTTTTAACCTGGAACGACTCCTATTTTTCCTTGTCTTTCATGACATCAATATTTTTGCAAAATCCAGGCCAGTTTTTTTGTTGAATGTCCTTTAGTGGAGCATATGTGGTTTCCTTATGACCGCCTCCTGCTGGGATGCACTATAATTGATGTGTTCATCTCAGGCCTGGAGGAACATGGCATCTCTCTGGCCTCCGTGAGGTTTTCATCTCGCTCACCTGGTCCTCGCATTGTATGGTTTTTCTACTGTTTGGTTACTATCTTTCCTCTTGCAGTTAATCAGCCATCTATAAGGAGACACATGACTGTTTCTCCTTAAGCCAATTAGAATTGAGTTTTCTGTTACTTACGACATAAAAGCCCCTCACTGATCCAAGGGCCTGTTTATAATGTGGGGTTAATTGCTCATTACCATGGGGGAAACAAGCAAGCAATTATGATGAGAAAAATTGGAGGAATTTCTTGAAAGCTCTAATTGTAGTCAGATGGGAGCAGAGCTGGACCACAGTACGTGGGTATCCTGAGAGGACTTATCATCCAGTGATGCTTCTTAATCTTTGAATTTATTGTGCAAGTGACGGACCCCCTCCCAAAAAAAAAAGATTCTCTGGTAGTGAAAATTATATCCTCAGTGCAAAATAGATTGATCCTTTGTTTCACTGAATAATGTAGCATTTTAATTCATTTTCAAGTAAGTCAAATTTTTGCAACAGTTTGCAAGATATGTCTTTTGTTTCCATTTTTGCTTGGAAAGTGTTTAAGTTATGCTCACAGAGTAGTGGTTATTTATAGGGTCATAGAAATTTTATTCAAAATATGTTTGTGGATTTTATATTGACAAAGGTATTTCCACTAATTGTGAATTCAGTACCAAGTGAGCAGCTTTCCTAGGAGAAATAGGGAACCAGACTCTGAGACAAGGATTCTTGTAGAAGTTGTTGTCTGGGAGGTGATCTCAGGAAAGTGGGGCTGGACACAGGGAAGGGGGAGCAGCCATTAAAGTGTGTGTGTGACTGTGATTGTCTTGGTTTGGCTGCCCCCAAAAGCAGACCCTAAGATAAGGATTCAAGTGCAGATAGTTTGCAAGGGAGGGTTTTTTAAGGACCAAACTTTAGTATCTCAGAGACATCCCAATGCATTATTGTGGGTGTCACAGACACTTCTGTCCATGCCACTAGAGCAAGAATAGAAAACTCTGGAAGTTACAGCAATGACCTCTCTGGATACATAAAAGCAGCGTATTACAACATGTCACAGAGTACAAATAAGGAGCCATTGAACAGAGTGGAAACAGGCAGTGGCCAAACATCCTAGCAGAAGGGCAGGGAAGGTCCAGAAGGAGTCAGAGAGGCTCAGGCATGAGTTTGGGTTGATTCTTATTACAACTGGTCAGAGGAAACCGAGGTTTAGATCTTCCATGGCTGCAGTGGAAATTCACAGCAAAAAGAACCTTTGGTCACTTGTCACCAGGAAGTCGAGCAAGGAAGGAGGGCTGAAGCTTAGGCAGCGACCGAGACCCCGGCCGACATCTCTGTACCAGCTCTGAGCCCGTCGTGAGGAGGGGAAAGGAAAAGGCTGTGTGATCAAGCCAGCTCCCTGGGGGCGACTGGAGCCTCATCTCACGGGGACCCTGGGAGGCAGCACAGGACAGCATCTGAGAGCTTTCCACCTGGTGGTCAGGGAGCTGGGAGTCACGTGCCTTCAGCATCACACCTGCCCACGGCTACCAGCCTCAGACTCATCAACTTGCTGGCCCAGGTTTGCTGTATGGCTGGAAGTGACAGCGTGCAAATGTCAGGTGTGAAAACACCATGAGGAGGGGGGTGCCGATCAGGAATGTTCTCAGTGTCCAGTATTGTGGGAGCTCCATTCCAGAAGGGACAGGGCCAGTTTGCACACACTGAAAATAGATGGGAAAAGGGCCCTGAGTACTCAACCAGGGACTGTGGACATTAGATTCCTAAAAGCAGGTTTCTCCCTATGCAGCGCAGCAGTAGGAAACGGGAAGCTGGAAAGGACCAATCCCTCTGGGAGTGGAGGGGATCAGACAGACAGTGGGGACCACAGGCGGCAGCAAGATGCTGAAACCATTAAGGGTGCTGCGGTCCAAGGTCTGAGTGCACATGGAGGACGGGGGGGGGGGGGGGATGATGACAGAGGTTTGGACGAAAGACCCTGCAGGACTGGGAGTGATTGATGGGCAGAGTGAAGGACTCAAGCCTGGTGCTGTCATTAAGAGAGGGGAGCCTGGACTTCAGGAGAAAGGAATGTTGAGTGGAAAGTCAGTGTTTCAGAGACAGAAAGCAAAAAGGAGTGCTTCTTTTTATACCTTTTTGTAGACAGATCTTTCTGAGTTCAGCAAAGGGAGTGGGGAGGCAGGGGGAGAGGACCCCACGAACACTTTGTGGTTTGATTTTGCTTTGTTTTCGATCCCCCTAAATTGTAAGCAGAGAAAGCAAAGAGCTGCAATCTGGAAATCTCACACGAGCCTGCCAGCTGAATGATTTGACTTCTGTCCAACTCCTTTTGTGCACCTTGGTGGAATCACAGAGGGATTGAAAATATTCAAAAACGGGGAGCAGGAAGGAAAAGGAAACACTTCGAGCTCTGAGAACAGAGTCCGTGGTGAAGCCTTGGTTAAAATAGTAGCTTCGGGCTGTGAGGGATCCTCGTGTATACAGATGGAGGAGCCCCTGTTGCCCTAGCAGGCAGCTGAGCTGAGGATATGTGGGTAAAATCCTTTGTCAATCAAAATACCACAGACAGGTTAGGGCCTTGTTCTCATAGTAGTGGGGTGATAGCTTTGTCATAGCCAGACCCCCGGCCCCAATTTGTGTCAAGCCAAAGGGGACTGTGAAGGCTTCCCTGTTGGCTCAGTGGTAAAGAATCCACCTGCCAATGCAGGAGACATGGATTTGATCCTTGGGTCGGGAACATTCCCTGGAGAAGGAAATGACAACCCACTGTAGTATTCTTGCCTGGGAAACCCATGGACAGAGGAGCCTGGCGGGCTACAGTCTGTGGGGTGGCAAAGAGTTGAGCACGACTTAACTACACAAGAGCAAAGGGTACTGTGAGAAGGATGGTTTGGCCCTGCATTGAAGCAGACATAAACTGTCTCCCTTGCTTTGACGGAAACACTCTCAGCCTCTGGACAAAAGCAAGAGTGTGAGGTCCTTAGGAGGATAATAGAATTCACCTCTAATCCTCCCCTTTGCTGGGGACCTGATACAACCATCCAAGAGAGTGAGGGCTTGTCTTACCAAGATAACCAGCTTGGGTGGATTCTCAGGTATGTTATCCAGTGTTCTGTTATCTGCAGTAACTTGAGGTCAATAGAAGCTGATTGTCGAGGGTCATAAATATCCTCAGCCCCAAAGCAAAAGTGCATATGGGACCTTGATCTCAGACCTGGGTTGAGTGTTTGTCAGTGCTGACCGGACCCCCACATGAAGGATGCTGGGAGGGCAGAGGATGAAGGCAGCATTGGGAGCGTGGGTCAGAGTTCAGGAGGGTGGACCCATGGTGAGGAGACAGCAGAGTTACAGAATAGAGGGGGAAGGAGAGAAAGCAGAGAAGGAGCACCATAGCTGGGCTGCTGTGAGGGAGAGAGCCTAGCCTCATAAACTGGAGTTGAAAGCTCAAGAGTGATTAGGAGGCCTCAAGACTATTGACTCCAAGCCTGTCCATTTTCTCCAAATGCCACAAGGGTATAATCCGATCACTTGGGATGAGCCTTACTCTCCTGCAAAAAAAAAAAAAAAAAAAAAAGGTTGAGTGAGAGTGGGAGAACCCCAGAGCCTTAGTGGAACCCCTGCCCATGTCCATCCTTTCAGGGGTCCTAGGATGACCCAGCTGCTCTCCAGTAGTGACCTTAGTACCCCTCTAACCTCATCCCTCCTGTGGAAGGAGAAGTCTACAGGGTCAAAGGCCATGCCTATCCAGAGACCCCATCCCCCACCACCTCTTGCTCCAGATTCTCCGCCCTCAGAATCCCTGTCCGCACACCCCATACCCTCATGCACAGGCTCCCCCACATCCCTCTGCCCAGGGCTAGCCCTGCTTCTGGGTATGTAGTTAGTGCTTTAGTTGCACCAACTACGTTAGTATATCTCCATAGGCTGCAGGGTTTGGGAGGGAATGAGAAATGGACAGGGCTCAGACAGCAAGGCTAGGGTGTCCACTGAGCCATCCCAGGGAAAAGTAGGGTGACAAGCTGGGGAAGTAGGTTCAGGATGGCCATGTGTCCCCACAATCAATACAGAACCCTGAAGAGTCTGAAAAATTTTAAATCGCAGCCAGGCTTTCCAAGTCCTTACACAATCCGTCTGCCGTGGTAGGAGGATAGAACACATTTTACAATTTGTCGTATCGTTTCAATGTATAACTTAAAAAATTCAGACACAAAGTATGAGTCTCCATTTGTCCTCTGTCCACCCAGCACCCCCTTGGAGGGATGAGAGCCCAGACAAGAGCAATGGCACGCTGTCTGCACTGTCCACTCAGACCCTTTGTCCGTGGGTCCATTGACCACAGTGCTGTTGCTCTTCTTTTTGCAGAGGTCTGAGCCCAAGGCTGTCATTACGACCCAAAGCTCTCTCCCTCTGACATCTGTCCTCATGCAAACACTCCAGATGAAAAACGGTGATCCAGCTATGCCTCTCCCCGTTCCCCTGTTCTCCACGCTCACTGCGCCTGCTTGCTTGGCCTCCCTGCCCTCACATTGGTCAGACATTACCCAAGAGGAAAGGAAGGGGTAGACCCTTGAGAGGAAACCCCTAAGCTTCAAAGAGAGCCTGCAGAAACTCTGTGGTAGTTGTAGCCTGTGCCAAACCCAGTCATACTGAATATGAAGTTGGATTTGTGAAATGCCCCAATTGTATGTGCTTATCCCTCCCAGCAAAACTGCAGATGTGCTTGGCCAGCTGAGAGAGAGACTTTTAAACGTGCCTAAATTTCAGAGGCACAATTTCAAACAAAAACTATCTTTTTGATGATGGCAGCAGACATCACTGAGAACCTTACTGGGCGCTGTGGGTTTCCATGACTCTTTGGTAGACAACATAAAATATTGTATTATTTTTGAGAGCAACTGTTTATTTGTATATGTGTCTCCCTTGATAACACCGATTCTGACTGTGGGATAGAATTAAATACATTGTTCATAGGGCACTTACTCTGTGTAGAAGTGTTTCATTACTTTGGTATTAGATGGTGTGCTTCCACTCAGCACCCCACATGGAATGTGCAAAATAGGAGGATATTTCCAGAAAAGGCTTAGCTGTTCTCCAGCCCACTTCCTAAGAGCAAGGATGGGAATTTTAAGGGTGTAATCCCCATAACACATGATCCGGGTATATGCACAGACACACAGAGAGGCCTACTTGCTCAGTCAGTTTTATTTTATTGGGTGTTTGGGAGCTTTCTGTGGATTTCTTCTGCTTTGTGGTCTCCAGTGAAGCTGTGCTAGGTTGGACACATACCTGGAGGCCTCTCGAGGATTGTATTTGTGCAGAAATGAAAGATCTGAGAAGTATGAGTGGCTGAGGATGTGGAGACAACAGCAAGTCTGTACGTTATAGAGAAAGGAGAGGCTTTCAGATCATGCACTTTGCAGAAGAGATCCAGCCACAGAGAACACACGGACTCCATAAACCAACACCTTGTGTTTCAGGGCAGTGTAAAGAGCATTTTGTCCATCATGGATGGGTCAACAATGCATGTTCCAGGCATTTGAACTTTCTGTGTTGTTCCTGAGGCTGTGTTCTTCCTGAATTCTTATTCTTGGATGGAGCCATTCCCTAAAAACCCTTCCTTCCAGATTCCATGACGTCTCTGTAAAATCTTACATGCATTTATCAAGCACATAAGGGCCAGGTGCCATGAAAGGTCCTGGAAAGACCACTGTCAATAAGGCATGTGGATCCCCAGTCTCCAGTTAGGTAAAGGAAGCTCTTTTTCTTCTTCTCTCTAACCTCTAAGGATGTGGAACCTTCTGAGTTGAAAATAACAGACTGAGCATCTGGCTTCTTTCAGTGTTGCTGATGCTACCGCTTAACTTGGTGAAGATGATAACCAGAAATAGTTCATGCCTTAGTAGGAACGAATAATGTGGTTTCATGGATAAAGCACTTGTTTCCATCTGGGAACTAGAGTTGACTTAAATTTTCATGAATCTGCAAGTTCACTGATATCATGTTGGTAGTTTGAAATTGGCCACTATAAGTGAAAGAGGGGAGTGAGAAAGTTGACATAAAACTCAGCATTCAAAAAACTAAGATCATGGCGTCTGGTCCCATCACTTCATGGCAAATAGATGGGGAAACAGTGGAAACAGTGACAGGCTTTGTTTTGTTGGGCTTCGAAAATCACTGTAGATGGTGACTGCAGCCATAAAATTAAAAGACGCTTGCTCCTCGGAATAAAAGCATTGACCAACCTCAGTTCAGTTCAGTTCAGTCATTCAATTGTGTCCGACTCTTTGCAGCCCTATGGACTGCAGCATGCCAGGCTTGCCTGTCCATCACCAACTCCCGGATCTTATTCAAACTCATGTCCTTCGAGTCAGTGATGCTATCCAACCATCTCATCCTCTGTTGACCCCTTCTCCTCCTGCCTTCAATCTTTCCCAGCTTCAGGGTCTTTTCTAAGGAGTCAGTTCTTCCCATCAGGTGGCCAAAGTATTGGGGTTTCAACTTCAGCATCAGTCCTTCCAATGAATATTCAGGCCCGATTTCCTTTATGATGGACTGGTTGGATCTCCTTGCAGTCCAAAGGACTCTCAAGAGTCTTCTCCAACATCATAGTTCAAAAGCATCAATTCTTCAGTGCTCAGCTTTCTTTATAGTCCAACTCTCTTATCCATATGTGACTACTGGAAAAACCATAGCCTTGACTAGACTGACCTTTGTTGGCAAAGTAATGTCTCTACTTTTTAATATGTTGTCTAGGTTGGTCATAACATTTCTCCCAAGGAGCAAGTTTCTTAATTTCATGGCTACAGTCATATCTGCAGTGATTTTGGAGCCAAAAAACAAAAAATAGTCTGTCCCTGTTTCCATTGTTTCCCCATCTATTAGCCATGAGGTGATGGGACCAGATGCAATGATCTTAGCTTTTTGAATGTTGAGTTTTAAGCCAACTTGTTCACTCTCCTCTTTCAGTTTCATCAAGAGGTTCTTTAGTTCTTCACATTCTGCCATAAGGGTGATGTCATCTGCATATCTGAGGTTATTGATATTCCTCCCGGCAATCTTGATTCCAGCTTGTGCCTCATCCAGTCCAGCATTTCTCATGATGTACTCTGCTTATTTAACTTATAAGTTAAATAAGCAGGGTGACAAAATACTGCCTTGACATACTCCTTTTCTGATTTGGAACCAATCTGCTGTTCCATGTCCAGTTCTAACCATTGCTTCCTGACTTGCATATATATTTCTCAAGAGGCAGGTCAGATAGTCTGGTATTCCTATCTCTTGAAGAAATTTCCACAGTTTTTCGTGATCCACACAGTCAAAGGCTTTGGCATAGTCAATAAAGCAGAATTAGATGTTTTTCTGGAACTCTCTTGCTTTTTTGATGATCCAACAGATGTTGGCAATTTGATCTCTGGTTCCTCTGCCTTTTCTAAATCCAGCTTAAACATCTGGAAGTTCACGGTTCATGTACTGTTGAAGCCTAGCTTGGAGAATCAAATCCCTACGAGATTATACAGTGGAAGTAAGAAATAGATTTAAGGGATTAGATCTGATAGACAGAGTACCTGAAGAAATATGAACGGAGGTTCGTGTCATTGTACAGAAGGCAGGGATCAAGACCATCCCCAAGAAAAAGAAATGCAAAAAGGCAAAATGGCTGTCTGAGGAGGCCTTGCAAACAGCTGTGAAGAGAAGCAAAAGGCAAAGGAGAAAAGGAAAGATATACCCAATTGAATGCAGAGTTCCAAAGAATAGCTAGGAGAGATAAGAAAGCCTTTCTCAGTGATCAATGCAAAGAAATAGAGGAATACAATAGAATGGGAAAGACTAGAGATCTCTTCAAGAAAGTTGGAGATGCCAAGGGAACATGTCATGCAAAGATGGGTGCAATAAAGGACAGAAATGGTATGGACCTAACAGAAGCAGAAGATATTAAGAAGAGGTGGCAAGAATACACAGAGGACCTATACAAAAAAGATCTTCATGACCCAGATAATCACGATGGTGTGATCACTCACCTAGAGCCAGACATCCTGGAATGTGAAGTCAAGTGGGCCTTAGGAAGCATCACTATGAACAAAGCTAGTGGAGGTGATGGAATTCCAGTTGAGCTATTTCAAATCCTAAAAGATGATGCTGTGAAAGTGCTGCACTCAATATACCAGCAAATTTGGAAAACTCAGCAGTGGCCAGATGACTGGAAAAGGTCAGTGTTCATTCCAATCCCACAGAAAGGCAATGCCAAAGAATGCTCAAACTACTGCACAGTTACACTCATCTCATATGCTAGCAAAGTAATAACCAACCTAGAAAACATATTAAAAAGCAGAGTCATTACTTTGCTGACAAAGGTCTGTGTAGTCAAAGGTATGGTTTTTCCAATAGTCATGTATAGATGTGAGAGTTGGACTATAAAGAAAACTGAGTGCCGAAGAATTGGTGCTTTTGTACTATGGTATTGGAGAAGACTCTTGAGAGTCCCTTGGACTGCAAGGAGATCCAACCAGTCCATCATAAAGGAAATCAGTCCTGAATATTCATTGGAAGGACTGATGCTGAAGTTGAAAATCCAATACTTTGGCCGCCTGATGGGAAGAGCTGACTCCTTAGAAAAGACCTTTATGCTGGGAAAGATTTAATGTGGGAGGAGAAGGAGATGACAGAAGATGAGATGGTTGGATGGCATCACCGACTTAATGGACATGAGTTTGTGCAAGCTCCAGGAGTTGGTGATGGACAGGGAAGCCTAGAGTGCTGTGCTCCACAGGGTCACAGAGAGTTGGACTGAAATGAACTGAACTGAACTGAACTGATAGAGTATTTCCCCTTCAAAGTAGACAAATGCTAAAACTTGGAGGTTTTAATACCCCAAAAGTCAGTTGTTGAATATTTTCCAGCATATCATTGATTAAAGGGGAGGATAAATATTCTAATGATGAAGCAGAAAGGGTGGAAAGGCACAGGCAGCAGAGCCCCATGCACCTTTGGAATGGGGATAGAAGAGGTGGAAATCTGCCTTCTGATTGTCTTCCTCACCCTTCAGTTGAAACATCTTCCTTCTGATGGTCCAAAGGCCTCTGTTCCTTGTATTCATCTAGGAAACCCCAACCAAAGGTGACACCTGCAAGTTCTGTCCTGGCTTGATGGGGCTTTTTCTTTATCAGTATGTATTTTATTCCAAGGTCTTTTTTTTTTTTTAATTCTAGTTGATTTACAATGTTGTGTTAGTTTCAGGTGTACAGCAAAATGATTCAGCTATATTCTTCTTCAGATTCTTTTCCATTATAGGTCATATAATATACTGAATATAGTTCCCTGTGCTATACAGTAGGTCCTCCTTATTGGTTATTACTGGTTATCTGTTTTAAGTATAGTAGGGTATAACTGTTAATCCACAGACAGTTTGTGAATTTATTCCTCCCTGTCCTCTTTGATATCCATAAGTTTGTTTTCTATGTCTGAGTCTGTTTGTTTTGCAAATAAATTCATTGTATCATATTTTAGATTCCATGTATAAAGGATATCATATGATATTTGTCCTTCTCTGGCTTACTTCACTTAGTGTGATGATCTAATAATGTAAGATGATCAACATCCATGTTACTGCACGTGGCATTATTTCATTCTTTTTTGTGACTGAGTAGTATTCCATTGTATTAATACCTATAGCATATCTTATTCATTTCTCTGTTGATGAACATTTAGATTTCTTCCAAGTCTTGGCTTTTGTAAATAGTACTGCAGTGAACACTGGGGTGCATGCATTTTTTAAAAATTAGAGAGTTTTTGTCTTTTCCAGATACATGCCCAGGAGTGGGATTGCTGGGTCATATGATAACTATATTTTTAGTTTTTAAGGAACCTCCACACTGTTGTCCACAGTTGCTGCACCAATTTACATTCCCACCAGCAGTGTAGGAGGATGACAGCTTGCTGTGACAGCAAGACACCCACACTTTAGGCATAATGTCCTGGTTTGAGTTACCAGGTGTAGGGGACACTGTTCAGTCCTTCCCATCTCCTATGGGTACTGGGCGTTTCCATGCACACTGGCCTGATTTCCAACTGCCAGCGTTGCCCAAGGGCTCTCTTTGGCTCCCAGAGTCCACTCTACCCACACCAGGGGTATATGGGAGCAGCTGGTGACCCAAGGCCCCTAGGGGACAGCTTCCCACCATTACCTGGGGGGAGATGAACAAATATCCCAGCTCCCTGGCCCCTCAGTTGGGACCCAAGGCCAGTCTACACCAGCTTTCAGAGCTCCCAACCCTGGAGGGCTGCAGTCCATTCGCCCCTGGCTGCTTGCTTGATGCTGCACTTTGTACTGGCTGCCCTCCCTCCCCTCCGTCACACCCTCTCTTTGACCAGTGCATCATGAAGGCACCTCTAATAAACCACTTGGACATGAAGTCTTGGCTGAGGGTCTCTGGAGAGAGACCCTCTCTTTCTCAATTTTTTAAAAATGTGTGTTACTTCATTTATTATATCTTCAGTGTGGACTCCAACCAGGTGCTGCCAGGTTATAAACCTTCAGTTAAAATGAACCACCAGGGTAGACCCTTCTGGGGCTTCCCAGGTGGCAAAGTGGTAAAGAATCCGCCTGCTAGTGCAGAAGATGCTGCAAGAGACATGGTTTCCATCCCTGGGTTGGGAAGATCCCCTGGAGAAGGAAATGGCAACCCACTCCAGCATTCTTGCCTGGGAAATCCCACGGACAGAGGAGCCTGGCGGGCCACAGTACATGTGGTCACAAAGAGTCGAAATGGCTGGGTACACACACACACACACACACACACACACACACACACACACACACACCACACACACACACACACACACACACCACACACACACACACACACACACACACACAGACCATTGTGGCCAGAACACTTTGGGAAGGAGAGCTTTAAACTCAGGTGCTCACAGGTAGATGGTAAACCCGAGGGAGGCCTGGAAGGTGTGACTTCCCTCCATGGTGTCCTCTGGGTTCAGGGCCGATGCGGCTTATGGGGCTTCTTCACTTACGTGTGGTTATTGAACATGTCTGCCAGCTGTGACCACCAACTACGTGGCACTTTTCAAGTGAGGAGCTTAAAAGACACACGCTTCTGAGAATGACCTTAGGGGCTACCCCTCTCCCTTCTTAGCCCTATTCCAGCCAGCAGCCCCAAGGCCCGAGAAGTGTCACCCAGAGGGGACAGGGAGAAGGAGGCAGGTGGTAACTCTTGGATGGCCCAAGGGGTCAGAGGAGGGCAGCGGGTGGGGGCTGACAGGGCAGTTTCCCATTGGTGGGGAGGAGGAGCTTGTAACAGCCAAGCTGCCCGCCTGTGTCCCGGGTACATTCACTGCCCTTGGTGGAGGCGTCCACGCCTGCTTTGTGGGCATCAGCAAAGCTTCTACAGCCTTCTCTGTGAGACCCCCTGTTTTCCAGAGGGATGGCCCACCCCTGGAATTAGTTACAGGATGACCCTGTGAGTGGTTGAAATGCACAGTCTCACCGTGAACACCTTCCTAAAAAAAGAAGAAAGATCATTTTTATTCTCCTCAGTTACTCTTGTGAAAGTCAAGACACAGAGCATTGTTTCTAATTCTCTTTAAAAACAGTTACCAAGAGCCTAGGAATACAGTTCTTCTCTTCTGGTTTCTTACTTCCCGTAAATTAGTTTCTCTTTTCAACAAAAGATGTTTATGATCTTCAAAATGCTTTAAAGAGAAAAAAATCAGTGCCGGGCAGGGAGACAAGATGCTCAAAGAACAAATTTTAAATTTAAATAACTTGAATCGTCCAGCCAGGGGCTGGAATAGAGATTTTGCTATCCAACTTGTAAAATCCTTGGTCATACAAAGATAATTATGGAAATATTCAGAGACCTTCCCTGGACCCAGACGCAGACCCGCCCCACTGGCTCCTACCTCTTAGTAAAGACGAAAAACACTCAAAAGAGGGAGGACCTGCTGTCGTCAGAGCCACTCAAGGAACCAGGCAGAAAGGTGACATGCCTGTCCCAGGACTGGCCTCGATCTGACAGGTCCCCGGGGGTGAGTCACCTTCTTCTACTTCAGTTCGTTTGGCTGTAAAATGATTACAATAATGAGAGCTTGTTTACCAAGAGCCGAAGTCCACTTTGCCTCGCTTCATTCAGCTGCTAGAAGGAAGAAGGAAGACGGGAATGATCAGAAAGCTTTCAGGGCCAACTTGCACAGCACTCTGTTATGAGAAACCCACGATTCCTAGCTGAGTCTTGTAAACCAGACTTGTGAGTGGAGGGCGCCAGAGTCAGTGTTACTGCTGCCGCTTTGGGGGTTCAAACTTGTATCTGAGGCAAACGGAATAGAATGGTAGAGGCTAGCTAAATAAATCGGGGCGGGGAGTGGGGGTGGGCGGTGACTGGGGTCTCGGATGCAGCCTCTCTTGCCAAGATCTGGCAAGCTGGAATTTTAAGCAACAGCTGGAAACTTGCCAGTGACTTGGCTCTGTGGCTCGGTGAACTGGAACCCGCGCTCTGGGTCTTTCAGCCCTGTCGGCCAGCCCTGCAGCCCAAGGTCAGGTGGCGGTACCCCAGCACCGTCCTCAGCGGCTCCCAGTGGAAGGGGCTGGAAGGCTGGCCGGGAGCAGTCCTGCTCAGCATGGTCCACGCCGTCTGGAGCCCAATTGGATGATGCAGTGAGTCCTGGACACTGAAATCCCAGGACAGCCTTCACCTCGGCACTCGCTCTTGGGGCCACATGGAAGCCACAGCCAGGCTTCCTCCAAAGTGGCCGAGCCTGGCGTAGGGGAAGAAGAGTTGGGAATACTCACTTCCTGCCTTTGTCCTGTAGTTGGACCACAGCGCCGGCTCCGTTTACATTCTTTCAGTGCTGTTATTGAAAGGGCTTGGCCGTGTCCTTCCAAAGGGTTCGCAGTGTCCTTCGGTCCCATTCCGGTTTTTCTTCTCTCTCTCTCTCTCTCTTTTTTTTTTTTTTGCTAGCGTTCAGCTAGCATCTGGAAATATCCACTGGACACGCTGGGCTCCTTTTTGGAGACTGCTCCACCATTCAGGGAAACCAGGAAAGGAGCAAGCTTCCACCGTGTAAGTCTGGAGGAATTTGACAGCCTCTCTAACTACCGTACCTTTTCTGTTTGTTGGTTCAGTCTGTTTTGTGTACTGGGGTGGTTTTAGGATGAGATTGTTGGTGTAACCCCAGGGTGGGTGAGGGATCAGGTGAGAACCACAAGTGGAAAGAAAGTCTCCTTATCAATTGTATTAGATTTCTGTCCATGTTGAGTTGGGGTGTCTGAGGCTATGATTTGGGAAGGAAACTACTGCTCCAATAGGAAAGACCTGACACCCAAACTTCTTCAGGACCCTTGAGAACTTTATTTGTAAGAATTCAAATAATGTGAATATACTGTCCTCTTGGATTTCATTCTCTGCAAAGGACCTGCTGTGGCCCTTGGCAGCCTGTCTTTGTCATCTGCTCTCATAGTCTTTTGAAGAAGCAGAGATGCAACCTGCATCCTCCGGAGGAAATGTGATAGATCTGCCAATTCCACACAGAATCCAGGCTGGTCGTTTCCTTGAGGACCGCTTGAGGTGGACGTGTTCACGTTCAGTTTTCAGGCAGCTAATTAAGCTAGTAAAACTTGAAGAATCCAGACTGCTCAGTGGTTATAGGCAATATTCCCTGCTGTCCTGGTTCATCAGAAAGTGTTTGTATACGGAAAACTTCTGAACAGAACAAAAGGACTTAGGTCTGGATGAGGAATGAAGTCTTGGCTCT
Source organism: Antilocapra americana (assembly GCA_007570785.1). Taxonomy (NCBI): domain Eukaryota; kingdom Metazoa; phylum Chordata; class Mammalia; order Artiodactyla; family Antilocapridae; genus Antilocapra; species Antilocapra americana. Next base: position 4,047,300 of record ML663575.1, on the reverse strand, counting down.
CAACGTGCCATTCCTTCACTGCTGTGCAATGTCAAATTCCTTGCCGAGAAAGCGTCTGGAAGGAAAAGAATTACAGGCGTTAAGCTTGGATTCAAGTGTACTTTTTTATTTGTATGCTTCTGGGTTGAAACAGTTAATCATTTGCCCCTCAAGTTTCCACCATGATTGTGGTTCTGCTCCGTCCTCTGAAGACAGCACTGTGTTTTCCTTTTGGGGCACTGCAGTCCCTGCACTTTGCTAATTAAGTGATGAACTTCAAAGGGCCTGGAACTGGGGCTCCGTGCAGCAGCTGAGCCCATGAATGTGAGTTTCAGAGTCCACAGAGTCACCATGGAAAGCTCACCAGTATTCTCAGAAGGCTTTTAGAAGGTTGACCTTCATCCCAGAGGGATTCCGAGTGGAAAGAATCAGGGAAGACAGCTCTGAACCTTTAAAGGGACGGAGCCACAGAGACATAACTAAAACAGGTGACAGCTCCAGAAGAAGGGGTGGGTCCACGCTGTGTTCTCATTTTCTGAGATGGAAACCACGGGTCACTGCAGATCCCTGCGGATGCGAAGGAGTGGCAGGTCTTGGGGCGGAAACGTGCCTGTCTCCAATGGTTATCACTTCCTAACGCGAGCAGTTCTCTGCAGCTTTTCTGCTTGTTGACATGTTTGGGCTGATGCTGCCTCTGTCCTCTCAAGTTCGTGATGAAAGAGCCTCAGCAAACTGGCAACAGCGCCTATGTCTTTGGGGCCTTCCCACCCCACCCCTGCTGCTGAACCCCTCTAAGATCTTCCAGACACATTTTCATTTAATGTTCCCTGAATGGTCCTTCTACTGGGCTGGTGGAGGTTAGGATCAGCTACCTCTGAGAGCCAGAGGGCAGTTTGATCATAGTTCCTGGTGCAGGAGCCCAGATAGAGATGCTTCCTGAGCGCACACTGGCTGGGGCGGGGCCAGCTGCCTGTGTGCGTGTGTGTTTTATTTATAAGTGGACAGGGAAGGCGTTGCAGCCGGGAGACAAGATTATTGGGTTTTGATGCTCCAGTGAGGGCAATTCCAAGCTCAAATAGCTGCAGTTATGATTCAGAACCCGATTATGCCCTTACACTCCCCTCTGCGTTCCATTGTCAACCCCGCCTCCCCTCGAGTTATCTTGGAGCTGTTTACATGCTGTTTCTTAACACAAACTGATCTCTGTCAACAGGCACAAAGGATTTCATCCGAAGCTTTGATTTCTTAGGAGAAAAGAGAGAGATTTCTTCCCCGTGCCCTTGTGTTGACCTTGCCTGGGGGGAGAGGGCTGGCAGAGCTGTTAATGACCTCATCCCATTCCTGCAGGATTTTCTGGGACACGCAGGGCCTCGCTCTTCCGCTGGCCTCTGTGATCAGCCGCATTAAGTCCGTGAGCTTTGGAGCAGATTATAGTGACATCTAGCATTGTCCCTCTAGGACTTGAGCGTGAGGTCAAGCAAACACACAGAGCAATCATTATGCTATCCGCAGTCCCCGAGAGCCTCGGCCGTCAGCTGGAGGAGCGGGAGGGGGGCGGCGAAGGTGGGGCCGAGTCTGAGCCATGGGCGGCAGGAAATCAGCCTGAAAGGAGGTGGAAGGGCTTTGGTGGGAAATAAAACGGCACTCTTGTTGTTGATGGAAAAAGATCTTGGCAGGAGGGTTGTTGTGAGTGTTCTGTGGCTTAGAAAGGAATTTCCTACAGGCTGGACTAACCATCACACATGTCTCTACCTTCAGGAGTCCCCGGTGTGCAGGAGAACCTCGTCGGGGGGCCATGTCAGCTCAGACCATGGGCACCCGCAGTCTGGACAAGCGAGGAAGTTTCTTTAAGGTAAAAGGGAGCCTCGGGGTTGCTGACTGGCGTCTTGCTCCCGGTGCCAGGCTGCACGGGGAGCTGCAGGGCTGCGGAGAGGGGCGGGGGAAGCCTGCTCCCTGAGCCAGCTCTGGCTGGGGAACTTGCCTGAGCCCAGCTGGGAGCTCCTCCTGGCTTTGGTGGGAGATGGGGGCTTTAGTGAGTCTGTGCTTCCAGACAGGCTCAGCACCCAGGCACACGGAGATGCCACCTGTATGAGACAGGTGAGGCAACCTTCCCTTGCCAACTGCTCACCTGCTCCTTTTTCACCTGGAAGGTTTTTGATGGAAGCTGGGCTCGGCATCTGAGTGTGCTTTACCCTTGGCTTGATTCTGTGAATCATTTAAGTGCTCATTAAAAGAAGAGAAGGACACACAGATCCCTGGGCCTTACCCTAGACTGATTGAATGCTTTTGCTGGTGTATTTTACCAAACACCCCCAGAGGCCTCTTAAAAGAGAACCCAGGCAGCATGATGAAAGCTGGACCACTTTTCTACATGCCTGTTGATGTCAGTGGGGGACCTTGCTAGGTTAATGAGATGAGCTTCTCGGTGGGTATTTTATATACTCTTGAGTGTGTGTTTTAAATTAAGACTGACAATTGTTTCTAATGTACATGAGGGAATTAATTTTCTTTTTATGGTGTTTGCTTTGCTTCCTCTCACTCATCCTCCAAATAATGCAAACTCATTGTAGAAAATGTGGGAAATTCAGAAAATGTAAAATCAGAGGGACACAGAGGTAAAACGTGCATTTGCAATATGTCACAGGCAGTTGTTCAAATACTAGGTCTTTTCCTCAAAGGGGGAATGAAATAGAGGCCTTCTTATTTTGGAGGAAAATTGACTATATTTACTGATTAACCCACCCTAGTGGGTTGTAGATAAAGAGTAACTCACATTTAGATGCTTCCTATTTCCAAGAGAATCAAACCTGATTTCCTTTGTCAGTTCTGGGCTCCAGAATTTTCATCAGAAAAGCCTGTTGGTAAAGCAAAGCCAAGTTCATTCAAGCAACTGTCAAAAGAAGACATAGCCAGGGCCTGGGCCTGTCAGTGTCTAGGCAAAGAGGGTTAGGAGGTGTCTTTACAGGGTTTAGAGGTCCATGTCCAGGCTCTTTAAGCTGTGCTTTTTCAGGCAAAGAATTGACTGGGTTTCAGCAAAGTTTGTGGTCACTTAATACTAATATAGTTCAGGATGGGTGGATGCAGCATGTCAAGAGTCTTAAAGGGAGTCTTCAAGAGTAAACCATTGATCAGCAAAGCTGTTTTCCCAGGTGAGCCAACTAGTGTGCCAGGACAGATTGTTTTGTAGGAATTTCCTGCCGTGAACAGCAGATTTATTTATTGGTTTACAATAACTTCCTGGAAGGACTAGTCAAGTCATGTTGACACAGATGGTCTCGATTCTCAGTCCTGAGAGTGGAGCTTTGTCGACGTAGCTGTCTTAGTTCACAAACCATTACTCGATTTGAATCAAACCTGTGTAAAATCCACCAGCAGAGGCACAAGAGGGGCCCCCCTGGTCTCATGGACCAGGCGCTAACCCACCAGGCTCCTGACTCATCTCCAGTTCTTGGATTCTGTCTTATTCTGAGATATTTGTTTCATCTTGCTGGAAGAGGGGAACCCAACCCCCACCCCCCTGAGCCGCCCGAGGTATTGCCTACATCAGCCTAAATGTCGGCTTGTCCATAATCACCACCCTAGCCAAAGGAAGCAGAGAGGGGCTGAATCTCATGTAGCAGTTAAAGTCCAGGTAAAAGGAGAAAACAGAGTCCAAATTCCCTTTGAAAATTCCTAAGGAATTTATCGGACCCAATACTACCTACTGTTGAGTTCAACGTAGTCAGTTTTTCCTGCAGTCCTGGGAAAAATTTTTTTTGTTTTAATGTGTTTTCAGTTGAATAACAGGTAAAGTAGTAGTTAACTTGTTATGTCCTATGAAAGAATCCATCAGACAAGAAGTAAGAGGCTGAGGGCAGGTCTGCTTCTTCTCTCCTGAGTCAATGCCCTTGAGGAAAATGTGACAAGTGGCCCGAACTATATAACTTGGTATTGTCTCCCCTTCCCCACCACAGAGCTTAAAATTGTTTCGTTTGTTTGTTAGATGCTCCAAGTTGATAGTTGCCTTATATTTCTTTCTCTCCTCTTTTTTATAGACATTGTTATTCTTTACTATAGCTATTTCACAATTAGTTATCATGGAATAGTAATATCATCTGTTATTATTATATTGAAAGTGTTTGTCAGTCAGTTGTGTCCAACTGTTTGTGACCCCATGGACAGTAGCCCGCCAGGCCCCTCTGTCCATGGGATTCTCCAGGCAAGAATACTGAAGTAGATTTCCATTCCCTTCTCCAGGGGATTCTCCCTGACCCAGGGATCAAACCCAGATCTCCTGCATTACAAGCAGGTTATTAGATAAATAATATTATTAGCTAGTATTAATTATTCCATAATTTTTCCATGTGGTTACCTGCAAGGATGGAGGCAGCTGCCCTTTGGACCTTTAATATTGACCCCTTGGAGGTTTGTTGTGAAAATGCCTGGTAGTGTTCAGCTGCTGAGATGGGCTGTCCCTCAGCACAGCCCAGAACCCACTAGCTGTTCCGTTATTCCTCAGGCTTCTTTTTGACTCACATTGACAGGCTCTGTCCTAGGCACCAGGGAGAGAAAAACTGGAAGCCATCCCAGACTTCATGACACTTTCAGTCTGGTACCAAAGCAGGATATTAATCCAAATAATAGTAAACCCATAATAATAATCATAGGAGAAAACAGTGCTTCATGAGAGAAGTAAAAGGGACTCTGAGGACAGATAACTCTACATGGGTCCCAGAACAGTCTTTCCTAGAAAGTGGCGTCTGACCTGAGGTTGAATCTAGGGATCAGAATGACTTTCTTGTGTCACTGTCCTTCCACCCTCCACACAGACTCACGATGCCCTACGTCCAGGTAGGACCACTTCATAAATGTGAGAGTTCGTGGTTACATTCTTGGCTCACAGCTGAATTCCACACAGTCATTATCCCTTTCTTGGTTATTAGGGCTCACCTGATTTTGTGCAAAGCATGGATCCTTGAAAGGCAATCACCAGACCTCTTTTTCAGCCTCATCTTCCCTACCCAGTTTGTGCTTTTAAGCTGGAGTTGCTGACCACTAGCGATGAGCCTCGATTTGTGGCTTTGCCTCTGTCCCGGCTCCTGGAAGTGACTCAGCTAAGTTGCAGGACATGAGGTCCTGGGTAAGGTGGATGATCTGAACATTCTGGGGGTAATTGAGAACACCCTGGGGTTATGGTGCTCTTGGAATCTCATCCTGGAATCCTGGCCACAGAAATCCGATGCTGAACAAACACATGGTCCACAGCCCTTCCCAGCATCATTGCTAATGTTCCTCATCCACCTGTGAGAATAGTATCTTCTTGCCCTGAAAGGGATTACTTGGGGGAGGCAGCAAAGTTATTTGCACCTACATCAACATGGACACCAATAGCTGTTACCTTGCAAGGCCGTGTGGTGTGGAAGAGACTATATAAGGAAGACACCATCTGGGCTGGGAGAGTTGTAGGCGGTCCTGGCCCAGAGCTGAGCAGCTTCTTGTCATCTTGAATCCTTCATTTTGCTGGATCCCTAGCTTCCCCAAGGCACCCCTCCCCTTCCCCATCCAGGCAGCCAGTGCTGGCAGAGCCCCCTCAGATCTTCAAGCTCCACCCCTCCTCCCCTTCCCTGCATCCTCCACTCTACCTAGAGTCTGGTTCTTTCCTTGTGGGCACCACAGGTGATGCTCAGAATCCGTCTGCATCACCTCTGAATGCAGATGGTTGGTTGGTTGGTTCTTCCCAGTCATTCCATCCATCTGTGTTGCCTGCTTGGAGACCCCAGCTCTGTGCTACATCCATGAACAGGTCTGCACTCTTCACCTTGACATTCAAGGACTTTCAGACCTCCCCCCAGCTCATCCTTCACCCATCCTGCCCCTGTGCCCTCCCGAGTCTGCTCCCGTAGCCCACACCTGCTGTGTCTGTCCTCCTCCCCACCTTCTGCTTTCTCCCCATCAGGCTCCCAGCTGCCCTTCCAGGCTGGCGTCCACTCCCTTTCTCCATTGACAACAGCGGGCTGTGCTGGTAGTAGAAATGTCACATAGATCTAGCCATGGGCCACAGCCTAGTGCCAAGACATCCCCCTCCATTCATAGCTTGAGCTCTGCCACGAGGGACTTGTTCTGTCTTGTGTTGTCATATCTCTGACCCCGAGGGAGATCCTCTTAGAGCAGCGAAGATGCTGGAAGAGACCAGTGTGACTGCCCCCGGGCAGTTCTACTTGCTTCCAGGCCTGCCTGCCTTTGGCCACCCACATGTTGGTAGGGTTCCCTGTTGCTGCGTAGCTGATCCCTCTCCTTTGCTTACTCCTGGGACAGGGGAATGGCTGGTCTTAACTGATCAGGAAGAAAATGTGTTTGACCACAAGGCCCCTGCTGTGCTGTGCCTCCAAGCCCTCATTCGTCCTGTAGGGAGATGCCCAGAGCCTGGACTCATAAACCATCAGGATGTTCGAGGGCCCAGTTCAGCAGCAGAGGCTCCGTTTGAGAAATCCCATTCTGGTCATCTTGCACAGTTTGGGATATTAGGTGCATGATGCTTGTCTTGCAAAAACAGAAAGCCTGGAGTTGGAGTTCAGACAAGCCTTGGAAATGCTCTCTGGCCCCATGAAGAACAGAGGTGTGACTGGCTTTGAAGAAACCTAATTGCTAAAATCCGACTCTGCAAAGTGTATAAACTGGGGGTGATGGTTTGCATCACCCCAACCAACTTTCCTTAATGAGTGGTTTCTCCTAGGCATTTGAAAAGTTACTCTGTTTTGAAAACTTAACAGGCACATTTTCAGTCATCCAGAACTGGCACCTCTGCCCATCTCAGGTCTCAGGGATACCCAGTATTTGAGTTTTAAGATGATCCTTTGTGGAAAGTCACGTCTCCGAACGCACCGCCTAGGACAAGAAGTCAGTGTTGTGTAACAGTGGTCAGAGATAGTGAGGCTGAAAAAGTAATAGATAGCCTGTAGATAGATTCATCAATACCATCTTTCTAGATTCCATATATATGCATTAATATGTGTGTTAGTCTCGCAGTCGTGTATGACTCTTCACGAACCCCATGGACTGTAGCCCTCCAGGCTCCTCTGTCCGTGGAATTCTCCAGGCAAGAATACTGGAGTGGATAGCCTACCCCTTCTCCAGGGGATCTTCCCAATCCAGGGATCGAACCCAGGTCTCCCTGGGTCACATTGCAGGTGGATTCTTTACCATCTGAGCCACCAGGGAAGCCTGAGAATACTGGAGTGGGTAGCCTATCCCTTCTCGGGAAGATCCCCAACTCAGGGGATCGAACTTGGTCTCTTGGATTGCAGGCAGATTCTTTACCAGCTGAGCTACCAGGGAAGCCCGTGTGTATTAATATACAATATTTATCTTTCCTTTCAGATTTAATTCCCTTTGTATAACAGGCTTATGTTGATGTATGGCAGAAACCATCACAATATTATAAAGTAATTATCCTCCAATTAAAAATAAAATTTAGTGCATCGAGATTTCCCGGGGGAGGGGGAGGAGGGAGGGAGGAGGGAGGGGGTTCTGGAGGGGGAGCATATGTAAACCCATGGTGATATCATGGCATTGTATGGCAAAAACAATAAAAAAAAAATTTTTTTTAAAAAGGAATGGATGGAACCCCAAATCACATTTTAGTAGTTTCATGGATCAAATCCCTACATGGATGTGTGGGTGCTTAAAAGCCACAGATATGATGAGCATTTGTCTCCCAGTGTGTCCCCTGGATGGTGAACTTCTGTCCACTGACTCTGACCAGGAAAGGACTAACTGCCTTGCAGTAGAAACAAAATAGTGATTAGAGATTTGGTCAGAGCGACTGACAGATGGCTAATTATTCTTCATAATACTGCAAAGCATACCTGACATCAGTATTCGGTGTGTCTTTGCTTCTAGAGGCTCACATCTGGAGAGACTTTAGAGCGGTGCTGTCTGCATAGAAATACACAGTAAACTGCAGATGTCATTTTCAATGTTCAAGCACCCACATTAAAAAAGAGTGAAGTTGATTTTAATATTTTACTTAACAGTATTTCTAAAATATTGTCATATCAGCATATCATCAAGATAAAGTTATTAATCAGATATTTTACATTTTTATTGGTACCACGCCTTTGAAACCCAGTGTGTATTTTACACCGAATGTGTCTTGATACACACTCTCAGCATTATAAGGGCTGTGGAGCCTATGTGGCTGGTGGCTAAGTACTGGAGAGTGAAGGCTTGCATTTTGTCTAGTGTAAACCTCCTCCTTTCACAAAGGAGAAAACTGAGGTCCAGGGAAGCTGAAGCCCCAGGGGCTGGTTGTTGGTCCACAGCAGGGGTGGGAATGGGACTCAGCCTGAGTTTCTCATGTGCCCCCAGCCCCACCCCCACCCTGTTTAGACCTCCTGAGGCTTCTGCTCTGGTCCCTTCCCCTCTTCTCCACTGAGATCCCCCAGGAAACTCCATCTGGAGAGGTCCTGGGGACAGTGTCCTCTCTCTGGAGGACCTATGGCTTTTTTTGGATACACAAGCATATCTTTCACCATCTGCTCCAAGTGCCTCCAGGACACAGATCAGCGTCCTGTCCCTCCCCAGGCGTGACTTTCTAGGAATGCCCCAAACATTTTGGACAGTATTTCCTATTCATGTTTCCAAATGCAGTGGACTTCATGGTTTTATAGCATCACTTTCCCAGCAAACTTTGGCCATCCCTTTCTGATATTAAATGTAGCCTGGTTGAGCCTCAGCACATTCTCACTTGCTCCAAGGAACTTTGCGTTTTGAACATCAGGAAGGAAGAAGATTTTCCCAGTCCCCCTCAACCACATCATCTCTCCAGGCTAACTTGTAACTCTGAGTTTTCAGAACTAGGGGGTACCCAGAAGGACGGTGTAGGTTTGAAGGACTCTTGTTTCATTGTATGATTTTCAAAAAGTTAAATCATGCAATATAAAATGAACATCTCATACAATATAAAATGAACATCTTTCGAAGCTTTATTCAAACCATGCATGAATCTAGGAAGACAGTGTAAAGCTGGTTCTTAGAATACCTGGACAGATGATATATTTGTAGTTGACTTAAAAAGTCATTCTGGGAATTCCCTGGCAGGTCAGTGCCCTGGACTCTGTGCTTCCACTGCAGGGGGCACCAGTTTGATCCCTGGTGGGGGAACTAAGATCCCACGTGCCACCTAGTGTGGCCAAAAAATTAAAAAAAGTCATTTTGTAACCAGTTTGCTAAGTTAAAGTCAAAACGAGTGATAGTCCTACAGGACAATACAACTGTAACCTTTGGGGTAATCTTTTCTCTTTTCTGAATAGAAATCTCCAGGCAGACATGTAACTTCACAGTGCCTGAGTCTTTCATTAATAGCACAGAGCAAAGTCAAATACAGATGCAATCCTTAGATAACTAATGTTTAGGTGACCTAGTGAAACAGTGGCGGAACATGACAATGAAAGGATGTACTCAAAACAAAGGAGTCTTCCGCCTGGAAACTTCAACACTTTCTAATAAACAACCCTTGGGTGACAGGGGGATTATAAGCTAGAATTTTAAGAATAGCTTCTTGCCATTAATTTATGGGGAACCAGGAGCCCGCTGTCCCAGACAGAAAGCTGCCAAGGGAGGAACTAGTGTGGGATGGAGTCTCCTTTCTCCTTTGCCTTACCATCTAAAAAGCTGTGTGGCCTGTCCAAAAATACCTCCCTGTAACACCAGCTGGAGGTTCCCCTGAGTTAGCACGTCCTGACAGAATGTCAAAGGATGTCATCAGTCATTCACAACTTAGTGTAAATGAGGACTTTCTGAACTGTTAGCTGAGATCAGCCCAGAGAAGAAACTTGAGTTTATGAATGTTGAGGAGAAGGGATGGGGAAAGGTAACTTAGGATCTCTGAGAGGAGGACAGGACTCAGGGACCTACGGTCGGTGGGCTGAGCAAACAGGGCCCTGGTCACCCAGAGTGGGGAGGGCCTCAGGAAGTCGTCAGTGAAGAGGCCATGTGGTCCCACATCTTCTTTCACTGCTCAGAGAAAACCATTTCTCTCCTCATGACTCTCCCTACACTGCCCATTTCAGTTCTCTGTGAACACCAGCAGATGTCCTACAGTTTAACTCAATTCTAACACTACCCAGAGCCTAACACTACACAGGCCTCCCAGGTTAGGGACTCAGTCCCGCAGGGCTGCCCCCCACTTCAGGTGCCATCACAAGTAGGGGGGCTTCCTGGTCACCCACAGTCTTCCCAGCTTGTACTTAAGTTCAGTACAGGGGACTTCAGAGATATTGTGGGTTCCATTCCAGAATACAACGGTAAAGCAGATTCCACACCAATATTTTGTTTTCCCAATGCACGTAAAAGCCATGTTTACGATATCCTATAGTCTTATTAAGGGGCTTTCCTGGTGGCTCAGTGGTAAAGAATCTGCCTGTCAACGCAGGAGATGCGGGTTAGATCCTGGGTGGGCAGGATACCTTGGAGAAGGAAATGGCAACCTACTCCAATATTCTTGCCTGGAAAATCCCAGACAGAGGAGCCTGGTGGGCTACAGTCTGTGGGGTCACGAAAGAGTCAGACAGCGCTTAGTGCCTGAACAGCAACATAGTCTATTAAGTGTGCAATAACATTATGACTAAAAAAATGTACACATTTTAATTTAAAAATACTTTATTGCTAAATTTTTCTATCATCTGAACCTTCAGCAAGTCATTATCATTTGGTTGTAGTAACATCGAAGATCACCTATCACAGATCACCCTCACAAATACCGCAATAGTGAAAAAGTATGAAATCTTGTCAGAATTATCAAAATGTGACCCAGAGACACGAAGTGAGCAGATGCTATTAGAAAAACGCCCCATAGCCTCGCTTGATGTGGGTTTGCCACAGACTTTCAATTTGTAAAAAATGCAGTATCTGGGGAGCAGAGTGCCGTAAAGCAAGTGTTTATCTCCCTGTAATTCGCTGCAGTGGTCACAGAACTCCAGGAAACACTTTACTGTTAGCAGTGGTTATAAAGGACACAGTCGAACAGCCAGGGCAAGCTGTTGAAGGGACCTACACACCGGAGGATCTGTCCCTGGGAGTTTGGGTGTGTCACCCTCTCAGCCTCTCCCACCAGCAGCTCTCCAAACCCCTCCACATAGAACTTTTAAGGAGGTCATTGTGCTGTGTGTGTGTGTGTGTGTGTGTGTGTGTGTGTGTGTGTGTGTGTGTGCTTAGTCACTCAGTCATATCCGACTCTTTGCGACCCCACCAGGCTCCTCTGCCCATGGGATTTTTTTCAGGCAAGAATACAATAGAGTGGTTTGTCATTTCCTTCTCCAGAGGATCTTCCTGACCCAAGGATCAAACCCGAGTCTCCTGTGTCTCCTGTATTGCAGGCAGATTTTCTACCCACTGAGCCATCGGGGAGGCCCCGTTGTGTTGGCATGTTGATTAAATCATTGACCATTGCTGACTGGCTCAACCCCCAGCCCCTGTTCTTGGTGGTGGGGTGGGGGTGGGGCTGAAAGTACCAACCCTCTAATCATATGCCTGGTCCTCCTGGCAACCAGCCTGCATTCTAAAGCCTTCCAGGGGCTTCTAGCCACCAGGCATCTGTGACTTAAACTCAGGCCTGATAGAAGGAGGTTTGCAGTGAGTAACTAAAGACACTCCCATTCCCTCTACCTCTCAGGAGATCCTGAGAGTTTGAATCAAAGGCCAAATATCCCTTATCAATTCAGTTCAGTTCAGTTCAGTTGCTCAGTCATGTCTGACTCTTTGCAACCCCATGGACTGCAGCATGCCAGGCTTCCCTGTCCATCAACAACTCATGGAGTTGACTCAAACTCATGTCCATTGAGTCGGTGATGCCATGTATCCATCTCATCCTCTGTTGTCCCCTTCTCCTTCCGCCTTCAATCTTTCCCAGCTTCAGGGTCTTTTCAATGAGTCAAATATCCCTTATGATGGCACGTATTCTGACACCATACACTATGACATCACATAGTATCCCCATGATGTCACAATAGTGCAGGTAGGACAGGTGTGTTGCGAGTCGGTCTCTGGAGGCAGACAAACCTGGTCTCATCCCGATTTTGTTACCTACTTCCCATGTGACTTTGAGTGAGTTACCTCAACTCTCTGGACCTGTTGCCTCATCTGGAAATTGAGGATTAAGGCTCCTTCCCTCCTAAGGCTGCTGGTACGCAAATTCAGTGATATTACCCCCAAGCAGCTAGGTTCAGAGGTTGCAGGGTCCCTGAGCACCAGGCCCCACACCTGGCCAGCCTGCATCCTGCCATGAATTTGACTGCTTTGTTTGGGGCCCAGGTTTTTTTTGTAAAGACTGGCCTCTTCTTCAGGCAGGTGAAGCATGCTGACTTCTGGTGGAGTTGGAACTCAATTGAATCTTAGGACATCCTCCTGGGGGAAGGTGTTGCCTTCTTGGCTCCATTGTCTTGGCTGTTAAGGGTCTCCTTAGGGGAGGATTTCCTTCCCTGAACAGTCACAGATAAGAATTCCTGTGGGTTCTTATTAACTTGCAGATTCTCACATCCACTAAATCAGAAGCTCCAAGGGAGCAAACGGAACCCTTTGCCTTAACAAGGGCCCTGGTGCTTGTTGTTTGTGGAGAGACCAGAAGACACTGATGAACTAGGTAGGCCTCTCAAGGTGAGATGCCTGAGTCTGTGTCTTTGCATTTACCTGTGTGTTAAGAAGTAATTGACACATGAAATGTGGTCTTCTGGTGGACAGGCAGCGTTCTCATCGGCCGGAGTTTGTTACCAAGGCAGCCTCAACCAGTGATTCTCAATGTGTGGTCCCCGCTTTGCTCTCAGCTTCACCTGGAGACGTCTTAGAAATGCAGGTTCTTGGATTCCAGTGCAGACCTCCGGGATCAGACTCTAGGGATGGGGCCTTCAAAAGATGCAGAGCAGATCTCCAACCCAGCACAGCTCGGCTTGCTGGTCAACCTGCCCATGTCTCTGTGCCCAGCTGCCTCTCCAGAAACACCCCCCGTCTCTCTCAAAATACCCCCAACCATCACTTCTGGTTCACTCTGTCTTGCCCTCCACCTTCTCATCTTTATTGTGCATATCATCTTAGCCCCTCTGGAGCCTTGGACTTTGTGTTTTCCACTTCTGCACCTTCTTGGGATCAGTCTTGAAAATGCTGGGCTACAGCCAACTGCCCACTGCCACTTTAGGAAGGTTATGAGGTCTCGGTGTGTGTTTGTTGCTCAAGCCCACCCCCAGAGTCTTTGAAATAGCTCCTCTACCTGAAATATGCAGAGTAGACTGGAGGCGGGCCACCCAGGGACCCGGACAGTCACTCTGGGCAGAGTTAGCCAGCTGTCACCCTCAAGTCAGAGCTGGCTAGCGCCTGTGTTTGTAGTGGGGACGTGGCCACGCCCATTCATTGAAATGTTGTCAGTGCATTGGCTCGGTAGTTGCAGTACTCAGGCAAAGCGGGAAGAATTGTGCCCCCCCCACCACCATTGGTGCATAATTTTAAATCATGTTTTATTTTTCTTCTGTGACACAGAAGTTAACTTTGAATGATAAAATTAAATTGATGACGGAATTACATTTAATGATGAAATTAAAATGCTTCCCTCCTGGAAACTTTTCACAACTGAGTGCTGGGCTCCACAGCCCCACCCAGAACCAGCCAGGGCTCCTATGGCCAGAGAGGGGCGGGGCACCTCCCCAGGCTAGTTCCCATCCATCCTCCCACTAAGTGATTATTGCCCCTTTTTCAGATGAGAATACTGAGGTTCAGGGAGCTTATTGTCTCCCTCACAGTCCACCCAGAGGACAGGAGTTCAAACTGGCCTTCCAACCAGGGCTGTGTGGTTCCAGGGCTTATCAGGGAGCTTGGCAGGTCTTCCTGGTGACCCCTGAGCCTTGGCTCCCCAGGGGGTGAAGTGTTAGCCCTGAGACCTGGGTGTGGTCGGGGTGCCTGGGCAACCAGGCACAACCAGGCCTTGGAGCCCAGCGGCTGTGCAGGAAGAGGTGTGTCAGCCATGCTTCCTCTGACTTGGGTTCTGAGGGTGCTTGGACAAAGATTTTGAGGACAAGGAACAGAGTAGCCTGAACTTTCCAAAGCAGAGATTTCCCAACAAGAAGAATGTGCAAAGTAAGCTCTGGAGATGAGCTGGGACAAAGAGGGAAGTGACTCCTAGTAGTCTGCTTTTCATTCTTAAGTTTGTTGTATCAATTTCCCGCCCCCACAACCCCACCCAGGAGTGAGGGGTTTGATTGATATCATTTCAAATTTACAGCAGAGTTGTAAGGATGGCAAAAGGATTCCTTACCGACATATATGTGCTTGTTATATAATATCACATATTCATATGATACAATTTCACATTTCCTTGGAAAGTTGCAAGAAGAGTTCAAGAGACTTCTATATACCCACAGAAGTCATCTGGCCATAGGCAGGTGTCTCATCTGAACCAAAATGCTCAGACCCCAAACCTGGCGAGAGCTTTGGGGCATTTTTCATGGGCACAAAAGGAGGGTGTGTGGGCTAGGACCCAGCTCTCCAGGTCCCGCCCCAGCCTCGGGCCCACTGGTAAGGCCAGCTCTTCCCTCCTGGAGGATCTTGGTTCGGCCCTCTGGTTCCAGGAGTCTGTCCAGCACTGGGAAGTTCCAGGCCTCCTAGGCTGGACTGGTCACTCCTAACTATCTTGGTGTGGAGCATCCACCTGTTCTCCATCTGGGTGTTTAAGACGCAGAGGTGTGGGGACCCCTGGCTGTGGGGACTACACTTTATCCTGGCGCCAAGAGGCACCACGTGCAGAGTGCCAGCTGGGTTGGTCCTGGGTCCACGGGTGTGGAATTTGTGGACGTGCTGCCAAGAGATCACACCTCTTCACATCTCGGAGCCTCTGAGGCTTTGCTTCAAATGACCCATTACCTTCTTAGGGGAGCCCAGGGCTTAGAAGATGGAACTGGGTTACGGTAGCTTATTTCCTCCAAAGATAGTCCCTATAGCACAGATCTGTAAAAAAAAAAAAGACAAAACAAAAAACTTTGATACCTTGCTTTCTGACTTTTATGAATTTGGGGTTTTAATTGTGGTGAAACATACACAAAATTTACCATTTTAAGTGTGCATTTCTGTGGCATCACATGTGCTCACATTATTGTGTAACCATCGCTGCCATCCAGTTTCGAAACTCTTATACCTTCCCCAACTGAAACTCCATCCCCATTAAGCACTGACTTCCCAGTCCTTCCTTCCCCAGCCCCCGGCAGCCACCATGTTACTGTCGGCCTCTATGAACTTGGCTACAATCCAGGGACCTCGTATCAGTGGGATCGTACAGTGTCCTTTTGTGATGGGCGTATTTCACTCAGCATAATGTCCTCTGGGTTCATCCGCGATGGAGTGTGTGTCAGAATGTCTTTCCTTTTTAAGGCGGAATAATACTCGATTATATGTGTAATCTACATTTTGTTTATCCATTCATCCATAATGAGCATTTGGGCTGCTTCCGCCTTTTAGCTGTCGTGAGTACTGCTGCTGTGAACATGGAGTGGCTTCTGTTTCTAAAGGTCTTAGTTCTCTTGCCCTGAGAAAGAACGTTAAAACTTCTCTGATTAAAGGCACATCACCCTCAAGATACACAAGCATGTGTTGGAGGGTGAGGGACGTGCCGTAGGACTGAAGTTAAGCCTGGTATCTTGCAAAATGTGGCTCCTGGTGACTGCTGGCAGGGGTGAGGGCTTTGCAGTCTACATGGTGAGCAGGGGGACATGACTGTGACTTGGGGGCAAATCAAAGGGGTTCCAGTTATTACCGGCTGTGACCACTCACCAGGCATGTGTTTCCTGTTACTTTTCTGTCTTAACCTTCCAGTCACATTATAAGGCTTTTTAGTGACAGGTTTAGAGATGGGGATAATGTCTGACACTTCTTGTGGTGCCCATTTAGCCTGGTGCCCCAAAGGTGGCCAGTCTTCAGTAAATGTGAGTTGACCGTGGCTCTCATTCCAAAACTTTTTTTTGGTCAGAGTTGTCCCTCCAGGGTGGGAGGAAGCTAGGGTACCTGTGCACAAAACCCCACCGTGCCCCCACACCCCCACTGCACATGTCCTCAGAGCATCCACAGTCTTAGGCAGGGGGGTCCAGGTGTCTGCAGTGGACCCAAGGGAGTAGTGACCCCACGAGGCAGGGGTGGGCGCTGCCTGTAGTTGCTGCATGTGTCCCATCTGATGTTCTGAGCTGGGTGCCTCACCAACATCCACATCGGTGCTTCAGTTCCTGATGAGGAACTAAGCCTTTGCATTTTAGTAAGTTTCGGTGCTTCTGTGATTCATCACCTCCAAGTTGCTAATCATCTTCACAAGACTGAAAATGACCAGACTCTACATTTTCTTACAGTCCAAATTCCCTTTTCAGAATCCCTCTGCCTTCTTCCTTCCCTAAATTAAATATATGTTCTCAGGGGATGTTGTCATCCTCAATTTACAGAAAAAACCTTTTTAATGATTAATTTCAAAAATTTCACCTTAATGTTGCAAGTTGTAGATCCATGGCTCTTCTCCTGTTACTTTCCCTTTGACTTCTTACTTCTTTATTTCTCTTAAAAAAAAAAAAAGAAGATTGAAATTCCATATATAGCCATTGCTATTCCTAGGGACCATGTCAGCATCTCCTTAGGTCCTCACTTCCTTAAGAGTTTCTGTAGAACCTGAAAATTGTCCTCAACAGAGTCTTAAAGATCAGGGGGAGCATATATACAGAATATAAATAACCAACAATAACATTAAGATATGAACTTATTTATAAAACAGAAACAGACTCTCAGGCTTAGAGAATGAACTTATAGTTATTGAGGCAGAGGGCAGGGGAAGGGTAGTTTGGGAGTTTGGGATCAACATGTACTTGCTTCTCTATTTAAAATAGGTAACCAACAAGGACTACTGTGTGGCTCAGGGAACTCTGCTCAATATTCTATAATAACCTAAATGAGAAAAGAGTTTGAAAAAAAGTGGATACATGTATATATATATTACTGAATCACTATGTTCTATACTAACATAATGCTTTTAATCAACTATGCTCCAATATGGGCTTCCTAGGTGCTTAAGTGGTAAAGAATCTGCCTGCAATACAGAAGACCCAGGTTCGATCCCTGGGTCAGGAAAGATCCCCTAAAGAAGGATATGGCAACCCACTCCCTCTTGCCTGGGAAATCCTATGGACAGAGGAGCCTGGGAGGCTACAGTCCCTGTGGTTGCAAAGAGCTGGACACAACTTAGTGGTTAAACAACACCTCCAATATAAAATGAAAGCTAAAAAACAACCAAACAAACAAAAAGCCCAGATCAGGAGAACCAGTGGAATCTTGGACACTCCATTCTCTCCTCGGAAACCTCACTCACATCCACGTTTTAAACGTTTTTGAGGAGTCCGCTTGACCTTGTGTAATTGAATGTTTAACCCAGTTTCCTTGATATTTCCAGTGTTATTGGAGCAGTAACTCTTTTTTGAAATCATGCCTGTTTACATCCCACACTGCTAGTGTTGAGTGAAAACCATCTGAGGAAATGCCACTAGAAACACACTCTCTCTCTCACTGCATTTAAAACTGGTAGCATTGTGGGAGGGGGGCAGTAGGGGCTGAGGAGTGGGCACAGGAGAAGTATAGCTCAGAGTCTGCCTTGGTTTTTGTAACTCAAAAAAAGAAGAGAGAGAAAACTTCCTTATGTGTAACTGATGTTTTGGAATGAGAAGCAACCGTGATTTGATATTGAAGTCAACCCCTGATGTGTAATTGAGTAGATTTGTCCATAAAAAGGTAGGCTGGGTGGGTGAGGTACAACTCTTTTGAGTTTCAATCTGGCCTCAAGAGAACAAATTTAATTCAGTAGCTCAAACCATATAATTGGCAGAACACCCCATTTCTTTAGTTTTATCAAGGCCTTCACTGACCAAGTGGTTTATTACTGGCACTTCCATTTGATAGTTTAAGCACCTGTTATACCAGGTAGCACAGTGGTATGGAATCAGCCAGCCAGTGCAGTAGACATGTGCTCGATCCTTGAATCTGAAAGATCCCCTAGAGTAGGAAATGGCAACCTGCTCCAGTATTATTGCCTGGAAAATTCCCTGGAAACAGGAGCCTGGGGTCGCAGAGAGCTGAACATGACTGAGCCACTGAGCACACACACAGACGTACATACACATATTGTCCAAACTGGAGTATTATATTGCAAGACCCAGGAGCTCTGAAGACTTGTCTAACTGCTGTAGCTCTAGGCTCTGTATGAATTCCACCTGCTGAACTATTCTTTTATTTCTGTTTTTCCCAAAGGAAAAAGCTATTTTTTTCTACGGTAAAACTGAAAGCCATCATAGAAAAAAATTGTAAAGAAGAAAGAGAATGTCACCTATATTTTACCATCTTTTATGGCTCTACCTGGAAATGAGCCCTGTGCGAATCTTGATGTGGATGAAACCAGAATTCTTTTTTAATATTTTTTAAAAATGCAAACCATTTTTTAAAGTCTTTATTGAATTTGTTACAATATTGCTTCTGTTTCATGTTTTGGTTTTACTGGCCTGGAGGCATGTGGGATCTTAGCTTCCCAACCATGGATCAAATCTGCACCCCCTACATTGGCAGGTGAAGGCTTAACCACTGGACCGCCAGGGTAGTCCCCGCATCCAGAATTTTGCTTTCTGTCTATAATTATACTGCATTATGGTAATCCATAATAAATATATTACCTAAACGGGCTTGGACAATATATGCAAGTTTTTTCACTGAATAACAAATCTCTGTACTGATACATTGGCATATCAACAAACATAGAATCACCATTTTAAGGGCTGTATAATATTCCAGCATCTTGCTGTACCACACTTTTAATGAGGTCACTGTTATTAGACACTTACTCCTTTTTCCCGTATTTATTATTGTAAATGATGCCCCTAAGACCCTTTCTTTACATATGCTGCTGCTGCTGCTCCTAAGTCACTTCGATCGTGTCCGACTCTGTGTGACCCCATAGACAGCACTCACCAGGCTCCCCTGTCCCTGGGATTCTCCAGGCAAGAACACTAGAGTGGGTTGCCAGTTCATGAAAGTGAAAAGTGAAGTCGCTCAGTCGTGTCTGACTTGTAGCGACCCCATGGACTGCAGCCCACCAGGCTCCTCCTTCCATGGGATTTTCCAGGCAAGAGTACTGGAGTAGGGTGCCATTGCCTTCTCCATTCTTTACATATACCTGAGTGTTTATTTGAATCTCCTAGAATTGGAAATGCCAAATTTGATAGTTTGCATACTGAGCTGTGGATGTTTACATTCAGATCGACTTCCAGAAAGGGTGAGTCATTATTTCTTCTCCAGAGCTGGTAGAAAGCCCAGTGCAGGCAGCTGCTTGTTAGGAAGCTGGAGGTGATAAAAGGGAAGTGAATGTGACAGACACTTATGCCACTGCATTCCGGAAAGGCTAAGCAGGGCAGCTGGTTGTCATCAGGAATCTGAGCCAGAAGAGGTGTCAGAAGTCCAATGATGTATTTAATGCTTCAGGAAACCGAAGTCCAAAGAGGTTAAATGGTCCTCACCCCCACCCCACCCCATACATACACAGCTGTCAAATCTCTTAGAATGAATAGAAGTGAAAAACATAATTCTCAAACAAATACATAGCGTATGTGCATCACAGATTGGTTTAACTCATTAAGGAGAAAATCAGCAGGTTATTGGAGCCAGTCACAGATGGCAAAGGCTAGTAAAGAAAGAATGGACAAAAGAAGTTTATCCTGAGCCAGCTTTACCATCTACCATCGGCCAGCTTTGTGAATCTAACTTTGCAAGGTTAGATATGGGCTTGATGTTACTGATATGCAACCACTTTTTGTCCTTCCAATACTGCAGTTTTATATAGCACAGTCTAACACAAAACTGGCTCAAGATGGACAGGGCAATAAAGCCAAAGCCTTTGGGGATATCTGTTCTGCCAAACAAACATCATTTGTGATGTATTGCTCTCCCGCAAGTTCTGCATCTGACTTTACAGAGTCTGAGCCTTTAGTAAAAGAAAAGAATTGGGGACTTCCCTGGCCCTGCTGTGGTTAAAACTCGGAGCTTTGACTCCTGGGGACCTGGGTTCAATCCCTGATTGGGGAACTAAGATCCTGCAAGTCTCACGATGTGGCCAAAAAAAAAAAAAAAAAGAGTCAAACAAACTGAGATCCCAGGTGACCCGTAGGCAGGCTTGTTAGACAGTGCTCAGCCCTGACTTTGGAGGGAACATTTTTGTATAGTTTTGTTAGGAACAGTTTTTGTGACTGAACCGATGAGTGGGTGGACGAGGTTGACTGCAGTGGTGGACTTAGGCAACTGCGGTTCCTGGGCAGAGAAGCCTGCTCAGTGTGCTGTTTTCTAACCAGGCTTCCAGCCTCCAGCTTGGTGGGACACCCTCTCGAGGCCTGTCACACCTGGAGGGAGTGCCAGGTGGAGCCCAGGAGGCTGGAAGGCTGGCTGGCCATCTGCCCGCCACTGTTTTGTACGTTCCAGGATGCTGGTCCCACACAGCATGTTTGTTGTTATCAAAACAACAAAACGAGCTGCTGACAATCAACCAACATAATCTCAGGCCCTTTCACTTGATCCGCATGGAGACATAGATACTGCGTTTCAACTCCAAGACATACTGTTTCAAAAGTTGCCATCTCTGAAGTTATTTGTATCCGATAATCAATGGACATGAATTTGAGCAAACTCTGGGAGATAGTGGGACAGAGGAGCCTGGTATGCCACCGTCCATGGGGTCGCAAAGAGTTGGACATGGCTTTGTGACCGAACAACAACAATGATCAATGATATGTTATAATTATTACTGACAGCTTTTTTTTTTCTTGGTGGTATACAAAGTAACCAGATAAAAAGATACTTTTAATGATAGTATCTTAAATTTGGTGGAGCAGATTATACATCTTTCCTGTTGTTGACCTAGAGTCTAATGTTTTTAAAGTACTCTGTACACGCTTCTTTTTTCTTTTCTTATTTTTCCCCAGCTTGACTGAGGTATAATTGACATGCAGCCCCATATAGCATATTGATTTGACTTGCATACATGATGAAATGATGCCCACCATAAGTTTAGTGAACATCCATCATTTCACATAGCGGGTTGGCCAAAAAGTTCATCTGGGCTTTGAAAACCCAAGTGAACTTTTTGGACAACCCAGTAGATACAAAGTTGATGGAAATGAAAAAAGATATTCTTTCCTTGTAATGAGAACTCTTAGGATTTACTCTCTTAACCATTTTCATATATATCATGCAACTTTAATTGTATTAATCCTGTTGCATATTACATTCCTAGTACTTCTTCATCTTATAACTACAAGTTTGTACATTTTGACCACCTTCCTCTAATTGCCTCTCCCCTGCACCCTCACCCCCCACCTCTGATAACTGCAAATCTGATCTCTTTTTCTATGAGTTTGTTTTTGAAGTATAATTGGTCTGTTCAGTTCAGTCACTCAGTCATGTCCAACTCTTTGTGACCCCGTGGACTGCAGCACGCCAGGCCTCCCTGTCCATCACCAACTCCCAGAGTTTACTCAAATTCATGTCCATTGAGTCGGTGATGCCATCCAACCATCTCATCCTCTGTCATCCCCTTCTCCTCCCGCCTTCAATGTTTCCCAGCAGCAGGGTCTTTTCCAATGAGTCAGTTCTTCACATCAGGTGGCCAAAGTATTGGAGTTTCAGCTTCAGCATCAGTCCTTCCAGTGAATATTCAGGACTGATTTCCTTTAGGATGGACTGGTTGGATCTCCATGCAGTCCAAGGGACTCTCAAGAGTCCTCCAACATCATAGTTCAAAAGCATCAATTCTTCTGCGCTCAGCTTTCTTTATAGTCCAACTCTCACATCCACACATGACTACTGGAAAAACAATTGGTCTGTAAGACTGAGTTAATCTCTGGTGCACAATATGGTGACTTACAATTTCTCTGCATTACAAAATGATCACCACTGTAACCATTTCTTTAAAATCTTTTTAAAACATACAACATTAAAACTTCAGACGCAGATGCTAAAACGAGGGCTATTAGAAACATTAGTGCCGAGCCTTAGAAAGAGTTTTGCTCTTCATAGTGCTTGTCAGTTATCTTGTTATTTCACCTTAAAACTCAAAGCCACAAGCAGTGATAGAAAGATATCTGTAACTTCTGAACTCATTGAAGAATCTAATGCAACACTGACCTCAGACAACTGACAGAGTAAACCAGGACCTCAGCAGAATGACTATTTCAAGGCACATCACACTGGCTGCTTCCATATTTTGTATATTAAACTACAGACACTGTTTATCATTAAAAAAAATTTTTTTTTTTTCCGGGACTTTCCTGGTGGTACAGTGGGTAAGAATCCACCTGTCAGTGCAGGGGACATGGGTTTGATCCCTGATCCAGGAAGATTCCACATTCCGTAGAGCAACTAAGCCCATGTACCACAACTACTTAAAACTGTGTGCCTGGAGCCTGTCCTCCTCAACGAGAGAAGCCGCTGCAATGAGAAGCTCGGGCACCACAACTAGAGAGTAGCCCCTACTCACTGCAAGTAGAGAAAGTCCACATTCAGCAATGAAGACCTGGGCACATAAATATATGAAAAAAATTTTTCCCCTTAAATAAATAAATATATTAAAAATAATTTTTCCTCAAAGGTGCGCTAAGTTTAAAGATACATTAGTGT
This sequence comes from Antilocapra americana, assembly GCA_007570785.1. Lineage (NCBI taxonomy): Eukaryota > Metazoa > Chordata > Mammalia > Artiodactyla > Antilocapridae > Antilocapra > Antilocapra americana. The sequence continues at coordinate 4,024,632 of ML663575.1, read as the reverse complement.
TTGTTGTGGAGGATCATTTCAAATATAATTAAACTAACAGCTCTGGGTTGGGCCTCTTCAAGTTGTACTGAGCCTTTGGTGTGCTTGACAGCAGAGGCCTCCCTGCCCACCACAACCTCTCCATATTTAGAGGTGAGTGGCAAGGCAGAGCCAATGTGGAGATCTCTTACCCTTGGATAGAAGCAGCTTACAATTTAGTCATTAGAGGTTGTCATTCAGTTGCTAAGTCATGTCCGACTGTTTTTGAACCCATGGACTGCAGCACTCCAGGCTTCCCTGTCCTTCACTCTCTCCTGGAGTTTGCTCAAACTCATGTCCATTGAGTCGATGATGCCATCCAACCATCTCATCCTCTGTCATCCCCTTCTCCTCCTGCCCTCAGTCTTTCCCAGGATCAGGGTCTTTTCCAATGAGTCAATTCTTTGCATTATTTTTTAATATGTATTTATTTATTTTGGCTGCACTGGGTCTTCATTGCTGCTCAAGGGCTCTCTCCAGTTGCGATGCTCGTGGGTTTCTCATTGCAATGGCTTCTCTTGTTGCAGAGCACAGGCTCTAGGTGTGCAAACTCAGTAGTTGTGGAGCACAGGCTTAGTTGCTCATCTGTATGTGGGATCCTTCTGGAATGGATCAGGGATCGAACCCAAGCCCCCTGCATTGGCAAGCGGATTCTTAACCTCTGGATCTCCAGGGAAGTCTGGGGCCGTGGTTTCAAGCCAATGGCTTCTGCTCAGTGAGAACTGCACAGTGGTTCAGAACTCTGAGTTCTGCATGTACAGCCCCCTTGGTGTGATCGCTGGTGAACAGCTGAAAACTCTGGAGCTGTGCCTTTGCAACAGTGGTGTCCAGCTGAGGTCAGGCTGGAACCCCACCCACCCCATGTCCTGATTTATCCCTGGTCTAGACGGAAATGGACAGGGAAGTTACCAAGAGGAAGGCAGGAGAGGGAAGTGCCCCTAACTGTCCTAAGCTCAGAGGTCTCCACAGAGCTCAAGGAACCATTCCCGCTCTGTGGAATTTGCATCCAGGTGGGGGCCATCTGGGAGAGCCTCTGGCTTCAGGATGGTCCCAGACACAGGACCTCAAGTGGTGAATGGGGAGAGGGAGGCAACAGGGGAGGTTGGGGGCGCCTTGGGTCAGTGTCTCCAAAAACAAGCCCAGAGCTAAAATTTTTCATGAAAGTGGCTTATCAGAAAGTGCTCCCAAGAGAAACCCATAGTGGAGTGGGGCAGAGAGGGTGAGCAAGGGTCCAAGTTCAAGGGAAGTTCCTTAAGGGTAACTCTGGAGGTAAGGGAGCTGGAGCGTTTACAGTCAGCGCCCATCAGTCAGTGGTCCAGAACTGACTCTGAGGGTCCTTCTGGGTCTCTGTGCACCAGACCAAGCAGTTTCCGTCCTCTGACAGTGGACTTGGGGCTGGACATGGAGAGCTAGGTTCCCTTCTCCCGATGGCCTTGGGGAAGCACCCATGTCTGGCAGAAGCACTAGTGTTACCGAGACCACTGTGCAACCTGATGTTTGCAGGGCTTCTCAGACCCAGGAAGGTCCAACAAGAGGCTAGAAGTCCAGAAGCCTGGTCCCTGGGTGAGTCCTGCAGCGGGTACCATCACACCTAAGGTGCACCAAGTACCGATGGGGGGTTTTGCCTTTCAAATATTTCTACCCATTCTAAGTTGTTGCTGTTCAGTTGCTCAGTCATATCAAACTCTTTGTGAACCCATGGACTGCAGCACGCCACCTTTCCTGTCCATCACCAACTCCCAGAGCTTGCTCAAATTCATGTCCATTGAGTCGGTGATGCCACCCAACCATATCATCCTCTGCCATCCGCTTCTCCTTCTGCCCTCAATCTTTCCCAACATCAGAGTCTTTTCTAATAAATCCGCTCTTTGCATCAGGTGGCTGAAGTATTGGAGCTTCAGCTTCAGCATCAGTCCTTCCAATGAATATTCAGGGTTGATTTCCTTTAGGATTGGCTGGTTGGATCTCCTTGCCATCCAAGGGACCCATTCAAAGTATCTCCATGCTTTTCAGGCCCCCAACGAGCCCTGTGGAATTCAAGTGCTTGGGGGAAATAGCACATGGAGGTCTCCCTCTCCCTTGTGGGCACTGCAGCAGGACCTGCGTCCCCAGCATATGCAGTCAGCCATCACATGCAGTATCCTTAACCCCGCCTGGAGCTTCTGGTGGCACACCTTAAACCACACTTCTCACCTTGCTGTCCTCCTTGAAAGCCCTCTCTCTGCACCCGCCTCCCCACCACTCCAGCAAATAACAAAGGGGCCTGTCTATGGTGGACATGGCTGCACCACCTCCTTGGACCCTTAAACGGCCCTGAGAAATGGCCCTCAGTGTGTCATCAGTTAATGGATGAGAAAATGTAAGGGGTCAAATGATTTCCTCAGGGAATGCACTGCTTATAGCAACAGAGCCAAAGGAATTTGCAGCCGGGCCTTTAGCCAAAATTCTGCTTTTAAATAATTCAATTATTCTCTCATGTTTGTTTCTTCTAAATACTGTTATTTACTACTTTGTGCTAAACACAGAAAGTTACTCATGGCAAACCATTGACTTAACACAGAAGATGGGGCGGGGTGGGTTGAAGTTTTTGTCTATGTGTGTTGTAGGTGGGCTGTATTTGTTTTAACTCCAAAGGAGAAAGTGGAATAAGAAAGTAGTGAGTGCTGGTTTTGGTAACTAGGAAGGTTCTGATTGGCTTCCTTGGTAGCTCAGATGGTAAAGAATCTGCCTGCAATGCAGGAGCCCCGAGTTCCATCCCTGGGTCAGGAAGATCCCCTGGAGAAGGGAATGGCAACCCACTGCAGTATTCTTGCCTGGAGAATTCCATGGGTAGAGGAACCTGGCAGGCTACAGACCATGGGGTCTCAAAGAGTTGGACACGACTGAATGACTAACAGTTTCATTTTCTTTCAAATTTCTGAATGTTGCTAAAGGGCTGTTTTGGATCAGTAGGGACTGTGACATAAATACTGTGGTGTCTCTGACTCTCCATATGGAATGAAAAATCCAATGCAAAGTTCACATGTCCTGGGCCACCCCCAGCCTTTGGGCAAATTGGGAAAAGGTAGCCTTCTGGGCACATTCCTTGGCCTGCAGAATGCACCTCGGGGCAGAGTTTAGGCCAAGAGAGGAGATAGTGAAGAACTAGCCCTGGTCTTATCACAGTCACCCCTCACCTCCTTGTCCCAACTTCATATCACACTCAAGATTAAATCCAGACAGATGACAGGCCTGCAAAGAAACAAATACATCATAGGTAAAGAGACAAAACAGCATGTGTCTTAGAGAAAACCAAGGCGACTTTCTTACTGCCAGATAAGGAGTATCTCCCTAGACAACCCGGAGTCAAGAGCCTTAAGTAACTTGATTCTATCAATATTCAAAGTTTAAGGAAATTTGGGACTTCCCAGGTGGTCCTGTGGTTAAGACTCCTTGCTCCCAAAACAGGGGACCCAGGTTCCACCCCTGGTCAGGGAACTAGATCTCACATGCCAGAAGTAAGAATTTGCCTGCTACAATGAAGAGCAACTAAGACCTAGCACAGGCAAAATAAATAAGATTTTTTTTTTTAATTTTAAGGAAATTTAAAAGGCAGAAAAACAGCATGAGGGGAAATCTTCAATATTTGAGGCAATGGATTCATATCCACAACTTAAGAAAAATCAACAAATCCCTAAACAGACAACAAATAAATGAACAGACAATCCCTCTGGGAAGAAATACAAATAGATGACCAAAATATGTAAGGAAGAAAAACTTGCCACCCCAGAATATCTCTTTGGCATGCAGATTATTTGAAGCTGGAGACAATAGCTCGGAAGACTCAGGAAGAACCTTTGACCTTCCCCCTAAACTGCCTAGAATAATGCAGATAGAGGACCTGTACCAGGAAGGGAGCCATCGCCTAGAAACCTCTAACTCACATGAGGCAGTGGACGGGAAGTCGTGGCCCATTGTCTCTGCAGGGCCCAGCAAACCTTTGTTTCCCAAACAGCTGCTGTTCCATCTCCTAAGAACTGCCTTCTTCCCCTTTGAAGCCTGAAACCACTGTCCCAACATTCTCTTTTGTCTTTAGCTGAAGGTGATATTTAAAGGTTTTGCCCATTTTTGTTCTTTTGGCTCTCCCCTGAGTGTACATGTTATTACACTTTGTTTGACTTTCTGCCTTTAACCTGTTTCATCCTAATTTAATTTCTTTTAGCTATTTTGGCCCTGCCGCACAGCATGTAGGATCTTAGTTCCCCACAGAGATGGAGTCCTTACCCCTTCCAGTGGGTTCAGAGTGTTAACCACTGGACATCCAAGGACGTTCCCACCTTTTTTTCTTTTTAAATTAATTCTTTGACCAGAAGAGTGTAGAAGGGCAGAGAAAAATTTCTTCCCTCCTGACAAAAATAATCTTTGCAGTGCACCAAGATAGTAAAAAGCCATTTATCAGATTAGCCAAAGCTTAAAAACACTGATACTTCCCTGCTGGCTCAGATGGGAAAGAATCTACCTGCAGTGCAGGAGACCAGGGTTCAGTCCCTGGGTTGGGAAGATCCCCTGAAGGAGGGCATGGCAACCCACTCCAGTATTCTTGCCTGGAGAATCCCGTGGACAGAGAAGACTGGCGAGCTATATAGTCCATGGAATCGAAAAGAGACAGGACTAAGCAACTAACACACAGTAAATGCTGACAAGTGAGGTGGATGTTTTCAGAGAGGGTGGAGGCACTGCAGCTGGGCGCAGACCCCCGGAGAGCCACGTGGTACCTCCTTATAGCCTCCTGCGTGCCTACAATTGGCATTTTCTCTGAGTTTTCGCACAGTACACAGGGCTGCTCATCACAGTCATGACTGTGACAGCCACCTAAACATCTGTCAAAATAGAATGGGTACACGGGGTATTCCTAGGTGTGTCCCTGCCTGGTGTATCCCTTTGGTGAAAACCATTCCCACTTGAAATGAATTAACCAGGAGTGGGGCTTTCCTAGTGGTCCAGTGGCTAAGACTCTGGACCTTAAGACTCGAATGCAGAGCAGGGAGGATTCAATCCCTGGTCAGGGAACTCACAGCCTACATGCTGTGTGGCACAGACAAAAAATTAAAAGTAAACAAAATTTTAAAAAAAGTAAAAGAATAAAAAAGTATTCGTGTGTCAACATTTTCTTGGGTGAAACGAGTATGACTGAGCTATGGGACAGTACATCAGTACAATTCCATTGTGTAGAAAAAGCGCACAATGATAACATTCGAGATTGAAACAAAAAAACTGGGCTTCCCTGACTCCTAGTACAGGAGATGTAGGTTCGATCCCTGGTCTGGGAAGATCCCACATGCCGCAGAGCAGCTAGGCCCATGCATCACAGCTACTGAGCCTGCATTCTAGAGCCTGGGAGCTGCAACTCCTGAAGCCCATGGGCCCTATAGTCCATGCTCTGCAACAAGAGAAGTCACCAAAACAAGATGCCTGTACACCCAACTAGAGAGTTGCCTCTGCTCCCCACAGCTAGGGAAAAGCCCTCAGCAACGAAGACCCAGCACAGCCAAAAATTAATTAATTAATTTTTTTTAAAAAGAATGATACGCACAAAGCTGATCATTGTGGTTCCCTCTGAGTAGGTGGGGTTATAGGCAGTAGTCAAGGGAGATTAGTTTTAACTATGTCGACTGAAAAAAATGCACAACCTAGAAGCTGAGAATTCTGTTTTATTCAGCGGACATATCAAGGACTTAAGCCCAGGAGACAGCCTCTCAGATAGCTTGAGGGACTGTTCCAAAGAGGTAAAGGAGGAGCCAGGATACGCAGGAGTTTTTACAACAAAAAACAAGTAGCTGGAACATCAAAATATTACTGTTAATTAAAGAAAAAACAGACATCTCTAGTTGATGCATTTAGCACTTTCCTGTAGAAAAGAAGCAAGAGTCTGGGTTCATTCAAATCATTTCTTGGTGTGCACCTTTCTATCTACCTGAGTATTCTATTTTTCTCCACTTTGAATCCCCTCAAGGTGCACAATCTGGGAGCTACAATGGCTGAGGGCTTGATAGCCATGACATCCTTTGTTTACTGACATGACGGGTGACACTCTTCATCCACTGCTTCAGTAATCTTAGTTCTCTGAACCCCTGCCCTGGAAGCACAGAGTCTTAAGCACTGGACCACCTGGAAAGTACAAATAACCCATGATTTCATGGGAATACATTCACATATTGTGTCTGTAATTACAATTAAAATTTCACAAGCATCAATGCAAACACTCTTGGGAGAGGACTTCCCTGGTAGCTCAGATGATAAAGAAAGTGAAGTCACTCAGTCGTGTCCGACTCTTTGCAACCCCGTGGACTGTAGCCTACCGAGCTCCTTGGTCCATGGGATTTTCCAGGCAAAAATACCGGAGTAGGTTGCCATTTACTTCTCCAGGATGGTAAAGAATCTACCTGCAAATGCAGGAGACTCAAGTTCAATCACTGGGTTGGGAACATCCCTTGGAGAAGGGAGTGACAACCCACTCCAATATTCTTGCCTGGAGAATCCCAAAGACAAAGGAGCCTGGGGGACTACAGTCCACAGAGTCGAAGAGAGTCAGACATGACTGAGTGACTAACACATAAAAACAAAACAAAAAAAGGGCCAGATTCCAATATGCTCCGGTGTCACTCCCCAGACACTCCTCTACAAGTAAAGGCAAGCAGCCCTCATTACTTCTTTGTTTCCATGGTGACAGTTCCTGGGGGTAAAAATCATCCTAAAGTTTGTAAGAAGCCAATTATTTTCCAAATTGCTTTAGCATGCTTCAGCATGGGGTGTGCCCACCAGACCTGGGAGTCTCCGCCACCTCAGCAGAAAGAGACAGGAAAGGCAGTTGTGAGGGTCAGTGGTTGTTTGTGACCTGGAGGTGGGTCTAAGCCTACAGAGCTGATAAGATTGTCAAGGCCCATTATATCCCAAGGCCAAGTCAGTGCACTTGGGGAATAGAAATTCCATGGCTGGGAGTCGGGCACTTGACTTTTCCCACACCCTAGGATTCAGGTCTTCCATCTGTCAGTGACACATCATTTCAAGAACTGCTGATAACATTCCTGATTTAGTCCTGGAATTCCTGTATCAGAACTTGCTCCATAAGTGCTTTCTTTTTTACTTGACCTTCAAGAGAATCTCTCTCCTTTTATCTAACTCTAAAATAAAAAAAGCAAGATTGAGTCTTTCCTTTTCCGCTTCTTCCAGCCTGCCCTGCAAGCAGGGATGTCAGACAACTTCTTCCTGGTCCATCAGTTCATTGGGGAAAATTGTTATCTAAGTGGGCAGATCTCAAGCTTAGAGACTTTTGGGCAGACAGGCAGAAGGAGGGTTGGAGTCCAGGAGCACTAGTCCTTTGTAGGTCCATCCACTGGGGTTAAAACGGCCTCTTTGCAGGCAGGGCGATGTATGAGTCTGTTTTAAGTGTCAGCTTTATCAGCTCTCTGCTTCCTAGCAGGTCACCATTCATATAAAGAAAGGACTGAACCAGGAAGAGAATGTGAGAGCATTTAGGGACAGGCTCCAAGATGTTTTCATCTCGTCATCCTGTGTACGCATCCAAACCCCAGGGGTTTAGGAATAAGTGGGTACGGAGGGGTTTGGGACTCAGCTGACAGGGGTTGGGCTGGGATTGGAAGGCAGGTCTTTCTGAGCCAAACCTGGGGTCCTCATCACCCCTTTTTCGACCTAAAAAAAATAGTCACAACCTAAAAGTTGAGAGTTACATTTTATTTGACAGAAATTTTTAGGACTTAAGCCTGGAAGGCAGCATCTCAAGTAGCCTTGAGAGAATTGCTCTGGGGGAGGGGGGTGGGAGTTGATGAGGAGCCAGGTTATATAAAAGTTTTGCAACAAAGAGCAGGTAGTCTGAACATCAAAAGTATTTTTGTCAATTAAAGAAAACCAGGTATCGCAAGGAATTTAATGCTTTTCTGTATATGGGAAGAAGCAGGAGTCTGGGCTCACTGAAATCATTCCTTTCATATGTATCTCAACTATCTGGGGCCAGTGTCCTGGGTGTTTTTTTTTTCATATCCTGAGCTCCAACCAGTCCATCCTAAAGGAAATCAGTCCTGAATATTCATTGGAAGGACTGATGCTGAAGCTGAAACTCCAATACTTTGGCCACCTGATGCGAAGAACTGACTAATAGGGAAAGACCCTGATGCTGGGAAAGAGTGAAGGTGGGAAAGGGGACGACAGAGGATCAGATGGTTGGATGGCATCACTAACATGATGAACATGAGTTTGAGTAAACTCTGGGAGTTGGTGATGGACAGGGAAGGCTAGCGTGCTGTAAGAGTCGGACACAACTGAGCACCTGAACTGAACTAAGCTCCCTTGGGCTCAGGAAGGGAATGGGTGCAATCTGATAGCTATTAGATCTCAGGTATTTTTCCTCCTTCCTGAGTGCCCTGGGGCTGGAATCGCTGGTGACTGTGACATCATTGTTTACTGATATAGCAGGAAGCACTTCATTTCTCTGTAGGGTCGGGGCTGCAAAGTTGGCTGCCTCACACACTGTACACCCTGCTGCTGGAAGTGTCACCCCAAGGGTGAGGTTCCCCCAACAGGAACATGACCCACTCAGAATAATTATAGAGTGGTCCACATCAGTGTAGACTCCTGGGCCTGACTAGAGCCCCACAGGTTCCACCTTGTCCAGGCCGAGCCCTGAGTGTGATCTCAGGAAAGAACCTGGGGCTTCCCGAATTCTCTGCCCTTGGCCTGGCTGCATCATCCCACAGAGCCCTTCTGGAGCCCTGGAGCCCAGGGCGGGGGCGCTGGCTTTCTTAGCAGAATGAGGAAGGGACGCAGAGACCCAGCCCTAGCCTTGTCCCCCCTGTAGCAGATGCAGAAGCTGCTAGTCTGCCAGCAGCCATCTCTCTGCTCCGCACACCAGCCCTGAGGGGTATACAGAACACAGGCCATGCCCCGACTTTCTCCGGGCAGGCTCTCTGTGCCCTGACCCTGTTGCTGCTTGTGGGGTTTTCTGGAGAGAACAAAGCTACTGTGTTTTGAACAAGAACTACTCTCTCACCGGCTCAGTGCCCTGAAACCTGAGGCCCATCTCTGGTGCCAATTCACTGAGTAACAGCCGTTTGGCTGTGTTGTCACCCCCTCGGGTGTCCACACATGTCCAGGGCAGCCAAACAGGGTTGCGGAAAGCCACACTGGCTTCCAGCTTGGCACAGGCATAGGCAGCCCTGTCCCTCCTGGAGGAATTCTAACAGAAACCCGGATGTGCTGGGGTCTTAGGTTGTGTAAGTAGATTTGGAGAAACTTTGATGAAGCAGCTTACACTGAAACTGCTGTTGGCTTTAACACAGGAAAAGGCTAAACCTTCGGTTCACACTGCTCCCCCTTCAGTGGGTCGTAAGTTATCCCTGTTTGCCCTCAAAGAATGAAATCTGGAAGAACATGCGAGCATAAGGGGTGAGATCAAATGTCTGCCGGAATTAAAACCAATCAAACACACCTGTATCTGGAAACAGTGTTGGGCAGCAGCTTACATGCCATCAGGGACCTCTGGGCTGACCTCAGGGAGCAGCAGATGTTTTAGGATGACTCTTGTTGCTGGAGGCCTGGCTCTAGAACCCTAGCCTCTGGTCCATCCATCAGGTAAATCTGTGCCATCCAGTGGATGAGTTGGGGTCAGAAGGGGTGGAGAGGGGAGATGGAGGGGGTGAAAACGCTCTCAATCCAGCCAGAGTGTCCCAGAGTCATCCAGCCAGGGCAGCCTCTGTGGTCATCCACCTTCATGTCTTGGGGTCCCGGCCCTTCCCTTCTGCTTTACAGATAAGGGGTGTCACCTGTGGTTTGCCATCTGGGTGCTGCCGAGTGACAACTACAGTTTGTAGTGTGTGTTCGGGACGAAGAAGGCTGGCTGGAGGGGTCAGCTGCTTCTCTCGGGGAAAGCCATTCAGTTCATGATGATGGCCGTGAAGGGGACTGAGGGCAGAGAGGATGAATGTGCTGGGGTGGGAATCTTTCCTTCGAGATTTGCCGAAGGTCGAGGTTGGCCTCCCCAGGGCAGGCCTGCCTGCTCCCTCATGGGCCATGTGAGACCTCCCTGCCCTAGGAAGGGGAGGGGGGACCCCTGCACAGACACTCAGACACCCCCAGCTCACCCTGCTCACTCCTACCTTTTTAGTCCTTCCTATTTCCATTTTTCTACATATTCACCCTTTTCCTTATATACCTAATAAGTTTGATGATGAAGTCAATTAAACATACAGAAAATCACATGATATTACACACATCACTAGCTCCATCTAGTATCATCATTTTGCCACTTCAAGAAATGAAGTGCTGCAGATGGCTGAGCTGCTCTAACTGTGCGTACATCCATCCACCTATGCACACCTCCACCCACCTGTATACACCTCTATCCATCTGTGCACACCTCCATTCACTTCTCTTCCTGAGAACTAGGATGATTAACCCTATACTGCATCTTAGAGTCATCTATTTTCATGTACATAACTATAAACACACAATAGTACAATTTTGCTTAGTTTTAAACTTCATATACTGAGTGTAATCTGTTTCACTTTTTTTTTTTTGCTTTTATGAGAACTTGTTTGAGCTTTTGCCTTGTGTTAATGTATATAATCTGGTTCTTTTTCTTTCTTTTGTTTTCTTTTGGCTACGCCAGGCAGGCTTATGGGATTTTATTTCTCTAATCCAGGATTGAACCCATGCCCGTTGTGGTGGAAATGTAGAATCTTAACCACCATACCACCAGGGAGGTCCTAGTTCATTCATTTTAATTGCTGTGGAGTATTCTATAGCTCCATTTATCCAGTGTCTCTAATCGGGGACATTTAGGTGCTTATAATTTGGTTTTCTTACAAACAGTGGTGCAGCCAATATTCTCATCTCACCCAGGGACGTGCGTTTCTCTCAAGCGTGTGCACAGGAGTCTGTGTCTCTATAAGGTACCACACACTGCTTTCCAACATGCTCGCCAAACATGCCTCCAGCAACATGTGAGCAGTCCTGTTTTCCCACATCCTTGAGGATTTGACATTGTCAGACTTTTAATTTTTGCCTCTGGAATGTGTCTCAAAGGAAATCCCCTTATCTCCTCTTCTAAGGTCCCAGTGCTTCCAGAAGCTTCACCTACAGCCTGCACCCCAGTCACACACAAAGGGAATGAGCTTGGCCGGCCTCCTGTCCCCTGACCTCTAAGTGCTGAGAGTACACACAGATGTTTGCTGGGGCCCCTTCTCCATCTCCCCCCGCACCTCCCCATAGGTTGTCTCTCCTTGTCACAGTGACCTATTCCAGTGACTTCCAAATGTATAAGTTGTTCCATCCTTAGTATTAGAAGTCACTTAATACATTTAATTGATGACCAACAAGCAACTCAGTTAAAACTTAACCTGTGCAGTATCCAGCTGGGTTTCTTCCTCAAATCTGATCCTTCCCCTTTTTTTCCTCAGTGAAAGGCACGATAATCTATCTAATTGCTCAAGCCAACAACTTAGGAGTGTCCTTGAAACTTCTCTCCCCGACACCCACATCTGTCAATTTCCATTTCCAGTGATTCCTGGGTTTCCCCCCTTCTCTCTGATTCCACTCTGGTCCACACCACCGTCGTCTCTTGCTTGGACCGTTGCAGTTGCCTCCTAACCATTTTTGCTGTTTCTCCTTACAAACCATGTGTAGCCAGCAGCCAAGGGGATCTTTTTAGAACATAAAACTAGTAAAATGGCCATTCCCCTACTAAAGCCCTCCAGTGGTTCTCAGTTGAAAACTCAGAGCCAAGGGTACTGTAATCTAGAAGGTGGACAAGGTCTGGGGGCAGGCAGACCACAGTCTTCCACAAACCTCCCTCGCCTCTGGGACTCTGTGTGCAAAGGGCTCCTCCCCTGATCTTTTCTTGGCTCCCTTGTCATTCAGGGCTTCATCACTTCCTCAAAGACCTGTCCTGACCACCCACCATAGCTAGGGTAACCCTTTAGCTGCTGCCTACAGCATCACTCAATTCTCTTTTCATTCTGTAACTTCTCGATGCCCAGTGCTGTGGTCTGTGCCCCAAACGGAATATCATCTCCATGAGAAATGTCATGGAGTGGTTAGCATGAAATGAGTAGCCATAAAATTCTGAATGAATGAATAGGTGAGGGTCAACATTTTGGTACAGCCTGTAGACTCAAAATGCAATTTCTTCAGAGTCTGGGTAGGATAAAAGCTGCTTGAGGCAAGATGACAACATCTTTAAGCTAGAACAAGGATTCTCAGGCATTTTATCCCTGGGACCCCTTTACACTGTGAAAAATTATGGAGGGCTTGACGTGTGGGTTACGCCTACAGATATGTGCTATATTAGGAAAGAAATAATTTAAATGTTTATTTTAAAATATTAGTTCGTTTCCTGTTGACCTAAGTAACATTTATATGAAAACATCTGTTAATTTAGCCACTAAGTGTGTCCAACTCTTTTGTGACCCTATGGACTGTAGTCTGCCAGGCTCCTCTGTCCATGGGACTTCCCAGGCAAGAATACTGGAGTGGGTTACCAATTTCCTTTTCCAGGGGATCTTCCCAATTCAAAGACTGAACCTGTGTCTCCTGTAGTACAGGTGGATTCTTTACCACTGAGCCACCTGGGAAGCCCCTCTATGAAAAAATAGCTACATTTTTTTAAAAAAATGAATGAGCAGTGACACTTTGAGTAGCTGTTCCACAGATCCTGGTTAGCCTCATGAAGATTCTTTTGAATGAATAGATGTGGGGAGGAAGGGGGGCTCAAGAATTCAGACCAAACTTCAGAGTCAGATGTAGCTTCTTCCCAAGCATGTAGGCAAGGCACGCAAAACCACACAAGTCTTCTCTAAGAAGAAGACACGTTTCCCCCATCTCTTCCCCTGCAGCTCCCTGACTGCCCCCTCACCCGCTCCTACCCCCACACAACCCTCTCTCTTCCCTTTTCCCTAACAAGTCATTGGAAGTTGATTTGCCAACTCTATGTATCTTTAAAATAGACATCTTTCTGTAGCCAGAATAAGGATGGTATAAAGTTTAATCCAGGGCATCCATTTTGACTGTTCACTTTGACAATATGAATGTTGAAGCCTGGTTTCGCCAAGATTTGTTTATTCCTCCTTGTATTCATGTTGAGAAAGCAAACTGGATGTCATATTTATTATTTTATTTATGTCATATTTTAGGGTGATACCGAAACCTAAGCTCTTCCCCTTTCTCAGAAGCTGCTCCCTCTCTATTTCCCCCCTCCTCTGGGTAAAGGAAATTCACAAAGCCAGGATTTAAAAAAAGAAAAGAAAAGTGGTCATCTCCGTGCTCCCCTGCCCAGCTCTGGGCACGCCTCTTCCACTTCCTGACGTCACACTGTTTTTGTCTTTGAATAGCTCATTGACACAATCGCCTCGGAGATTGGCGAACTGAAACAGGAGATGGTGCAGACAGATGTCAGCCTGGAAAATGGCCTGGGACCCACCGAAGCCCACAGGTGACCGAGGCGATTAGGCGTCGGGGACGCGATGGGGGCGATGTGACCTTGGTAGCCACGGGGATAGCTGTTCCGGTCGCCTGGCAGGTTCGGGAACTGGGGGTGTGGTGGCCGCTCCAGAAGAATCTTCTGTAGGAGGTGGGAGTGGCCTAGGACCCAGTTTTCTGGGTTCACGTTAATCCCTCCGAAGGCACTTGAACTTTACACCTTCTCCATTCCTCTTGGCATCAGAACCCGGAAACCTAAAGTTCTGTCTGCCACCTCCACCTTCTCACAGTGATGGAAACAGTAACGCAGCAGGAGCCTCCGTGTGCAAAACAGAATTCAGTGTAGCCCGTGTCTGTCTCCAGAAGGTTTAAAGGGAGCACTAAAGAGGATGGACTCATTTTGCATTCTCAGGTCAGAAAAAAACCCCAGCACCTTCCATGGCCTTTAGCCTGAAAAGTGACCCAGCGTATTGGAAATTGGATGTGGTTGTAAGCAATTAAGAAAGGCACTGGTTACCTGTGTTACATTGTGTTCTTAATGCACAAGATTTAAATGCCAGTTAAGGACTGGCATTTTTTGCAGATTGAGGGTACAGAGGTTGGGAGCGGGCAGGCTGGAGGAGAGTCCCCAGATCTCTTCCCGTTCTTGGAAGCTCTAGTTCTTTGCAAAGACAAGAGGGTATAGTCAGTAGAAAATGCCTTGGACACTGGGTGCCTCGGAGGCCAGATTCATTATCAGCTTCCCCTTTTTCTCAGGAAATGGGGTTGAGGCTGCCTGGTGCAGGGCAAGGGTGAGATTTTTGGAGTTGGTTTTGCTTGCAAGTCGTGAGCTGGGCAGGAGGAGTCCTGCAGAGGCAAGCAAACCAGGTGAATCTGATTGTCTGGGCAAGTTTCAAACCAGCCTGACTTGTTCCTGCTGTAGAGGAGGAAGAACTGGCAGACCCAGGGAGGCACCCTGCCACCCTGCAGTTGAGAGTCTGTGCATCCACACCCTGAGTCTCTGGAGGAATGTGTTCCCCACTTAGCTGTGCAAATACTTTGTGCTATCTGTCTCCTCCTTTTGTACAAAAATGCGAGAGGTAGACCAGATGGTCCTCCACTTGGCATTCTGTGACTTCCCCTTGATCTTGATATGAATAGTTTTGATGGGTTCATTTTTTCCCCATAAACTAGACAAATGCACAGTGATTTTTGATCAGATTTTCTGCCCCATGTTCAGTGTACTTCCAGACTCCATGGAACTTTCGGCCAGGTTTTTTCTCTTCACCCTTAACATCTCCTTTAAGGTTTTTAAATTTAAGAATGACTATAAACATCCCACAAAAACTTTTTTTTTTTCATCTTAGTGTCAGTTATTCTTGAATGCTACACTGGTTGATACTGAATTTATGAATTTCAAAGGCTTTTTAAAAATGGGAAACAGGAAAGTTGAGATTTTTTCTTGTAATTTGGTGGGGTTTTTTTGAGAAACTATAGAGTTTTATTTTTATTTATTTTTTTTTTTAATTTTCTTTACTTCATTGTGTTGGTTTTGCCATACATGTAGTTTGTTTTTTAACTGAAGGATATTTGTTTTACAATGTTGTGTTGGTTTCTACCAAACATCAACATGACTCAGCCGTAGGTTTACCCTTGTCCCCTCCCACTTGAACAGCCATGGCACCTCCCTCCCCATCCCACCCCTCTAGGTTGTTACAGAACCCTGGTTTGAGTTCCCTGAGTCAACAGCAAATTCCCCTTGGCTATCTATTTTACATATGGTAATGTCTGTTTCCAAGATTATCTTTAACAATGTGTACGGTGTTTACCACTTGTGGACCACTGTTGTAAGTACATTACAGCTGCCAGCTCATTGACTCTCCTGACTACCCTTGAAGGAAACTCTATCGTGACCCTGGTTCTGCTGATTTGGGACCCAAGTGACATGGAAAAAAGCCCACCTGAGAAACCTCTGGATTCTGTGCTGGGATGTCTCGCTTTTTGGAGCATGGAACAGTGACTTAGTTTTAATCCCTATATCTTGCCCAGTGGAGAAGTCAGGAGAGGCAGATGATGGAGAGGTACTGCGAAGAGGACTCTGAGCTGTTTGCAAATGAGGACAGAGCAGAACTGTGGTTTACAGGGAGACAGTAGGTCAGCCTGGCACAGAGCACCTTGAAGGGCAGATGACCAGGAAGCAGTGGGAGTAAGGGGAGCAGAACCCAGTCAAATGAGAGCCTTATAGAGAAAAGGCACACCCCAACCCCATCCCACCCTCATCCCCTACCCCCACCCCCAGACCTGGGCAGGGCACCTTCCAGTGGCTGCAGGAAGGCATCCCAGTCACCTTCCTTTGTGACATCACCCATGGTAAGGGTACCTGGGCGCTGTGGGCTAACCTTACCTGCCCCAGGCAGTCACCAGGAAGCATCTCCCCAGGTTAGGATGTGGTTCCCTGCCTGCGGTGGCTCCTCTGTGGTTAATATTGAGATGAGCTGGAGGTCTTTAGCCTTTTCGGGCGTCATGGAGCCCCTCCTTGGGGAAATATTTTAAATGCATAAAATAAAATATGTAGTGCGACAGCAGTAACAATTGAGATACGAGGATCAGAATTGTTAACATGTGATTTCATAGCATAGGCGCTTCTTTACTGACATGTTAAAGGCCAGGTCAGGCTGTGGGTTGAGGAGTTGCTCTCATCTGGAAGCAGAGATGAACACAGGCAGGACTGCACTGACGCCGAGAACGTCTGGGACTGCTGGTGGTGACAGGGACTCGGGCTGAGAGCACTACTGAGGTGTGTTGCCTGCATTCAAACTGGGAGGAAGTTACTTTCAGAAGGAAGCAGGTTAGTGGAAGTAAAAATGTCCCTTTTTTCTATCCATGGTCAGCTCCCACCTCCTGTCCCCTGCAGGGACACCCGTGGGCTTCGGGGACACCAGGCTCCCTGATCTCCTCTCGCCTGGCCTGCCACTGGCTGCTTCCTCCTCATCCCCCTGCTCACCTGACCCTGGGGTCCCCAGAGGCCTCTGCAGTATCCCCTTTCCTTTCTAAATAGGAGCCTCACTCTCCATATCAGTAAAACGGGGACAATTACGGAGCTTTACCTCTGAGATGTTAGGAAGACTGAGTTAATAGCTGTGAAGCACTTGGCCCAGTTTCAGCACGTGGTAAGCACAGTATCTTGTTTACAGAGACATCTCCAGAGCAACTTCCTATGTGATCCCATCCAGGCTTGTGGCTTATGATCCAACCGTAGGTTAAATAGAATCTTTTTGGTTCCACTTCCTCTTATCTCTCTCCATCTCATCCATCCATCATTACGAGCATTCCCACCTCCAGAACATTCCCAGATTCCCAGCTTGATCCATCCTTAGGCTGGTCCTCTGTTGGATCCACATGTTTGCATTCAGCTGCCCACAGCCTGACCTTTGGCATTTCAGACTTACAAAGACCAGGACTGAGCCCTTGGTTCCCTTCACAAATCCATCAACCCTGACACCTCCTGTCTCATAACTGCCTTCCCCTCTATCTCCAAACCCTAGCAGCTCTGCCAGTAAGATAGATCCATGGTGGGACCACCCCTCACCCGCACTGCAGTAGACCCTGCCTGCTGCCTCTGCTTTATTTTCACTGGTTCACCACCTCTGAGCTGTTTTGTTTTGTTTTTTTTTTAATTTTTGGTACTTTAGTTCCCGGACCAGGGATCAAATCCGTACTCCCTGCATTGGAAGGTGGAGTCTTAAACAATGGACCTCCAGGGAAGTTCCTCTGAACTGTTAACCTAAGTCAGAGGATGATCTGACTTTAGTTCATCTGAATCCAAGTCACGTCCCTCACATTCAAAGTCCTTTAGTAGTTTTCCTTTTACCCAGGATGGTGTCTGGAAGGTAGCATACACTCAGTAAATATTCAGTGAAGGGACGAATGACAGTCACCAGCCCCTTGGAGATTCTAAACGTGTTTAAGCATCAGAAGCCTCTTGCAGAAGCAAAACGCCGGGCTTATAAATCAATTAGGGCACCGAAGTTTGGTTCAAGCGCTCAGTTATGTCCACCTCTTAATGACTGCGTGGACTGCAGCACACCAAGCTTCCCTGTCCATCACCAACCCCCAGAGTATACTCAAACTCATGTCCATTGAGTCGGTGATGCCATCCAATCATCTCATCCTCTGTCGTCCCCTTCTCCTCCTGCCTTCAATCTTTCCCAGCATCAGGGTCTTTTCAGATGAGTCAGTTCTTCACATCAGGTGGCCAGAGTATTGGGGTTTCAGCTTCAACATCAGTCCTTCCAATGAATATTCAGGACTGATTTCCTTTAGGATGGACTGGTTGGATCTCCTTGCAGTCCAAGGGACTCTCAAGAGTCTTCTCCAACACCACAGTTCAAAAGCCTCAATTCTTTGGTGCTCAACTTTCTTTATGGTCCAACTCTTACATCCATACATGACTACTGGAAAAAACACAGCTTTGACTAGATGGAACTTTGTTGGCAAAGTAATGTCTCTGCTTTTTAATACGCTGTCTAGGTTGGTCATAGCTTTTTTCCCAAGGAGCAAGGGTCTTAATTTCATGGCTACAGTCACCATCTGCAGTGATTTTGGAGCCCAAGAAAATAAAGTCTGGTGTGTAAAGAAATAAAATGTTGAAGATGTGGAATAGGTCTTAAGGTTCCTCCAGAGCCGAGGGAGGACCCCCCCACTATACTCCCTTCTGATCTCCGTACCCCAGAGATAACCACTTTCCTGGGTTCTGCTGCCATCAGTCAGATTTGCCTGTTTGGGGTCTTGATAAAACTGGAATCATATAGTGTATATTACATTCTGTGACTACAGCACAAATTGTATTCTCCTGTTGATGGATATTTGCGTTGTTTCCAGCGTGGGGCTATTTTGAATAATGCTGTGAACTTTCTTGCACATGTCTTTTGGGGGAACACATGTGACACCCTTCCAGTAAGGAGATAGGAATGAATTGATGGGTTGTAGGATGCTTATATAGTCAATGTTGTTAAATGGTGCCTGACAGTTTCCCAAAGTCATTATGCCGATATTCACCTCCACCCACAGTGTGTGAGAGTTCTGAATGCTCTGTTCTTATCTATACTTGCTGTCATCCACATTTTTTTTAATATTTATTTACTTATTTGACTGTGCTGGGTCTTAGTTGTGGCACACGGGATGTTTAGTTGTGGCATGCACACTCTTAGTTGCAGTGAGTGCGTGTGTGCTAAGTCGCTTCAGTCGTGTCCGACTCTTTATGACCTCATGGACTGTAGCCCACCAGACTCCTCTGTCCATGGGATTCTCCAGGCAGGAATACTGGAGTGGGTTGCCATGCCCTTCTCCAGGGCATCTTCCTGACCTAGGGATCAAACTGGCATCTCTTATGTCTCCTGCATTGGCAGGTGGGTTCTTTACCACTAGTGCCACCTGGGAAATCCCAACTAAGAAGTGTATGCACCCAAATCTGGTAGAACTATTTTGGCTATTTGGGGGGCTTAAATTCTTTATTTAAACTCAGAATACATTTTAGCCTCCAGTACAGTTTCCCATAGTTAATAAATACATGTCCTCAACATTGGTGACTTCAAACACGGAATTTAACATCACTTTGTATTATTCCTTTCCATCTTTTCCTCTTGAAATACCACAAGCAGAGGGACTATTCTCCACTGATTTATTGCCACTTTTGGCCTTCTGAAGGTCTTGGGGGGTCTTTTCATGAGGTCTTGTGGAACAAGTTTGAGTCGTCAAATGCAAAATCGCTTTGTGTTTTGTCTCCTTACATACTGTCTGTGTCATGTGCAGTGTTAGTCAGCAAAGCAGTATTTTCCTGTTTTGCCATATTTGGAAACCTTTCCCCTCAGGATATGGGGCTCATGCTTAGGTCCCACAGGATCTGAGGGCAGGCCATGCCCAGAATCAACCACACTTGTCAGAAAACTTGGTTTGCCTCCTAGGAAGCTCACAGTGATCACTTGCTACAGAATCTTAGCTATATGTTGTAGCATCTTAGATTCTTTCTTAAAAAAAATGTGTACTGTTATCAAAGTTTATGTTCATCTTAAATATGATCTATTTCTAAGAATTATAAACACTGTTGTTTTAGTCACTAAGTTGTGTCCAACTCTTTGAGACCCCCGTGGCCTGTAGCCCACCAGGCTCCTCTGTCTGTGGGATTTCCTAGACAAGAAAACTGGAGTGGGTTGCCATTTCCTTCTCCCAGGGATCTTCCCGACCCAGGGACCAAAACCATGTCTCCTGTATTGGCAGGTGGATTGTTTACCACTGAGCCACCAGGGAAGCCCCACACACATTTCCACTAATTCTAATTTGTCAGCCCTCACTTGTTCACCTTCTTTCTTGAAGACTATCTGAGGGCAAACAGGATAGAGAAGCTCTTTAACTTGGGCTGAAGACCTATTTGTCTGAAACACTCAAGTGACACCATAGACACAGCCACTCTTTCCTTCAGTGGAAGCAGGATGGTGGGGTGCTTTGAGGGGACAGAGCTCAGTTCATCAGAAGCAGAAATCGTTTTGCAGTAAGAAAGTGACCCATCACGCCCATCAGGATATTCTGCCATGACTTGCCTGATCAGTTTTCTCCCAGTTTCTTAAAATGTTTCCTGATTTCCAACCATTATGCAAGTGTTTGGATTATGGTGACAAGGAATTCTATGTGGACTGACCAACTCTTTTTTCACACTGTTATCAAAGCGGCAACAATTAAGTTCAGTTTACAGAAAATGTGTTTTGAGCGGGTGCTATTTGCTAACATACCTAGATGGGAGCCTAAAGTGTTACATAACCTAAGGAAGAAAGAATTGTCAACAAATACCGTATAATGGGAAGAGGACAAAACAGTGGACTGTGCCAGATGTCCTGGGGGCCTTAGCGAGGATGTGGGTAATTCCAGGTGGGAGGCGATTTTAGCAAAGACGAGACTCAGCCTTAAAGAATGAGGTGAGCAGGTGTAAGGACAACCTCTAAATCAACAGTTCCCAAAACAGTTGTTTTACGCATTTTGACTGGTGATATTGGGGAAGGTTTTTTTTTTTTTTTTAAATAATTTATTATTTATTTCTTTATTTGGCTGTGCCAAGTCTTAGCTGTAGCATGTGGGATCCAGTTCCTCAACCTGGGATGGAACCCAGGCACCCTGTGTTGGAAGCTCAGAGTCTTAGTCACTGACCCACCAGTGAAGTCCCAGGAAAGGGTTTTAAAAAGAACATGTAAGATTTATTTTTTGATCAGCGAGAGCAAAACCTGCACATTGTGGAAAAAGCACAATTCAAAAAATAAAAATCAGTATTACAAAGATGCCACCCCCTGAGATGGAGTCCCTTCTGATTGCTTGTTGGTTATTTTCGTTCTTTGCCTGGGTACGTATGTGTCCTGCCAGTGTTTCCTGTACATCTGAGTGGTAGATGACGCATGATTTTTGCTGACATACAAGGACGTTTCTGGAGAATTCTGGAAAGGCACAGTGTGTCCTAGAAGTAGATTCCGATTTTGTCAGGGTGCTGGTGGCCCTGATCTCTCTCGGCCTTTACAGACCTTGGCTGGCCGCTGGATTGGTAGTTAGTTGACTTTGCTGCAGAATATCGGGTCGGTTAGATGCAGGGGGGTCTGACAGAGTCTGGCTCTGAGACACCCATGGTGTGACCCTAAGGAGAGTTGCTCTTCCCTGAAGCCCCACGCTGGCCAGTGCCTGGGCTCCAGGATCAGTGGGCGAGACGCAGCCCACCTGGCTCCTGCTCCTGTTTTCAGCTTCAAGGGTGCCCAGGACAACGGGTCCTTTATTCTTTTCCTAGTTTTACAGGAATGAGGGGAGACCCTGCCAGCACAGCCTCCTATCTGCCCTTTCCATCTCTCACTGCCGAGTCAGTGGCAGGAAGTTCATAAGTAAAAAAGTCACCGAATCCTCCTCCTCTCCTGCAGGTGGCAGGGCCGTGTCCCCTGATGTTCTCTTTCCTGTGCTGTCCTCTCCAACTGGTCCTCAATAGATGGAGCTTTTTCATGAAAATCCTCCTGTCGTTGCTTTTAGAAATCTTTTTGAGGAAGGAAGTCAAGGCCTCCTCTTCTCCCCCAGCAAGAAGCAACCTTTGGCCAGGGAGGGGTAAAGCCTGTCACCCCAAATCTGTTCATCTTTGTCCTTG
>ML663575.1:3346799-3398178 GCA_007570785.1 Antilocapra americana | reverse complement strand
CGCCAGTTCCATTCTTCTTTCTCAAGATTGCTTTGGCTATACGAGGTGAGATGACTATTTAGAAAGCACAAATCTTGGAGAAGGTGGCCTCAGGCATGGGGAGTTAGTGCCTGGTAGCAGGACACAAAGACAGGATCACAGAGTTGCTTTTTTTTCTTTTAATAATTTTTAAAACTTATTTGGCTGCACCAGGTCTTAGTTGGGGCACACAGGACCCTCAGCTGTGGCATGTGGAATCTAGTTCCATGACCAGGGAGTGAATCCAGGTCCCCTGCACTGGGAGAGCAGACTCTTAGCCACTGGACCACCAGGACAGTCTGCTTTTCAACTTCAAGATGCATAGCTATTAGAGTAAGAGGACTGTTCAGGAAAAAAAAAATGACCATAAACTTCCTTTAGAAAGAGGCTCTTCACCTGCTCGTTCAAACACGACTGAGCCCCTCTCCCTGCAAACTAGGCCTGTGCCAAGCGCTAGAAAATTTGAACAGAATAAGGTGCAGGGGCCCCGGACACAGGGACACAATCAAATAATGGAAATGACACGGGAACCAAAGTCCAGGCCGGGCCTCAAAGCAGGGAGTGAAGGCCAACTGGGAAGGTCGGAACTACTAATAACACTGTATATTTACTCTTTAAGAGACACTTTCATGGATTTACTATATTTGACCCTAACCACAACCCTGTGCTTGCTCCTTGGAAGAAAAGTTACGACAAACCTAGATAGCGTAGTAAAAATCAGAGACATCACTTTGCCAACAAAAGCCCATATAATCAAAGCTATGGCTCTTCCGGTACTCATAGATGGATGTGAAAGTTGGATCATAAAGAAGGCTGAGCACTGAAGAATTGATCCTTTTGAACTGCAGGAGCTGGAGAAGACTCTTGAGAATCCCTTGGACAGCAAGGAGATCAAACCAGTCAATCCTAAAGGAAATCAACCCTGAATATTCATTGGAAGGACTGATGCTGAAGCTCCAATCCTCTGGCCACCTGATGCAAAGAGACGACTCATTGGAAAAGACCCTGATGCTGGGAAAGATTGAGGGCAGGAGGAAAAGAGGGAGACAGAGGATGAGAAGGTAGGATGACATCATCGACTCAAGGAACATGAGTTTGAGCAAACCCTAGGAGATGGTAAAGGATAGGGAAGCCTGGCATGCTGCAGTCCATGGGGTCACAAAGGGTCGGACACAACTTAGCGACTGAACAACAACAACAATCCCGTGAGGGAGATGGGGCAGGTGTGGTCAAGTCAAAAAAAACCCTTCAGATTCAGTATCATCCATAAACTGCCGAAGGTACTAGGCCAGTTAGAAATGTGGGCATGACTCCCATGTGGGGCTCCAGCTCGAACGTGAGCTGCACAAAGGCCTCAGAGACACATGGGAATAAGTCAAACCCAGAAATCGGATCAGGAACATAGAGAAATGTCATCTCCTTGGGGAAGGGATATGCAGGGGAGCAGATGGAGAGAAGCAGGAGGGAGAGAAGACCCTAAGACATGGGGGGAGAGCGTGGTCCTGAGAATGGGCACCACTTGGCTCCCTGAGAGGGACCTTAGCAACCTCCCCACCGCCTTGTAGGGCCAATAAGGAAGCAGGAAAGAGGGGAAGTCCTGGTCTGGGTATGTCCAACACGGACGCTAGCATGTGGCCTTGTTGGCCTCACAAAGCCCAGGCAAGTGCATTCACACTGACCACAGAGGAGCAACCAGAGGAGAGCTTCACAGAGCTGGGGGTCATTCGGGGATTTGTAAGGAAACCTCCTTTAATTTCTCATTCACCTTGACCACCATCCAACAGCCAATGAACTGTGTCCATTATATCCCATTATATCTGAAAAATAATCTATATTCCACACCAAAAGCTACCCTCCCCTGTCCAGCTAAGCCTCCCAATGACAATTATTTCTCCACATTTTGTTGGAAGACAGTAGCAAAGCTGGAGCGGCTGCCTGGTTTCAAGTACAAATGCCACAGGACCTGGGCAAGTTATTTAAACATGCTGTGCCTCAAATTCCTCACCTGAGAAATGGGGGCCAACAATAGTTCCTGTGTGATAAAATGAACACAGGTAAGATGCCTCTAAATGCAGAGTCAGCATTATTTAAATAAATGTTGGTTGTCTACAATTACCTGGCTCCAGACAAAGGCCACTGAACTAGCCAGGAACAACCCAGCTTCACCTGTGAAGTCATAAAACTCAATGACTCGTGAAACTCAGCCACTTAATGAGAACTGCGACAAGGAACAGTACTTCATCCCAGTTCAGCAGCAGACACTCCAAAGCCAGGGGGACTGTCCCTCCACTTCCTCCTACATATGGTCCTTTTCAGTAGCAATCTTACTCCTTTTAGGATCTGATCACTATAACCCAGATCACTAAAACCAGCTTCAGCACACCCGGAAGCACCAAGGGAAGAGGTAACACTCTTCTCAGACTCAGGGACCCAGGTGGACGCTGTCAAAGAGGAAGTAGGGGCTCAGAACAGTTCTTCCCAAGTAAGGAGTGACTCCCAATCCTCCAGCCCTCCCTCCCCTACCCACCCCAGGGCTCAGAGCCACACTGCCCACATGGCTGCGTGTGGATGCAGACGGTGTCATTCGCTCACATTCCCTAGATGCTGGCACCCAAATACGATGCTCAACATCACACGCTGGTGAGAGGGAAGGGGGCTGAGTGAAAAACTCAGGTGGACGTGGCAACTTCATAAAACATAATTCAGGAAAAATGAGAACAAGGAAAATAAAGTCAGACACAAGATAGAAAACACCGACTGGGATGAACATCATGAGTAATGTGCCCTTACATAAGGGCTAAAGAGAGCCTAATGGTTTCAGCCTTTTCACAGCTCCCTAGGTCTCTGCCCTCTCTCCCTAAAAAATGCCACAAATTATTCCCGCCCTCCATCCATACCTTTAGAAAATGCCCAACCACACTGATCCAGGCTGAGCTCCTGACCATCAGGCAGGCCGATCTGTGGCCCACCACTCATTAGGAGCCTGATTCAGCAGTGGCTGTAGAGCCTCAGGTAGTGTCCAGTCCAGGGAGACTGGGGTAAACATATACACAATACGATAGATAAAATGGATAAATAAGAAGGACCCACTGCATAGCATGGGGAACTCTACTCAATATTCTGTTAATGACCTATGTGGGAAGAATCTAAAAAGAGTGGATATATATGTATAGCTGATTCACTTTGCTGTACACCCAAAACTAACACAACACTGTAAATCAACGACACTCCAATTAAAATTTAAGCAAAAAAGAAATGAGAAAACTCATGGGGCAGAGCACCGTGCAGCCAGGGCAGGCCCATACAGCAGTGCAGACAGGTGAGGGAGTAACACAGACACTTACCCCCGTAAGGTCTCTGTGAGCCTGAGGTTCACGGTGGGCTGTCTTGTCTGTTACAGAAACAATGATGGGGAAAGAAAAAGAAACTCACCATCAACAAGTGTCACAGGCCGCGGCGAGCCCATGAAGAGCTGCCCTCAAGGACAACACATTGTCTCCTTGTCCAAGAAGGAAAAGCAGGAAAAATGGGTCCAGATACTAACCATCTTCCACAGCAATGTTTCAGCAATGCTAGCCAGAGTGTAGGGACAGTCTGGGCAGGCAGGGATGCCCTCTCCTGACACCAGCCGGGAGGGTTTAGAACTTCTTGTGTGCGCAGGACCATGCCAAGGGCAGGTAACCGACCTGGAACTCACCTGGGCAGGACGCAAAGCCCTCATAATGCAGCCTTTTCAAGACTCGGCAGGGAATCAATAAGACAGCAGGCGTGCTGACTGTGCTTCAGTGGTAACTCAACACTTTTCCCATCATCATTAACATCAAAGAGAAATTCACATCTGAAAATGCATCTATGTATATGCAGACTTAAAAAAAAAAGTCCTTGGACTGATTATATGCAAATACAAAACCTTTTGTGCAGGAGACGCTCAGGTGCACAGCAAGTAGAGGGCTCCAGTCCCAGGAGCTGCATAAGCCACCCCCCGCCACCACCACCCCCAGCACACTCTCCGGAAGATTTTAGGGTCTGGCTCACTGTCTTTGCCCCCACACCCAGCACTGATCTCCACTCACACAGATAGATGATGCCCCATTTCTGTGTTTCCACAGAGGTCATCCTCCACTCCCTCTGCCACCCAGGCATCCCTCCAACCTCCACTCCTTCCAACTTCCATCCTTCTAACCTCCATTCCCGTTATCTCTCCTGCTCACTCCTTCTGGAAACCTAATTCCAACAACTCTTCAACCTTCCTGGGCCCTTGAAGCTAATGACCCCACCCCCCTGATCAATAATCCCTCTGAAGTCTTCACTTCTTTGTTTATCCTAATTTGAGTTTCACAGTCCATTTATATTTTTTTAATTTTTATCAGCATAGAGTTGCTTTGTAATGTTGTATTAGTTGCCACTGTACAGCAAAGTTAGTCAGCTCTACGTATACATATATCCTCTCTTTTTTGTTTTTTTCAGATTTCCTCCCGATTTAGGTCACCACAGAGCATCCACAGTCCATCTTTTTACTCACTCCACCTCCCCGATCATATTCACTCAATAAAACCCCAGTCTCAGTTTCACCCTTCATTCAACAGAAAGTATTTACTTGTGCACAGCCATGTGGCAAGTACCAAATAATTTTCAAAGCACTGAGTATATGTGAAAGAAGGCTTCCCAGGTGGCTCAGTGGTAAAGAATCCACCTGCCAAGGGAGGACACTCAGGTTCGATCCCTGGGTCGGGAAGATCCCCTGGAGGAGGGACATGGCAACCCACTCCAGTATTCTTGCCTAGAGAATCCTATGGACAGAGGAGCCTGCAGGGCTACGGTCCATGGGGTTGCAAAGAGTCAGACACGACTGAAGCAACTTAGCACACACGCACATACGTGAAAAAATGTTTTGTACATGTATAACAAAACAAGCACTTTAAACCCACCCACTCAGGCGCCCCCTGCAAGGGGCTCCACACCGCTCACCCAGTTCTCAGAGGTCTCAGGCCAACAGCTGGTGTGCTAGTAACCCAGTGCCCAAGCACCACAAGCCAAGCCCAAAGAAGGAAGAGCCTAGAACACTGACATAACATTGATACTTCTGGAAGCATGCAGGGACCTAAACTACATATTCCTGTTTGCAGAAATTGAAACTCAAACTCTCACTTTTGCTCTGCTGATGGTTTTATTATTATTACACATTATTACAGCCATGTTGGGCTGTTTTAAATTTTTAAGAAATTTCCCCTGAAAATAGACATATATTCAAATTTGTGTCATAATGGACTTTTCCATAGGTGTTCTCTGTAGAATTTAAACGGAAAGCAAGAGTGGCCTGGAGCAGGCACTGGTTTTCCCTCTGGCCCCTCACACCCAGTCAGCCCCACAGCAGACCCTTGTCTCCCTAACAGACCCATTTGTTCAGGGACCATCCACCCCATAAAACTGTGTGCTCTTGGGGTAGGGGTGGGAGACCCGATGCTGCAGAGTCAATTACAGCGGGAACAGCCCCCCGCCAACCATGAGCTTAGTAGGCTCAAGCCTGTGACCCTACGAGCACTGGGAAGAATTCTGGTGGAGATGCCGGGAAAGGGTCACAGTTCATAAAGGGACACAAAGCGCAGCGCTTCCCTGGACATTCTGTCCAGGTGCGATGCCCGAGATGCATTTTGCCACTCAGAGGGCAGACCTGCCACATGGAGGGAGGACGCTAGGGAGGGCAGAGCAGGGACGGGGAGCCTGTGGACGGTCACATCGCTGAGCCGCCGTGCCAGCTGGCTTGCGGTCACATGCTTTGGGGCCGATTTTTAAAGGAGAAAAAAAAAAATCTTCTTCGTTTATGCTTACACTTGAGTTTCTGTTACCTGTATCCAAACACATCTTTGCAGATTCTGACAGTACAAACGAATCCTAGTATAACTGAAAGGTTGTAAAAGCTATATTCACCCCACTTCATTTCCTAAGGTGTCTTATTTTCATTTCTTTATAACTATATGGAGATAGGTGAAGAAAGTAAAATTCTAGAGGTCGAAAAGATGTTAAAACTGTTACTCGAGATTGATAGTCCCCATGTAAAAGTGATTCTGATAAAGATATACTCCATGTACCTAGAGCTAAAGTTTTAAAAAGTAGAGCTATTTTTAAACATTTCTGACATACCTCTCTCAAATGCAGGCTTCTAAAACTTTATGATTAACAGATACCAAGTGCCAACACAATACAACAAAATATATACACCAATGAACTATAATGTTTAAATCTAATGTGCTTTATATACTTTCACTTTTCATGAAGTATAGTTAATATACAGTAAGTTACAGGTATACAGTATAGTGAGTCACAATGTTTAAAGGTTATACTTCATGTTTATTATAAAATATCAGTACATTTCCTATGTTGTACAATATATCCTTCTAGTTTAATCTATACATAATAGTTTATACATTTTCATATATCTCTTCTGGGAACCAAGTTTCATCTGATTTTTTAAGGCAGTGTGTAACTGTCTCTACTTTTCCTTCTCTCTTTTTAAAGTCAGAATATAATTTCTTTACGATGTTGTGTTAGCTTCTGCTGCACAGCAAAGCGTTATCAGCTATACGTATACATTCAACCCCTCATTCTTGCATTTCCTTCCCATTTAGGTCACCAGAGTATTCAGCAGAGTTCCCTGACTATACAGCAGGTTCTCATTAGTTATCTATTTTATACATAATAATGCATGTCACTTCTCTTGATCTGAATTGGCCTATATCATAGTCAGATTCACTCAGGAGGGAAAGCGTTAGAGATAAAAATAAACAAAACAGGAGCTAAATGGGAACAGCTCCAGCTCACTTCTAACAACTAAGGAGGCAGAAGAGAGGTGATGAGGGCAGAGAGAGGCATCTTACTTATGTCAAACAATCATTATTAATAAGCATAATAACGGCTTACAAAAGGGATTTTATATATTAATTCAAACCTCGGACAGCCCTAGGAAGTAGGCAGTGTTGCACCAGCAGGGGAGGGTCAGCGGGGTCAGGACCCCACCAGGACTGGAACCTAGGCAGGCAGTCCGGCTCTCCCGCACTGCTTACCTGAGTGAGCCTAACATTAACAGAAAATGATGGAGGAAGTGCAGGGAAGTGCACCTGGAAACACCATTTTTTTAAAGTACATAAGAGAGAATTGGCAGAAAGCCTGGAAGTAAACAGTTACTGAACTCCAAAGAGAACCTGGTATATTTAGGACACCAGAGCCAGCTTGCAACGGGAATGACCTTCACTCCAAGACAGGTTAAAAGGGTGGCCTTTCTGTGAAATTAATTCAGCGGAGACTGAGACAGCCTTTCGCAAGGGGTTCTCTTTACTTTCAGAAACTCACCCCGCCGTCCCCTGCCCCATCATCAGCCAGGACACCATCAGGCCTGTCTCGCCCCTGAGAAACCAAAGGCAGCCACCCTTCTCCCGCCAGCCTGGGTCTGTGGACAGCACAGAGCGCCTGGATTCCCAACCTGAAATGGGTGGTGGATAATTTGCTGTGTGAGTCCCATGGGACAAAATAGGGCCATTTAAGTACCAGGTAAGTCTTCACAACACATAGAGATCACACATCAGCAACAGCAAGCACAAAAACACACCTATCAGAATTTTAACACTGGTTATCAGGAGACTGAAGAATGTGAAGAGCTTTTTCACACTTAAATGATTTTTTGCTTATTCATATAAGTCAAATGTTTATAATGAATATGTAAAATTTTACAACCAGAAAAAACTAGGAAACTATTATTCATTTCAGAAACAAACAAACAAAAAGCTGCCAGAGTGCTTCAGAGATTTTCTTTTCAACGTCTGATTATTTATCGTAAAAAAGAAAAGCACAGCAGACATGACACCAACCATAATTTCCTCCAAACGTGTCTGACTCTTCAAACTTGAAGAACATTCAAGACCCAAGCAATACAGAAAAGTAGTATCTTTACCAGGACAAAAATGCCCTAAAAACAGAAATTAATTTAAACTTTCTCTGCCCAACATTGTGAGTAGACCTCTTCTTTAATAACAGAAACATTTTTTGTACATAAATGCCTTGTGATGATTCAGGTCTAGAGGACTTTTCTGCTGTCTTTAGGGAAAGTTGCTTCTCTAATCATCATTCACCTCAAAGGGTAGAAAAATGATATAGTTGGGCAGGAAGAAATTATCTCTGTCCGTTTGGTAGCTTGTACTGCACAGGAACAAACAATGGTGTGACACCCCTGAATGCAAAAAGGTGCTGAAATTTCTAATCACGGTGAGATTCACTTGGATGGGACAGCCTCAGCACACATTAAGTTTTGCTCAATCCAGGGCTCATCACCAACTGTGGAGCAGACTCCCCTTCGATTCAGCAGCAACACCGGGTGGTAGAAGCCACATATCTCTTCAATTATCACTGAGCCGGAAGACCAAGACTCCCTCAGGCCTTTCCCCTAAGAACCACAACCTAGAGGGAATTCCCTGGTGGCCTAGTGGTTAAGATGTGGGCTTCTGCGCCTGGGGCCTGGGTTCAATCCCTGCTCTGGGAACTAGGATCTTACAAGCTATGCAGCATAGCCAAATTTTTTTTAGTGGCTCAAGTTCTTTAAAAAGAAAAAGTAACACAATCTAGAGCACCAACAGGGTCCTAATTTAGCAGGCACATGAAACCCAGTGCATCTGCTGCCTTTCACCACCATTCATGGGATAAATTAACACTGCACTGACCCACCGATGTTTTCCTGTGCTCATTCATTTCCAGCCACTGGCTATTCTCCATTTCTTGTCCACCTCGGGGCACTTCCTAAGGTACCTACTCTCTGGCTCTTATAAGAATTCAGGGTGATACAGCAAGTGCATTCCACGCTGTCACAAGCTCGGGCTGCTTGTGTGGTCCAATCTCA
Source organism: Antilocapra americana (assembly GCA_007570785.1). NCBI lineage: Eukaryota > Metazoa > Chordata > Mammalia > Artiodactyla > Antilocapridae > Antilocapra > Antilocapra americana. Next base: position 3,389,276 of record ML663575.1, on the reverse strand, counting down.
TGGCCCAGGGCAGTCAAGCATTCCTGCCTCACTGGCCATGGTGGTCCCGGCCCGTCTCCTGATCATGATCCACTGCAACAGCAAGGAAGGACCGGCCACGTGTGCTGGACATGGTTCCCTCCAGATAAAGAATCTGCCTGCAATGCAGGAGATTCGGGTTGATCCTTAGGTCGGGAAGATCCCCTAGAGAAAGAAACAGGAACCCACTCCAGTCTTCTTGCTTGGGAAATTCCATGGACAGAGGAGCCTGGTGAGCTACAATCCATGGGGTCACAAAGAGTTGGACATGACTGAGCAACTGAACAACAATAACATTCCCCTAGGGACCCAGGAGTGGGTCTGTTCGCACACACAGGAGGAGAGAGGTTTCTTTCAGGAGAACTTAATTCATGGTCTCGACTCATTTTTTGGCCATGCCACACAGTGGGCTGGATCTGAGTTCCACGACCAGGGATTGAACCTGTGCCCCCTGCAACAGAAGCATGGAGTCTTTACCACCAGTCTGCAGTCCCTTGAATTTTTACTTTATTGACGGGAACTTCTGTCTAAGTGAAAACAATCTCTGGGGCAGGAAGGCTCTTAGAAATTTTTCTGAACATCCATATAGGTGGCTGCTCCTCTCCCACAGATTCAGATCCAGGTACATGGAAAACGCATTTTTGGTTTTTCTGAATGCAAGCTCAGGCATGCCCAGGGCTGAGTATAATGCCTGGCACGTGGTTGGTGCTGGATAAAAATAACATGGGATTCTGGAGCCAGCTGCCTGGGTTCAGTCCTGACACTATCACTCACTAAGCTGGGCAATGTTGGGCAATGTTCTTAATTTCTCTGGGTTTTATCAGGAAGATAGAGATAATGATATTCCCCACCCCAGAGGGGAGAGGATTAAAAGTACATGTAAAGTATTTCTGGTGGTCCTTGGCACAGGGAAAGTGCCGATTAAATGCTACTTGTTATTATTACGAACAAGGAAGCATGTCACCAAAAGGAATCAAGATGTACTGTTTGTGTTCTTGGTGTTATTTAGCATCAGTATCATTTAGTGAGCAAGATCAGGCAGAACACAGAGGAGCAGAATATAAAACCAAAGGCTACAAATGCCAGTGGAAGACACAAAGAGCTGTGGGAATTCTGAGGAAAGAGCATTTCAGTGAAGAGGGCTGAAGGCACTTTGTGTGAAGATGCGACGAGACTCTGCCAGCTCTGGAAGAATTCTGAGGGACGAGATGGCCAACACCTTCTAGGAGAAGGGACCGGGGTATTCGTTTGGGTTCTCTGGGAAATGGATACCAAAACAGGACTGTTCACGCAGGAGGTTTATCGAGGGAGATGCTGTGAAGGACGAAGAGGAGGACCTGAGAAGGGTGGACTGAGCCCTGCACAGAGGGGAGGGAGGTGGGTGAGAGGCAGCAGAGGTCCAAGAGGCTGCTGGCGCAGGCGTCTGGGTCTCGGGGAACGACCATGTGAGTAGCCCACGTGCTCAGTAACTGGCTGGAGGAAGCCTGGGAGGAGCCCGGCTCTGGCTACTCAGTGGAGGTGGGTCCAAGGGCAGCACCCGGAGCATCGGTCAGCGGGGCCCCGCAGTGGAGCAGATCTGAGCTCAGCCTCTCACGGCTCCCACGGCTGGCACAAGCCGGGGCCCTGGTACCTGGTACCTTGTATCCTTGAAAGTATGGTTGAGCCTCAACAAATACGTGCCATCGCTCAAACACAAAACAATATCCTTATCTTTTTCAAAAGGTTTGTATTTTTTAACTAAACTGCAACTGCAAAAGCAAAATCAAAGTACGTATTTACTGTTATAGATGACAATGACTTTTAAAATAGCATTCCATGTCTTTCAGATGTGGTCTCAGTTTCTGAAACAACATAAAAGACGTAAAGTGGTTATGAAACATCTCTTTTCTAAAAATCAAAGTTAAAGCCCTCAGAGGAAGATTCAGAACAAAGAAAGACGACTCTACTAAGGATCTAGAAGGAAAATTCCTTTATAAACCGGTTGCTCGAGGCCACAATTTGATCAAATGAGAAGATATTTTGCAGAAGTTTGAAGAGTTACACGAATATGAGATATCAATACAGTCAAGTGACATCTCAGGTGGGGTGAAGTCACGTGAAAGGTAAAAATGGAGAAAATCCCAATTACCCTTAAACACGGGAGCCACACCCAGCAGGGAAGGCGCTCCCACACTGAAGGACATGAAGGAAAGAGGACTTCTGGGGACACAGCCACATCCTCCTCACACCACCACTTGGGAAGGGCAGGCAGCACCTGTACCACTTAAACTGTCCCCATTTTATTTATTTATATATATATATATATACACATCATATTTATACATATTTACACATATACATTCACATATATAGTCCATCCTAAAGGAAATCAGTCCTGAATATTCATTGCAAGGACTGATGTTGATGCGGAAACTCCAATACTTTGGCCACCTGATGCGAAGAGCTGACTCATTTGAAAAGACTATGATGCTGGGAAAGACCGAAGGCAGGAGGATAAGGGGGGACGACAAAGGAGGAGATGGTTGGATGGCATCACTGACTCAATGGACATGAGTCTGGGTGAACTCCGGGAGTTGGTGATGGACGGGGAGGCCAGCGTGCTGCAGTCCATGGGTCGCAAAGAGTGGGACACCACTGAGAGACGGAACTGAACTGAACCGAACCAATTTACATATATATACATTTCCCCCTTCCAGCCAAGCATTTAATTACATAAGTTAAACTGCACTTATGCGATCATCCCCAGCCCCCAACCCCGCAATGAACAGAAACAAAGCCTCTCCGATTACAGTGTTTATTTTGTGAAGATACATGGCAGAGAAAAAGGAATAAGACACCTTCAGTTGCTGTCACCATACCTGTGAGAAAAGGAGTCAGCAGTTGACTTGCCCTCGTTCCTTCGCATAAAAAGCAAAAGCCACGGTCCGAGAGCTCCCTGCACCACCCCGCACCCCACACCCGGTTCCTGCTTCTTCCCAGCAGCCTCAGACAGAGGAGTCCCTGTGTCAAGCCTATTCTGTCCCACCCTCTGGATCCCACAGCAGATCACAACTTTCATCATTTTAGCCCCTTTCTCTCTACTATTTCTTCAATTTTGCTCTTTTATTATTTCTTTCTCCTTCATGTACATAAACTCAAATTCCCCCAGGTCTTAAAAAATTTAAAAATTATATCCACACACACACACAGACCCATCCATCCTTGATCTGGAATTTCCCAGTCTCTTCCTGGCATATGAATGTGTGTTCACCCCATGGCAAGGCCCAGAAATAGGACTCAAGATGGGTAGAGCAAAAAATCAGGGTGTTCTGGGCTCCTACAGCTGAGAAGCTCGGGGTGGGGATGGTGCATATGGGGCTGAGCTCCTCGGTTCACACGGGGTCCATAGACTCTCTTCACTCTCCATCTCTCCGCTGTGCTTCCTTCTCACTGTGAATTTGATTCAAGGCAGGTGCTCTCCCATGGAGGGAAAAGGCAGCACAGGCTACATCCTCTTGGCTTGTAATCTCAAAGGAGAGGAGCTCTCACCCTCCAGGCATCCATGTTTCAAACCTCAGGGAGACTGGTGCTCCTGGACCACTCACCGGGGGAAGACACTGGATTTGGCTCCTCCTCTGTTTAAAACTCTTCCCTGGATTCCCAACATCCACCCACAGCACAGGGTGAAAAAACGTGCACTCAGCCACAGGGTGGCCACGCCATCACCTCTGCACCAGCTCTTTTCTGCAGTCTCCTCACCCCTAACCCGCCCACCTGGGAAACTTCTGCATTCACAATTCCAGACGCACCTCAGCCCCGCTGGCCCTCAGGAAGCACTGCTGAGCTCTCCAAGGGGCTTTCTGAAGTGCCTACTCTCCACCTGCAGCCACCCATACATTTCCATGCACCCCACCCAGGCACCAACACCCTCGTGGAAATGTAGCCATTTGCTTGTCTGTGTCCCCTAGCAAACTGTAAATCCCGTGCTTGTGCCTTATTAATCTCTGAATACATAGCCCTGCCAAGCATACACACACACACACACATCCACATACACAGACTCAAAAAAGTATGGGAAACCAAAATTTTTTAAAAATCCAAAAACAAGATAGTGGCTTACTACATTTATACTTTCATTATGCTTAATTGTACAGTAGAGTAACATATTGCTTCTTTCAAAGATAATTTTAAACTGTGAATTGAATCAATTTGCTATTTTGAAAGTCAATTTTTAAAGACAATAAGCAGTTCTCTACAGTTTTAACTCTGATACTTAGTTTGGAGACTAAAGATTAGCCCCCTAAACAACTAGTAGCAGTTATGTATGTCCATCAGCAAATAAAGCATGTACAAGTAAAATAAAAATTATAAAAGTTTTCATTAAAATATTCTGGACCTAGCAATTACCCCTCTTCCCAGAATAAAAGGTCAAAGGCAAAATAAAAATTATAAAAGTTTTTATCCAAAATACTCTGGACCTCCCAATTACACCTCTTCCCAGAACAAAAGGTCAAAGGCAGCCTTTTTCAGTTATCTCAAAGAAAACATCTGCGCTCAGTCAGACTTTCATCCTAGGTCCACCTTTCTCACATCAGGGAATCTCCAGCCTGAGGAACAGGGGTGGGGTATCTGTGTGACATATATGTGTCCAAAGTTCATTTTATATTCCAGAAGTTACAGGTATAAAATGTGAGCAGCTGATGAAAAACGAAGAAAGGAAGCACTAAAGCAAAATCTCTTGGCTTCAAACAGGGTCACCATAGGGAAGCCATCGCAAGACTGCCTGAAGGGCCTGGAGTTATACCCCCAGCTTTGTGCTGGCTGCAGAGTGCAAATGTGGCACTAATGTCCAAGGATATATTTTACCACCTGTGATGGCTGCCAAGGACATGGGAGAGGCCAGCGAACACGAAAACACAGGAGGAGTCTTTTTAGCTTCTGTCATGTTCATATCAAATACGGCCTCAAGGTCTGCCTAGAACAATACAGTAAAAACGGGCAAGGAAGAGGGCAACAAAACTCAGAGCAACATGTCTGGGAGGCATGCCAAAACTGTGGGGCTTTGGTTTACATGTTAACATTTATTATGGTGGGAAAATATATTCTCTGGTATGTAAATATGCTTCTGAGTCAGGATAACTAGCAAAAGCACAACATGAGCTGTACAATCCTATGACTTCCAGCCCTTCCCCTATGGGCAGGAGTGCACCTCTGGGAGCCTCAGTTTCCCCATTTCCAGGTTGGGGATGGGGACACCACCATCATCAGAAATTGGGGGACAACCCAGTGAGATCATGACACTGATAAACAACCATGTCTCAGCCTCCTAACCCCTCATTAAGCTCCAGACCCCCCAACTAACAATTTCCCCAATGGTCCCATTTGGATCTCTCCTTTTTCTCAAACTCAATACAGTTCAGTTCAGTCGCTCAGTCGTGTCCAACTCTTTGTGACCCCATGGACTGCAGCATGCCAGGCTTCCCTGTCCATCACCAAGTCCCGGAGCTTGCTCAAACTCATGCCCATTGTGTCGGTGGGGCCATCTAATCATCTCCTCCTCTCAACTCAAACTCAACACACATCACACCAAACTCACCTTGTTCTGTCATTAGCCAGGGTCTCCTCCCATACCTTCTGGCTCTATCCGTGGCACCCTGACTCCCTCAAATACCTAACATCAATGATCAAATTCTAACAAAGTGTTTGCTGCCGCTGCTGCTGCCAAGTCACTTCAGTCGTGTTCAACTCTGTGCGACCCTATGGACAGCAGCCCGCCAGGCTCCTCTGTGCATGGGATTCTCCAGGCAAGAACACTGGAGTGGGTTGCCATTTCCTTCTCCCAACAAGGTGTTTACTGCTGGTCAGATTACAGAGGATTTGACTGTTTTGCCCTTGCTGCCAGAGAGCACATGAACAACACTGAGGAGAGCACAGTGAATCAAAGTATAAACACGCTCAACCCAGCAACCTGACTTCAGTGAATCTAAAGAAACAATGCAAAATGCAGAAAAAGCCGTTTCCCAAGATGCTTAGAGTAGTAGTATTTACACCCGAGAAAGAAAGAAAAAGAAAAGAGGGAAAAAAGGATCGATAAAGGAAACTATTTAATCACCAGAGAATAGTCTCAACAAATACCTGTTATTAATAAAAATAAAAGGAACAAGACATAGGTAAAAGCTAACAGGAAGTTTAAAAGGCAATATTTACAACTTGTGAATAAGTGAACTTGTCCCTACTTAAAGCAACAGATGCACATAAGGAAACATATCAAAATATTTGATTCTGTTCTATGGGCATAAAGAGCATCGGTGAGCAGCTATTCTCTCCTCTCTGGTTCCAAATTATTTGGTCTGAACCCTAGGGTCACTAGAGTTGACTGGGCTGTGGCCCCTAACCCCAAACCTCTTCTCCTTCAGATTCATCACTCCTCGTCCAGCTTCTGCAAACCACTTGAATCTAGAATCACTAGTTTCTGCCTTGGGGTCCTTCATGACTCCACCCTCCTCTCCAGTTGTCACGTGTCAGTTCCTCCCTCGCCAGCCTCCCCAAGGTCTCCCTGTCCTCCCATCAGCCCTGTTCTATCCTGGCCCTGTTGGCAGGGAGGCAGTTCTCAAATCTTATCATTTGACCTGCTAAGAATGTTCCAAGTGCACCCTCTCACCTGCAGGATAAAATCAAAGCTTCCAACCCCTTGTGATCTGGCCCCAACTGCCTCAGCTTCTACCCAGTCAGGCTATCCCTCAACTCCCCCATAACCTCATAGTCCACCTCCCTGTCCTGCCCTCATCCCTGGCCTATACGCCACTCCAGCCACTGCTCTGACACTACAGACACCATCAGGGCCAGGTTTCCAGGACCAAGTCCTCCGTGTCTGAGGTTCTTTGCTCTCATGCATCATCTGCCAGGTGCATCTCCACCACCAGCTCCTCCCCTTCTCGGCTGGAAAAGCCCTCCCCACCCTTGACTTTCCCCAAATCTAACCCTGCTCTGCCCAGCAGCCATGCTGGCCACAAGTGGCTCCCTAGCCCTGGAAATGCGGCCAGTCTGACCGGAGACATGCTGCACGTGAACAGTACACGCACCAACTTCCAAGACGTGCTATGTGAAGATAATGGAAAAACTGAACATTTTACTTGGACTACCTGTCAACAAAACAGATGTATAAGGTTAAATAAAAGGTATTACTAAAATTAATGTCATCTGTTTCTTTCTGAAATGTTTTTATTTTTTAATAGTTATTTTATTCATTTGTTTATTTGGCTGCATTGGGTCTTTGGTTACAGAGTGTGGGATCTACTTCCCTGACCAGGGATCGAACCCAGGGTCCCTGCACAAGGTGTGTGGAGTCTTAGCCACTGGACCACAGGGGAAGTTCCTCACTTGTTTCTTTTTTAACCTTTTTAGATGTGACTACCAAAGCAGTTTAAATTACACATATGGCTCACATATATTTCTACTGGACAAAGTGAGTCTAATCTTTAGTCATTCTTTAGGTCCTGGCATGAGTAAAACCTCCTTCAAGATGCCCTATCTTTGGTCTTTCTAGTGTTTTGGGTTTTTCTGCCACATTACTCAACATATGGGACCTTAGTTCCCCAACCAGGAATCGAACCCACACCCTCTGCATTGGAAATGCAGAGTCTTCACCACTAGACCACCAGGGAAGTCCCCCCATCTTTGTTATTAATGATCTTTTCTGCACCTTGAAACCCTATAATGGAGTCCACCATATAAGCCACTATCTACATAACTACATAACACATTATATGCTTACTAGTGAATATTTTATATCTATTGTTCTTGCCACATCAATGCCATGTCTAAGCCCTATTTTATAGTAGGCACTCAACTTGTTATTAGGCATGGAATCTCTGCAGCAGCAAGAGAGCAATACATAGTATTTTAGTTTTGTTTACTTATTTTCTTTCCTAAGGATGATCTCAACAACGTAAGGAGACCTGGGAGTTGGGAATCGAAGAGCTCTTTGCTCTTCCTCCAATTTAGATAACATAGTCACAACATTTAGTGCCTGGTTTGGCCCCCAACAAGCTCTGCCTGGTCTCAGTTCTCCCCCATCCTTTAATATAAAGTTAACAATATCAGGCCAATCTATGATATACAGCCAAGTCAAAGTAGCTACGTTAATGACTGGAGTCATTACCGTGATACGAAGAAATACCCTCCTTTACACAGCTAACTGTATCTTTCTCAGCCAGTTGTCTTAAACCTAGACTACTTTTTATGAAGAGGGAAAGGATCCATCACAATTACTGAAACAAGAAAGGAGAAGGGACAGCCTATCAAAAGGCTTGTCCTATCCTATTAATGACAGGAAAGAAGTGATGAGAGAGGAAACTGTAAAATGTCTACTCGGAGCTGAAGTAGCTCATACAGTACACTCACAATAACCTTTACGAGGCAGACATTAAATTACCACACTCACTTCACAGAGTGAAGAAACTGAGGTTTACAGACAGGCTGAGGAATTGGCCCAAGGTTGTGCAGCCACAGGCTACAGATCCAGGTCAGCAGTACCAACTTTGTATTTAAAAACTAATGTGGTCTTATCACTTGAAAATATGTGAAAAGCAAGAGAATTATCTAAATATACAGATAAAAATACAACAATAATTTCGATTCATTTCCTTCAAATGAATTTTCCTTTGCCAATATATCTATTTTTTTCCTGCTAGTCTATTGAGACATAACTGACATACAGAACTGTGTAAGTTTAAGGTGTACAACATAATGATTTGATTTACATATACCATGAAATGATTATCACAGAAAGTTTAGTGAACACCCATCATCTCAGAGAGATAAAAGATTAATGAAATAGGAAAACTGTTCTTTCTTCTGATGAGAATTCTTAAGATTTACTCTTTTAACAACTTTCATATATAACTTACAGCAGTATTAACTACATTTACCACATTGTACATTACATTCCTAGTAATTATTTATTTTATTGCTGGAAGTTTGTACTTTCTGACTGCATTCATTCAATTATCCGCCCCCCGACACACACACACATCCTGCCTCTGGTAACCACAAATCTGGTCTCTTTTTCTATTTTTTTTTTATTTTTAATTTTTATTGGAGTATAGTTGATTTACAATGTTGTGTTAGTTTCTGCTGTACAGCAAACTGAATCAACTATATGTACACATATATCCACTCTTTTTCAAATTATTTTCCCATATAGGACATTAGAGTGTACTGAGTAGAGTTCCCTGGGCTATACAGTAGGTCCTTATTAGTTAATCTATCTTACGTATGTGTGTGTGTGTGTGTGTGTGTGTGTGTGCGTGCTCAGTCATGTGTGTGTATCTGTGTGTATTCAGTCATGTCTGACTCTCTGCAAACCCATGGACTGTACCTCGCCAGGATACTCTGTCCATAGGATTTTCCAGCCAAGAATACTGGAGTGGGTTGCCATTGTCTGCTCCAGGATATCTTCCCAACCCAGGGATCAAACCTGCATCTCTGTGTCTCCTGCATTGGCAGGCAGATTCTTTACCACTGAGCCACCTGGGTGTGTGTATGTCAATCCTGATTCTAATAGTTTCTTGGTCTTGGCTAAGTCCTAGCTTTCAGATCAGAAGGTTTTTTTTTTCCCTAAACAGACTTTTCCATAAAGTAGCAAATCCACAGGGTATGTGATGTGGTGGGACCACTACATTGCTGTACTATTTGTCTTTAAAGCCTTTAAATCCACAGCTGTAAGCAAGAGTTTACACTAAACAGTATGAACCAGAATGCCTCAGACATGTTTACAAAAACCTAGTCCCTACAGATAAAGATTACAGTAAAAAAAACGAAGTAAACCAGGCCAATCCACAACAACAACAACAAAAACAGTATACATAAAGGAATATGAAAAAGCCCCTCCAGGCTACAAAACTGACGTCAGATGTCTCAATGAAAGGACAAAACAAACTTCCTCAAAGTGAGACATACACTTTCAAGTGAAACCACAGGGCCTTGAAAACTAATTTACTTTCTCAGAACGGGAACAACGTACTATGTGTCTCTAAGGAACCCGACATCTAGGTTTAACGGATTCTGCCTTTGCAAAATGTAGCCAACTTAATCATGTAGGCTTGGACTGAACACAAGTTCAAGTTCTCTACCACACAGTAAGTCCCCAAGCATCAACTGCTTTAAAATACTTCTCTGCTCTGCTCTCCATTTTCAAAAACGTCCCTGCAGTAGGTGTTAATCAGTCACTAAAGAGCCCCACACAGTACGACCGACCTGTGTGCGCCTAGTATTTCAGTACAGGAAGTAGAAGGCTCAGTTTACCAAGAAGGCTGCATTTCACTTTCAAAAGTCTTGAAAGTTAATCCCTCTGACAGTACCTAATTTACATTTCATTCCAAACTATCCAAGCTGGCAGTGGCATCTCAAGGAATCCGAGAATGTGAAAAACTTCACTTGGCAAAACTAGGTGTGTGGATTTTTCTTCCTTAGAGGTACTTCACGGTATAAATAGAAATCATTTGCAACTTTTAATCTCATGAACAAGAGCTCTATTTAAAATTCTCCCATGTACAATGAATTCTGTTACGCCTTTTTCACTCAAGTGACAGACACACAGACTCTGTGACCTAATCAGGCGATTTTGCTCCTTTCAAGAAGAAAAAAAGACATCTAGAAGAAACATAGAGTATCTTTTCCACAGCCCCCAAATACACAAAGACAAGTCTGTATATAGACACTAAAGGTGTTTACATTCTAAACAAAAATTAAGACTAAAGGAGGTAGGAAGAGAAAACAAATAACAGCAGAGCAAACTGGCTACAGATCACAGATGGCAGGTGAAAGGGAGGCCTTGGGAACACTTGACACCCATGGGGTGAGCTACATCCCAGGTCAAGTGCAGGCCCACCCGGGATCTGCAGTTCCTCCACCCTATGGGCTCACAAAAACGCAAGAAGGCACAAAATCGTCAGGGTCATCTTGACAATAAAGCAGAAGCAGCCTCCTGGAACCCAGGAAAGTCACCCCTCCCAGCAGACACGAGGAGCCCCCTTTACACTATGGACACAAAGAAACCGAGTCAGCCAGATCCACGGGAAGTGAGATGACACCAAAATTTATCCGGAGGCCATTCTGGGGCTCAGTCTACTGGGGGATCAGACTCAAAAAAAGTAAAATTAAAAGCGGCGGGGGTGGGGGGAGATGACAGTTCAATCCAGTCTGCGCTGGGACCCCACGTGGGACCACTTAAGGTCTCGGACTCAAACATTAAAATTAAGAACTGGGAGGGGAGATGACAGTTCGATGGGTGCGTGCGACTACCCCCGGGGTTTGCTGGGGAAGGGACCGTCCCGCCGCAGCCCTGCTCCAAGGCCACCCGGGGGAGGGGGGGAAGTTTACAACTCGGGGGGCCGCCGGGCAAGCCCGCGGGGAACGACGCTGGGACCCACGAGGAGGGTCTGCGCCCCGAGCCCGGCATCGCGGCCCGACGACCCCCGCCCGATCCCGGCAGGAGCGCGCCCTCGGCCGCGCCGCGCCTCACCCAGCAGCGCCCGCAGGTGCTTCAGGCGGGTCAGCACGTCCTTCTTGGGGTCCAGCACCTTCTGGGTGGACTTCTTCACATCCCCGTGGCTCCTTCGGGAGAACATCCCGCCGCGGAGAGCCGGACCCGCCGGCGGGGCAGGAGGCGCCTGCGCCGCGCGGGTCACCGCAGAGGGTCGGGCCGGCGCGTGTCGCGCGGGCCGCTCGCCGCCCCCCCTGCCCGGCAGCCGCCGCCAGCGCCGCTGCCGCCTCGCCAGCCCGGGCTCCAGGAAGGAGGGGCGGGGGGCCGGGCCGGCGCGGGGCGGGGCAGGAAGGCGGTGTCGACGCGAACCCGCCGCCCCGCCCCGCGGGAGGTGCCGGCCACCACCCAGCCCCTCCGGCCCCGCCACGGGCGGGGCGCACGGGCGCGCGGTCCGGACCCGCCTCGCGGGGGGCGGGCCCGCGCGCGGAGTCGGCGCGGCGAGTCACAAAGAAGGTGGCCCCGCGCGCACGCTGTCCTCCGAGCCCCGGGATGCTCCGTGACAGCGACCTCCAATCAGGCTGGCGTGTTTTCCGCGCGATCGAGTCAGTGCGCCCGCTCAGGGCACGTGCCCAGCTCGCCAGGCCACCGGTGCTCCTGGGAAATGTAGTTCTCCAGGAGGCCAGCCCCGGAGACCGCCTCTCCAGGGTCCTTGGTCGCTGGGTGCAGCATCTGCCCCACCCCCTACCTATCCCTGGAGGCTCAGGTTTCTGTACCTACAGTCTCCGGCCTGTGCGCCCACCCCAGTTCTCTCTACTGCAACATGAATCAAGAAACATTACAGTAGGACAACTTTTAAAGCTTTTACAATGTAAACCATCTAAATTTTGACTTCTGATTTCACACTAGGTGGTGATTTCACTTGTGGCTCAGTGGTATAAAGAATCTGCCTGCAATGCAGGAGACCTGGGTTCTGTCCCTGGGTGGAGAAGATCCCCTGGAGGAGGGCATGGCGATTCAATCCAGTATTCTTGCTTGGAAAATCCCATGGTCAGAGAAACCTGGTAGGCTACAGTCCATGGGGGTCCCAAAGAGTTGGACCCACCTGTGCGACTAACACAGAGTGAGTGGTAAACCCTTTGGCCATATCAAAATCAGAGCTCCAATTATGCACTAAAATGAACAGCTTTGGCAGTAGGAAAAGGAATGCTTAGACTCTGGGAGAGGAGGCCTTCGGTTCCTGGGACCCATCCTCACCTGGAATATGAGAGTGCTTCACCTGGAGGGCTTCTCAACTTCTCACCTCTTGCTTTGTAGGAAGTGCACGTTCTCTGTGTTGTGCAAGGCTACCTAGCAAAACAGTAGCAGAACCAGAAATAGAACCTGAGGGACCTGACTCGCAGGCTGAGATGCTTTTTAAAGCCAGGTGCCTGTAACCTGGGGCAAGATTTTGAGATGCAAGATGGTCTGGAGGTTTCTTTCAGCAGATCTGTAGGGATATTTACTGCCATCTGGATCCTTTGATGCCTCAAATTTTGACAACATTTTAGCAGGCTTAAGCTGTTCAAACTTAAGCTGTTTAAAATCACGTGGTTTCCATCAGGTTGGGATAACACAACTGTCTCTTCCTCAATCAGCTAAAGTAACCAGGCAGGGGGGTGGCGGGAGCCAGCAATTTACACAGCCGTGTATCCTCTTTCCTGAACACAGTATTTGAATAAAAAAAATAAACACCCAATAAACCCAACAGCATGAATCTTAGACCCACAGATGCAGGCCCGACACTCTGGATGATGACAGGATGGATCCCCAGGTGTCATCTCCATCAGGACCACAAACCTTCCATGACTGTCACAAGAGACAAATAACCATCCCTCGTGAGTGAAGACATTCTGAGTGCCTTTGCTACAGAAATTTAGTCTGTACCTGGCTACCGTAGTAAGTCACAATATTAACCACAGTATTCCTTTAAGAAGATACCTTTCATTGTACTGATGGAAAAAATAGGATATTCTTGCCTTAGGGAATTCAATTTTTCTGTTGCAAAGCAACCTGTTATCAAAGTCAAACTGTTGTTGAGCACCTGCTATGTGCAAGGCATGAGTGTAAACCTTGGGGATAAAAAGCTGTCAGCCTCCTGACCTCTAAGGCTTCCAATTTAGTTGAGAGGCAGAGCAATTAGAAAACTGAGGAGACAACAGTATTCAGCGAATACATGACACGGTCCAAACTTGGTGGTACCAGAAACAGACATTCATGCATTTAGATTCATCTGATCCATCATATCTAGCCTTTACTTACTGATGAAAATATAGAACTCCGAGTTGTCTCTAAAAAGCCAAGAAATAGAAGTTATTATTTTGGGCTTTTCACCCACCCACCATGAATACTCCAAGTGAAGTACAAATAAATAAAAATACTCTTATTTTCTGTTGCACTGAAAAATAATTCCTGCTAGATTTGAGCAAATCACCTGCTTTGCAATTGATGTTTATCCTTGGAGATTCAGAGTGCCAAGTATTTTGTAGACACTTGAGTGCTGTTGAAGAAGTAGCCTGCTGATACCAATAAATACAGATAAAGAAATCAAGAGTTAGGCACTTACAATGCAAATTAAGACTACCTTGAAATGCCATTTTGATTAGCAAAATAGAACATGATTTGACAACCTGCTCTGGTAGCAGAGCTGTGCATGCATGAGCGCTAAGTCCCTCCAGTCATGTCCGACTCTTTGTGACCCTACAGACTGTAGCCCACAAGTTCCCAATTCTTCTGGATTCCAGAATTGGGTAAAAATTAATTTCTGTACATGCACACACCTGAACCCAGTCCATCCACATTAGGCAGTGCTGTGCAACCATTAAGAAGTAATGGAAAAATTTCCTATGTTCTCATCTTGCTTCATTCATTCACTCACCCATTCATTAATATCTCAGCACAATTAGGGAATGTTGTTTAGTAGGATGGTTTTGCTTTAATGAACATGTGCCCCTGTTTTAAAATTCTAGGCTTCTTTTCTCAGAAGTCTGTCTAAAATATACCTCCGGCTTCCCCATCTTCCATTTTATTGAGTTATTATTAGCACACAATATTATATTAGTTTCAGGTGTACAACATAGTGATTCAATATTTTTATGCATTACAAAATGATCACCACAATAAGTTTAGTCACCATCTGTCATCAGACATGTTTCCAACATTACTGGCTGTATTCTCTATGCTGTACATTAATCCCCATATTCTTAAAGAGACTATTCATTGTTTCTGAAACCATAATTTATTTCCCCCCCACCTCTGTGGCCCCCTGCATCTCCTCCTAAATTGGTGTTGCTACTAGCAAAAAAGGAGAAACACCCCATAGACTTTCCTTATCTAATTTTGACCACATCTTGCCCCTAAACTGACTCATGGCTATCAGAGACAATTTATGTTCAGCTTCTTAAACTTCCACAGTTGGAATCATTCCAGGTACTTAGACTTGCCAGCTCTGTGGTTTCCAGGTAACCAACTTGTTAATGTATTTTATTTCCAAATTTTTCTTTCATCAGAATTTTTCAGATTGGAAGAATTTTTTTTTAGATTGACTAAAATACCTCAAGCCTGAATGTTAATCCTGATTGTCATGACTGTTATCTTAATTTTAATATCAGGAAAAATTCAAGTCTTTATCCACGAATATTCCTGTCAGATAAATTCATTGTACCTTTCCTCTGAATTACGATTCAGTGAGTCAGACGTACTGTGGATCTTCATTTGGATGTCGTTGCTACAAATAGCCTCCCCAGGTTGTCTGTTTTTTGTTGATTATGGGACTCTTTGCACTCTTATCTTCTTAAAAAAGATACAACATAATAAATTCAAGTTTTTTTTCTTGCATCAGCTTTCACCCTAAAATACTGACTTAACATCATTTAATATGTATCTTGTGCTCCTGAGAATCTACACCTAAAATTCCCAAAAAAGAATGGCTGACAACCCTTCATATGAATGAAATGCAATGCCCAATGCTTAAGAAACAAGAAACTCAATCTCTGTTTTCCAGATGATGTATTACTGTATACCCTAAAAACATATATTATTTTCTCCTCCAAAAATATTTCCTATAAGTTTCTTTTCTTTCCAAATGTCTGTCAAGAAAAGAGATTTAATACTTAACTTTAAACTTGACTATAAATCATTTTATATGAGAATTTCAATTCAGAAAAGGCTCAAAAAAGTTTTTGAAAATGTTCTATTCATTTTGATATGTCTGATGGATGCCTGATAACAGAGTAATGCCCAAAGGGAAAGAAACCTAATCGTTTTTCTAAATGTATTCAAGAAGATGTTTTCACAGCTGTGCATTTCAACCACAATGTCATCTTCTGGGGACATATTTTCTTTTTTTTTATCATCAAAACGTTAATAACATTTCAGTATTAAATCATGGGTATAGATCAACAGTAGAAAAAATAAGCACAAAAGTAAGCCCATGAGAATGTACATAAGCAAAAAAAAAAAAGTCTTTGCATGATAATGCTTAAAAAAATCAAGAATCATGGGAACTATGTCAATAGAAAATGAAAATTGAATAAAAGATGATGGATGAAGGCTAGACAGACAGATTTACATAAAACAAGATGTCTGCAAAAATTTGTTCGTCACCTTCACCTCTGCCCCCAATAAACAAAGTGCCATCATTAGGCTTAATATTTAGATCAGATACACACTTTAATTTTCAACTGGGTGTTAAATTTTCTAAAAATGAATGCAGAGTATGAAATGTCAACAGAGTGTATTTTCTCAAAGTGGAGAACACAATCATACAGCTTGTTTTCCTTGCAGATTCCTGCAATTTTCTAGGAGAAAAAAATAATGAATCTCAAAATGATTATTAGAGAACATAACCTTTCTTGGGAAAAACAATACAAGAGTTTAAATTCATTTCCTGATCTACATATAGACCTATGTCTGAAGTTTAGAGTTTTTACTTGGTATTTCAGACAGGATTCTTAGTTGCAACCAATAGACATTGGCTGCTTAAGCAAAAGACAATTGATTTGAAGAATGTTGGCTTTCAAAATCAATGGAAGGCTAGAAAAACAGGCTTAGAAAATAACTAGGAAAACAGGTACTGATGCAGCCCTGAGAGTTACAAAGATAATGAGGATGAAGCTTCAACCCCCTGAGAAGTCACAGTCTAATGGAGGAGACAGACACCTACCTAACTAGACAGTAGTAATTCACAGCAGTGATACATGCAACGCAATACACAAGATGGCAGGGAGGATTGTGGAATGACAATGAAAGGAGGATTTAGAGAAGGCTTCCTGGAGGAGGTAATACCTGAAACTGGGAAAGAATGAACACACCCAAGGCAAGGCTAGGAGGCTATGCAAAGGGCTGTGTGAAAAATACCAGAAGCAGTTTGATTTTGTGTGGTTCTACTCAGCTTTGTGCTGTGAAATCAGTTCTGAATATTCATTGGATGGACTGATGCTGAAGCTGAAACTCCAATACTTTGGCCACCTGACACGAAAAACTGACTCATTGGAAAAGACCATGATGCTGGGAGAGATTGAAGGTGGGAGGAGAAGGGGACGACAGAGGATGAGATGACTGGATGGACAACTTACCAACTCCATGGACATGAGTTTGAGCAAGCTCTGGGAATTGGTGATGGACAAGGAAGCCTGGCGTTCTTCCCTGGGGTCACAAAGAGTTGGACATGACTGAGCAACTGAACTTTGTGCTGTGATAGTATTCAGAATACTATTGGGGTTACAGAAATGAGTGTGCATTCTTGTAGCCTTGTAAAAACAGCAGGGCCTAATGAGAGTGGAAGGTGGTGATGCCAAAGTGAGAAGAGACAAGTGGACTTCTTACAGATCTGTGGGAGGCCGGATGAGATGACAGCAAAGGCATATGCCCTGACTTTCAGTCCTGCCCACTTCCTATATTTGCAATCTTAAGTGGGTGACAATTCGCCAAGCTTCAGTTTTCCACAAATAGAAAATGGAGACAAACTTGCACTGGGCTCTTTATTCTAAAGAGTGTGTGGATGCTAAGTCGCTCTAATCGCGTCCTACTCTTTGCAGAGGGAGTAGCCTGTAGCCTGCCAGGCTCCTCTGTCCATGGGGATTCTCTAGGCAAGATTCCTGGAGGGTGTTGTCATGCCCTCCTCCAAGGGATCTTCCCAACCCAGAGACTGAACCTGTGTGTCGTTATGTCTCCTGCATTGGCAAGTGGGTTCTTTACTGCTAGCACCACCTGGGAAACCCTATTCTAAAGAGTAGATCAGTCTGAAAAGAATGAGTACAATGCCTGGTACCAAAATGTTCAATAAATGTTACTTTGTTTCTCCCATCTCTCCCACTCCTAGAAAATGCAAACAAGGAAATTTTGTTTGCTAAGACTCAATTTGTGTACACGCTTTATTTCTAAATGTGTTTAATAGGAGGAGTTTACACAGCTATACAGACTCCCCTGGTGGCTCAGACCATAAAGAATCCACCTGCAATGGGGAGACCTGGATTTGACCTCTGGGTTGGGAAGATCCCCTGGAGGAGGACATGGCAATCCACTCTTGTATTCTTGCCTGGAGAATTCCATGGGCAGAGGAACCTGGTGGACTACAGTCCACGGGGTCGCAAAGAGTCTGACACGACTGCGTGATTAAGCAGAGCATAGCATACAGCTGTAGTTTTCCATGGTTTTAAGTAAGTATACACTGAACACTGTCAGAATAGGTCAAGCAATGTCCTAAAATCTTTTATACCCACTTTTGTAATGTGCACTCCTTGGCAAGTAGGGATATTTTCATTGATGCCCCCATCATAGCTGCATCTTTTTGGACCTTAAATGATGCTGGATTAAGAATACTGGTCAAAAGTTCATGGACCTAAATTTGTGACCCAGCAGTTTGTTTCAGGTATATTTTACTTCTCTGCTGTGCCACAAGACCAAACCCAAGAGTGGTTTATGGGTCTTTGCAAAGTTAAAGTAATAATTCAGGTTATTTAATAACTTAAACTGTACCAGTCATAAAGACAACAAAGTAACACCTCAGATACTAAAGAGTTTGACTTGACTAATTTATCCAAAAGATGCCAAGAGATACTTCTCTCCATCAGAGCTGAGATGAACTATCCCAGTCAAGCCTATCCCAAACTACAGGGTTATAAGCAAATAAAATGCTGGGTGCATTCAGCCACTGAGTTTGGAGATTATTGTTACAGAGCAAAAAACAGAGAGGGTATCTGTTGTGGCCTCAAGGATCTGAAACTACAAATCTCAAAGACTGGTCTCCTCTGCTGGACAAAGCCAGATACCATCTCCAATGGCTTATCTCCAATAACCTTCTTTTTCCTCAAATTGTTTGAATCTATGACTCTCTGCTTGACTCACCTCTTATGACCTCAGACTAGTCTGGTGTCCACTTAATAATTTAGATTTTTGTTCCCAGAAAGTGACTGACTTGACAGGGATTGCTTTCCCTCCAAAAAAGCAGTAATGTAGGGGCAAGAACGGGGGAAGAACAGTCTTTCAGAGGGAGAGACAGACATAAGAAACAGCTTCAAGGATTTGAGTGCTGGGACTTCCCTGGCAATCCAGTGATTAAGACTCCTTGTTCCCAATGCAGGCTGCACAAATTCAATCCCCGGTCAAGGAACTAAAATCTCGCATAACACATAGCATGCCTCCCCCAACCCCTCCCATCAAAAAAGAAAAAAGAATTTAGGTGCTGGCAGCAAGGAAAAACACCCAAAATTTGTCTCCATAGAGGATATTAGGGTATTTGCAAAATAATTAGTAGAACATTCATAGGAAAAGCATGAGGCATACCTGAAAGAGGAAGAGCAACAGAAATTGATTTGATCCTTCCATTATTACAGGAAGTACTTAAAAATGTGCTGGGTTTGTAATTAGTTCCTTGAAGTAGATGGGCAGACAAGAACATAGATGAAATTTCCAGAAGAGTTGGGAAGAGGGCATATCAATTATCTTTGCCACTAAAATGCTGCACAGAGACCAACCACAAACTTCAGCGGCGTACACTGGTGTTTGTCCAGCTTCAGGGTCTATGGGGCTCACCGGATCTGGGTTGGACTTGGCTCATCTTGGCTGAGACTGCTTCCATGTCTGGGAGTTCACTAGCTACTGGTTGATCCAGGGTGGCCTTGGTTGGGAGGACTGGGGTACCCTGGCTCTGGTCCATATTTCATCCCCTTGGGACCAGTGGAGCAGCTTGGGCGTGTGCTTCTCATGATAATGACAAAGGGCGGTCATGAGCAAGCCCGATTGCACAGCAGTTATGAGCCTCTAATTGTGACATATTTGCTGTTATCCTACTGGCCAAAGCAACTTACATGGCTGAACTAAGTAAGCATCAGGGGAGGAGGGCAAAGGGAATGAATGGAGAGAGAGAGGGATTAAGAATTATGACCATTTCCAATTGAAGAAGCTGGGTTCAATCAACCATTGTCCAAATTTCCCTAGAATCCCAGAGCATCCTAGGATCCTTGTGGCCTGAGGTTAAAGTGAGGAGGAAGCAAGAGTGCAGCTAATGAGCACTAAACTTACTGTTAAACAATTCATGTTTGTCTACATAATTCTAATATACATCTGGAGATATATTCCAGAAAATGAAGAATGACTAGAAACACAGCAGACTTTAGGTTCTGAATGACTGTCCAGTGATGCAGACTCTGCAATTCCAATGCAGGGGGCCCAGATTCCATCCCCGGTCAGGGAACTAGAATCCCATATGCTGTTGTGGCTCGGCCAAAAGAAAAAAAAAAATAGTAGGATTTTTCAGTGAGATCAATTCTTCCATATACTGTGAACTACTTGGGGAATAAAGGTAGCATAAAGCTAGTTGTAATGCCCCTAGAACCATATTCCACTTGCTTTAGGTTACTTTTTCACTAACACGTACACATCGTACAGGAAAACGTCTTACTTTATTATGTTTCACAGATACTGTAATTTTTGCAAACTGAAGGTTTGTGGCAACCCTGGGTTGTCAGATAACCAGCATCTTTTAACAATGAAGTATTAAAAAAAAAAAAAGAAAAGAATTATGATCATTCATCAACCTGTCAGGGAAGTGATCTTGTAAAAATCAACCTTGAAAATGGACAAAGGGAGATTTTGGAAGGATCTACCAGGACCTGTTGTTTGTTGGGTGACATTCCTAGCCCTGAAGACTTGAAAACAAAGGAAACTTCCCCCTTCATCCTGTGTCTGCTAGGAACACATAGTCTTTTATCCACGCTGAAGGAGCTCATATTTCTGCCTGGCCATTCGTGTGACTATCCTTTTATATTCTGTTCTTCAGAACCCCCACTAGACAGACTGCTGGACTTCGGAGCCAGAGAAGGAGGCTCTCCTGATAGAAAGGAGCTGGAGTCCACAGGGCCTTCCTAGGACAGACCCCTCCCCGCATCGCCTCCTTGAGCTCCTCTCTGAAGCACCCAGATAATAGCATCTGATGCACATTTCTTGAGTTGCTTTACAAATGCTAATACCACCACCAAATGGAGGACTTCCCTGAACACCTTGCCCCAGCTTACTGCAGCCTAAGGCTGGATAGTGTTAACCCCTGTGACCTCACCATCAACCAATCAGAAAACTGTGCCTGAGAGAAATGCCCCTTCCTCAGCTGGCCTCTAAAAACGCTTTGCTGAAACCCACTGGGGAGCTCGCGTGTTTGGAGCGCTTGAAGTCCCAGATTCTTTGTATGACACCTCACAGTAAACACCAAACTTTCCTTCATCACAACACAGTATCAGTAGGTTACGTTTACTGCAAGTGGGCAAGTGGACCTGAGTTTGGTTCAGTAATACAAGAACTGCATTCACTGTGATGCTAGCGGGCTTTCCCCAGGTGTAATCTCAGGAAGGAACTGCTAAAATGAGAAGGATGCAACAGATTGTTATACTCTTGTGATGACACAGGAAAGGTGACTTGGGTGATTGATTAGAAAGCAGTTTAGGTCATAAGACCTTGCCGGTGTTTACCGAGAACTCCCAGGAGAGGGACAGAGCTAACTTTAGTGGAAACTGCTGGAAGGAGGGAAGTATTGTTCAAAAACTGCTGGCCCACTAGGGCTCTGACTCTGCCTGACTTTTACGGATTGGCTGGTTTGGCCTGGACTAGTCACCCAGAGCTTAAAAACCACAAGCAGATATTGTGACACTGAGCTTCTGAACCTGCATCGCCAGACTTCAGGCACGGATTCGTGATGATACTACTGAGACCACCAGAGCTCGTGGGGCCCTTGAGAGCACTCACTCTCCTCCCAGGCTGACAATTCTCCAACTACAGGACCTACGTGAGGTCCTGCAAGTCTCTAATGATAGATCCCTGCCTTCTAGAAGCCCTGACCCTTGGAAGTATATTCAGAGTCTTGACACAAAGGAATTTGTTTTAAAGTGTGGCATTCAATACACTGTTTATATGGTTTATATGTCTCTTGCTTGGGAAAGTGAAATCCTAGCAAACAACAATTCGTATTTAACTGACTCTGGTATACCACAAGATAAAGTTTAACTTGATTCAAAAACACTGGCAGATGTAAAGCTTACTCTGCTGACATTCACTCAAGAAGCCGAACAGAGATTCTTTGTTTTTCAGGTATTTTCCAATTTTACTAAGATGTAATTAACACACCGAATGTAAGTTTAAGGTGTACAGCGTATTGATTGACTTAATGGGTGAAGTAACTATCACAATAAATTTGATTGATATCCATCAGCTCATATAGATACAAAAGAATGAAAACAGTTTTCCCTTTGTGGTGAGAAATCCTAGAAGCTACTCTCATAACTTTCTTTTTTTTTCCATAACTTTCAAATATACCTTACAGCAATTTATTTACTATAGCCATCGTGTTGTATATCATATCTCTACAGCAGTGTATACGATAGCCATCATGTTATGTATTATATCCCTATAGCAGTGTTTACTGTAGTGTTTATTATAGCCATCATGTTGCATATTATATTTCTGATATTTATTTATCAGATAGCTAGAAGTTTGTTCCTTTTGACCACCTTCATCCAATTCTTCCTGCCCGCCCCCCATTTGCCCCACCTCTGGTAACCACAAATAGGATCTCTTCTTCCGCAAGTTTGTTTTATGGGAGTTCTTTGCTTCTCTAGGTTCCACGTGTAAGAGAGGTCATACAACATTTGTCTTTTTCTGTCTGACTTACTTCACTTATCACAATGTCATCAAGGTCAAGGTCCAAGAATGAACAGACATTCTTGGTGTTCCACCCATTGTCATCTGTCCTCACCTCAGCCTGGAGGCCATGTGCCATGAAAACGTGTGACTCTTGTCCAAAGATTTTTTCTCCTTGTGGGAGCATGCTTGGTCCATGCACAGGGCACTGTGAACACGCCAGAGTCACTGCTCTCAGAAGCTGCCCTCACCAGTGCCAGACAGGGAGCTGATGGATACGGAGCCCAGCTCCCTCATCTTGGGAGTAGAATAATTCAGGAATGCCATGCTTATCTGCTCGATCATGAACCCTCCCCTCTCTGTCTCCCTTCTTCACCACCATGACTCCAGTGTTTCCTGGGATCCTCTCTCAAATCAACTACTTGCTCTCAAATCTGTTTCCACCCTAGAGAGCACTCAGTCTTACAAGAGAATACAGTCAAAATAATAAGCCGAAGTTGTTCACAGAATAGTACGTAAGATTTTCAGTGTTTCTTTGCCAGCATTGAGTTCAGCAAAGGAGGAAGTGATTTTGTAAGTTAAATCGAAGTGAATTAAGTTGATGAAAGTCCAGCAAGACAAATCTCAGGGCTTCTAGGTGGATGACAGACAAGACAGAGAAAGGATGGCTCCAGCCATCTACGTGACTGATCAGTCTAGACCTTAGCCTGGGGCAAAGTGAGGTGAACTGTAAAACATCTCCAGCCTTTCTCACCCAACTCAGAAACTCCACGAAGCCTGATAGAAAGACAGCATCATTCTTTGTGTCTTCTCCTGAAACTTGTTCAGCTTGCATAATATTATATTTCTGAGATTTTTTATCAGTTCTGATATATATGCTATTAATTGCTTCATCATAGTCTGAGGGCATGAATCCCGTACATGCGTTGCTTCATTCTCCTGTAGATGGATATTGAGATTGTTCTACAATTTCATGATGGCAGCCCATGCTGTGGCAAACATTCCTGTCTATGTCCCAGTGCACATGTGCCTATATGTGTGCATTGTGTGTATAGGTGCGTGCAAGGTTGCTAGGTTATATACACGGGTGGAAGACACTGAATCTGCAGCAGTGGTCGCTTCTGGCAGTGAGCTTAGCAAGAGTGGCCCTTGGAAGGAATGTGATTGTTTGATGGGAGTCAGTCCCATCATTCCCAACTTAAATACAGGGCTCATGATTTAAAAATACACAAAGTCACTCTGGTTTTGAACCGACCCAGAGACAACTCTTTTCTGGCTTTAACTGGTTATCTTTCCTTGTTAAAACTTCCTCTCAAGCTCTGATGTCTCCAAGAAGCCTGTGCTCAAGAAACAGAAAACCAAGTCTGCTCAAAGTTAGTAAAACATGCATTTAGAAAAGGAATTTTTAAATCAATGTTTAATAGAAAATGTTTCTCTGACTTTAACTTCTTCCCCCAACTTTATAAAAATCTATTTTCAGAGTACTGACTTATGCAAACAGTCCTCACCTCTAGGAGAATTTCAGGATAGCTTTATCCATCAAGCTCTGAAGCCCAGCAGCTCAGTGATAAAAGCCATGTAGGTCATTTCAGGCTTTCAGCCTTTGTTATTTCAAGTCAATAAAAATAGTTGGCCAGGAAGGTGACTCAGGAGCTGCGTGCTCTGGCTTACTTGATTAAGATAATGGCAGGTTGATTTAGCTGTTTTCATTCCTTTTCACCACTTAATTCTTGCTAGAAATGAGATAAAATGGTCATTCTTCCTTCCCCACCTCCAGTCAGTTGATTTTGATCCAAAAATTATTTTCACCACATTGATGTGATTGCCCACAAGATCTCTGGATTAGATAGCCCAGGTTTTCCCTCACTTCCTCATCAAAAATTCCATCCATGAAGGTATAGTTCAGAAATAGAACATGAGTGCTATGACCATGTGAGTTTCCATCAGGAGGGAGGGGGGCTGTGATTCAGCTGTTTTGCGGACACTGATTACCTAATCAAGGCAGCAACGAGTGCTGCTATTTAGAGGTGACACCCTGGATCATGAAATCTTTCTCATTTTGAGTGCTCCCTTTAGTTTAGAGAGCGTCGAGTGTTTTAAGATATCAGTGAGACCCCAAGGCCCTTCTGTGTTAGCAGATCAGGCCATCAAGAGCTTACCTTTACTAGTCAATAGAAATAATACTTCAAAATATTAGTAACTAAAGTTTATAAAGCTCCTGATACATGTTTTTGAGCAGTTTTTATTGGACTATAGTTGTTTTACAATGTTGTGTTAATTTCTGCTATACAGCAAAGAGAATCAGCTATATGTACCCATATATCCCCTCTGTTTTGGATTTCCTTCCCATTTAGATCACCATAGAGCACTGAGTAGAGTTCCCTAAGCTATACAGTAGGTTCTCTTTAACAGGTTTTTTCCTTCACACACTATATTTATCCACACAATATCTTTATGAGATAGAGATTACTACTATCCTCATTGTACAGATGCAGGGGCTGAGGTTGCTGTTGTTTAGTCCTTCAGTTGTAACTGACTGTTTGTGACCCCAAGGACTATAGCCTGCCAGGCTCCTCTGTCCATAGGATTTCCCAGGCAAGAATCCTGGAGTGGGTTGCCATTTCCTTCTCCAGGGGATCTTCCTGACCCAGGGGGTCGAACCTGAGTCTCCTGCATTGGCAGGCGGATTCTTTACCATTGAGCCACCATGGAAGTCAAACACCCAAGAAAAGCTCCATGAGGAGCTCTGGAGAGGATACCGTAAATAAGATGCTGTAAGAGCACAAATTTCCAAATTTTCTTTCTTCTCTAGAAAAATCACCAGCTCTCTTGAACACGACCCAGTGTGATTCAGAGCAAAGGATGAGTCCTGGGTGAAATCCAGTGTGGGGCAACAAACAAGAAACTGGCCTGGGGATGAGGCACTTGGGACATGAGATTCCAGGGCCCTCATTCTCAGGGCTGTGCAGTGCTGGCCCGCGCAGAACCCAGGTTGCATAGTTTTTCCAAGTCTGAGCTTTGAGTTCAGGCTAAGGGCAGTTTCCCTGGGTACTCAGCCTGGGGTCAGCAGGAGTAAAGAGAAGGGAGCTGGAGAGAAGCTAAATGCCCAGTGAGGGTGTCAATACAAGGGTGTCTGTTCACCCTATATGGGCCTGCATGGAAGATGCCTTAGAGGGAGGAGGGGAAGGGGAGGGGCCCGGCGGTGGGCTGAACATCTCCAGTGTTGTCCTTCTGCTCATGACCAGCTTCTAAGCAAGCAGCATCCCACGTGGGCCTACACAGCCCTGCCCGTCTGGCCTGTCCTAACCGCCCAGACCTCCTTTCCCCCACTTCCTCCTTCATGATCCTACTCAGTCACTCTGGTTCTCTTTCCCTCATCTGTTTCCACCTCTTGGTTTTACATTTGCTGTCTGCTTTGGATGGAAACCGACCCTGGCTCTGCTCATGGTGACTGGTTGACCAGGCCTCACCCCAACATCACCCCCAGGGGGGCCTTTACTGTTCCGACCCAATATGAAAGCAGGGCTCATCCCTCCCGCAAGCCTTTGACATTAACTGGCTTGATTTTCCCCAGGACACTTTCACAATCTGAAGTCACCTTGTTCAAGTGTGTGCAGACAGCTCTGCATGGTGAAAGCTTCCTCTATAACATGAGCTCCGTGCCAGCCAGGATTCTGCTATTACTGCCCCCAAGAGTGCCTGGCAGACAAATACAAATACCATATGGTGTCACTTATATGTGGAGTCTAAAATAATGATACAAATTTTTATTTAAAAAACAGAAAGAGACTCACAAACAAATCAAAGTTATGGTTTCCAAAAGGGAAGGAGATCAGGGAAGAATAAATTAGGAATCTGGGACCAACAGATGCATTTGTTGTTGTTCAGTCACTCAGTTCTCTGACTCTGTGACCCCATTGACTGTAGCCTGCCTGGTTCCTCTGTCCATGGGATTCTCTAGGCAAGAATACTGGAGTGGATTGCCATTCCCTTCTCCAGGGGATCTTCCCGACCCAGGGATAAAACCCAGGTGTCCCACATGGCAGGCAGATTCTATATTCAATATCCTGTGATAAGCCATAATGGAGAAGAATATGAAAATGAGTATGTATTCTTTTTCATATTCTTCTGTATGTATAGAAGAATATATATGTTCTTATATATATGTGTGTGTGTTATACATATGGATATAAAACTGAGTTACTTTGCTGTACACTGGAAAATAACACCACCATATAAGTGAGCTATACTTTAATTTTTTTTAAAACGCATGCCTAAGAATCAATATAGTGAAAATGAGTATACTACCCAAAGCAATCTATAGATTCAATGCAATTCCTATCAAGCTACCAGAGGTCTTTTTCAGAGAATTAGAATGAAAAATTTCACAATTTGTATGGAAATACAAAAAACCTCGTATAGCCAAAGCAATCTTGAGAAAGAAGAATGGAACTGGAGGAATCAACCTACCTGACTTTAGGCTATACTACAAATCCACAGTCATTAAGACAGTATGGTACTGGCACAAAGACAGAAATATAGATCAATGGAACAAAATAGAAAGCCCAGAGATAAATCCACGCATCTATGGACACCTTATCTTTGACAAAGGAGGCAAGAATATACAATGGAGAAAAGACAACCTCTTTAACAAGTGGTGCTGGGAAAACTGGACAGCCACTTGTAAAAGAATGAAACTAGATCACTTTCTAACACCATACACAAAGAGAAACTCAAAATGGATCAAAGATCTAAGCATAAGACCAGAAACTATAAAACTCCTAGAGGATAACATAGGCAAAACACTCTTTGCCATAACCCAAAGTGGGATCCTCCATGACTCACCTCCCAGAATATTGGAAATAAAAACATGAATAAACAAATGGGACCTAATTAAAATTAAAAGCTTTTGCACAACAAAGGAAACTATAAGCAAGGTGAAAAGACAGCCTTCAGAATGGGAGAAAATAATAGCCAATGAAGCAATGGACAAACAATTAATCTCAAAAATATACAAGCAACTCCTGCAGCTCCATTCGAGAAAAATAAACGACCCAATCAAAAAGTGGGCCAAAGAACTCAACAGACATTTCTCCAAAGAAGACATAAAAATGGCTAACAAACACATGAAAAGATGCTCAACATCACTCATTATCAGAGAAATGCAAATCAAAACCACAATGAGGTATCACTTACATCAGTCAGAATGGCTGTAATCCAAAAATCTATAAGCAATAAATGCTGGAGAGGATGTGGAGAAAAGGGAACTCTCTTACACTGTTGGTGGGAATGCAAACTAGTACAGCCACTATGGAAAACAGTGTGGAGATTCCTTAAAAAACTGCAAATAGACCTGCCATTTGACCCAGCAATCCCACTGCTGGGCATACACACCGAGGAAACCAGAATTGAAAGAGCCACGTGTACCCCAATGTTCATTGCTGCATTGTTTACAATAGCCAGGACATGGAAGCAACCTAGATGCCCATCAACTGGCGAATGGATAAGAAAGCTGTGGTACATATACACAATGGAATACTACTCAGCATTAAAAAAAAATTCATATGAATCAGTTCTACTCAGGTGGACGGAACTGGAGCCTATTATCCAGAGTGAAGTAAGCCAGAAGGAAAAACAATACAGTATACTAACATATATATGGAATTTAGAAAGATGGTAGCGAGAACCCAGCATGCGAGACAGCAAAAGAAATGCAGACGTATAGAACAGACTCGTGGACTCTGTGGATGAGGGCAGGGGTGGGATGATTTGGGAGAATGGCATTGAAACATGTTAAGTATCATATGTGAAATCAATCGCCAGCCCAGGATTGTTGCTCGGGGCTGCTGCAGCGAGATTTCCCGGGGGGAGGGAGTCGGGAGGGAGGGGGGAGGGGGGTTCTGGAGGGGGAGCATATGTACACCCATGGCGATATCATGTCATTGTATGGCAAAACCAATAAAAAAATAAATAAATAAAATCAAACATGTGCCTGGCATACAAAAAGTACTTGATAAATATATGTTGAATGGATGAACTCTGTCTGCCTGTTTCAATCAGAGAAGGCCATTATCTTGACAATTCCTATATTTCTCCCATCCACCCTCTCTGATATACATCAAGTTGAGAACCCAGATCTTGGCAAGTGAGTTTTTATTTCTGTAATATTCTGGGGGCTATACTGGGCTCCTGAGTTTTGTGTCACATGAATATGAAAAAAAAAAAAAACTGATCTCTGAAACAATGCAAATATCCAAAGGGGGAAACAATTAGACAAATTACCTATTGATACTGCAGAACATGACCCAGCAATAAAGAGGAAAGAATCAGTGACTCAGGCAACCAGTCATGTCCAACTCTTTGGGACCCCATGGACTGTATAGTCCATGAAATTCTCCAGGCCGGAATACTGGAGTGGGTAGCCTTTCCCTTCTCCAGGGGATCTTCCAAACCAGGAATCGAACCCAGGTTTCCCACATTGCAGGCAGATTCTTTACCAGCTGAGTCACCAGGGAAGCCCAAGAATACTGGAGTGGGTAGCCTATCCCTTCTCCAGGGGATCTTCCTGACTCAGGAATTGAACTGGGATCTCCTGCATAGCAGGCAAATTCTTTACCACCTGAGCTATAAGGGATGCCCCATTCAGGCAACAGTATTTGTGAATCTCTAAAACATGGTGAGTGACAGAAGCAGACACAGAAGAACACACCTGGTATGATTCTACTCATAAAATTCTAGAACAGGCAAAGTTATTGTCTAGTTATAGAAATCAGAACATGGGCTCTTCATGTAGAGACTGACTAGAAAGACAATGAGAGAACTTTGAGGTGAGACAGAAAAAAGCATTCATTTTGTTTGGGACAGTTATTACACAGGTGGGTGCATTTGTCAAGAATTATGGAACTGAACATTTCAAAACTGTATTTTGTCATATATTTAAAAAAAAAAAAAGAAATGTTACTGAAAAAATCCCTCTCGATAGTCCCAAGGTGAAACAGGGAGATAAAAGCTGTGTGATTAATTGTAAGGAGGAATTAAAACTGCCAGAATATGGAGTAAAACAGTGAAACGACATAAGAGAAGACTTCTCTGATATAACTCTGAGGAAGCCCAACTCAAGCTGAGAGAAGAAAGAAAAGGGTATTTGTTATTTCATGCAAGCGAGATGTCAGACATGGGGTTGGCTTCAGGGTTCAAGGTTCACATGGAGCTGGCTTCCCTGCAGCTCTGTCTGCCCTTCCCTTCATCTGGCTCCTTTCCACCCGACTCCCCGCATACCAGGACGGCCACCGCAGAACAGGGGCTCACCCAAAAGCCCTGGATTGGCCCTCCCTGGGCCCCCTGCCTATCACTGTGGCTGGAGGATGGAGGAAAAACCAAGTTAGCTGGGAGAGAATGAGGGAGGAATGCTCCCCAGAGAAAATGGGGCTCTGTCACGTGAAATATGGTGAATGGCCATGGAAGGGGAGTCAAACTCCCAACAGAGGCCACTGCCACATTAGTACAAATGATGGGGAGAGTCCAGCAATCCATGAATAACCTAAATGTCACCCCTCACTCAGCAATATGCCAAGAAGATAACCGTACCGGCTTCAGCTAATGACCTCCAGCTTGGTGGGTGGGGACTTGCACGTGTGAGGAATGCTTTTCATTTTATTTTCTTGCTGAAACTAAATCTAAAACCTGTGGGTAGCAAACATGAGATCATTGTGCCTGGTGCTTCCTCATTCACATAAATCTATCATCACTTCACTCCACAAAGGGCAAACACCTCTGTATTAGACAATTGTTGGGTAACAAGGGGCTTCCTCCAGTCCCTAACCTGCTGGCAGAATGAATTATAACTGAGCATGACCTTCGTACGGAAAGGAGACTGAAGAAGCAGCATTTGAATGCCTGTCTGAGTGTTTTCCCTCATTCAGAAAATCCACAGCGTTGCTTGGATCAGCTCTGCTTTCCTGAGATGCAAACAAGCTTTTCCATCTCCCCATCACAGTTTTTTAGAAATGTTTAAGCCTTCTGAAACACTTCTCTGGTCATTCATTTTCCAACATTTGAATCTACGATTCCAAAGAAGTAAAGAACATTTGCAGATTTTTTTTCTTTTCTGGTTCACAGTGATAGGATTCAACACGATGTACCAAGAGAAGCCCAACTGAGATCATTAAAACTTCACCTTTTATAAGACATCTAACAGTGATTTTGTCTTTTTATGCTAGAAATCCAGCAGAAACTCACCAAGTTGTGCCTTCTGCTCCCCCAGATACACAACACATAAGTCATACCTTGCTAGATCAACTTGGCCTCCCAGAACCAGTCTGGGGAGGTGGTCCTATAGCCACAGTGACATCAGGCACATAGAAAGAAGAGGAGTGACACAGACAAGCTGTGGGTCACCTCTGTAAATGATGGACTCAGAAAAATATTCTCATGGGATAACCTTGATGCAGTCTTTTGTATTTTTTTTCATTCCTTGGTATGGACTGTATATATCTTTGCAGTATGATTGCCCTGTGAGATAAAATCGATATGATAGAACCCAAGTGGCAGGTACAATCTGTAGGATTTGAAGTATAATCTGAACTGGCTAATTTAAACAATTTAAAAATGGATGCAGACAATTGAGTGTTCACTAAACTTGGATGGGATATGGAGGGAAAGGTGCACTCAACAGAACTCCTTCAAGACCTCATTTCTCAGCCGTGTATGGACCTGAGAGGTAAGACAAAACGTTCTAGGAAGGAAGATTCAGACTCTCAGAGACTTCAAGGAAAGGTCGTGTGCTCCTCTGCCAATGTGAGGAAAACATGGGACTGTGCATAGGTTCTACCAAAAAAGTCACATACATAAAGGTGAAAACTTTCAGCCACCCACCCTGCTTACCTTGCATCCAACAGGAAACCAAACCCATGGCAGGTGACCAACTACCAGTTTTCTGAGCCAGTACAGAATTTTCGAATATTATTTTATCTTTAAAGTCGTGAGTGAAGTAACATGATTTTCGACCTTTGCCGGGGGGGAAAATTGCCAACAATACATCTCATTGTTTGATTTGTAAAACCAAAGAGTTTGAAGATAGTTTCATAGAATGAGAAAGGATGAGAGAGATAGAAACAAAGACAGAAAATGACATATAGGCAAAAGGCAGTTTAGTGACTAGACCTGGATTGCAATGTTGCTCCATCACTTAGCAGTCGTAGGGTTAAAATTTGAGGCAGATTTCTTCTCGGAGCCACAGTTTCCTCAAGTGCAACATGGAGACAGTGACCAAGAAGGGTGGTTCCGGAGCAGAGACATGCCTCCGGTGGCTGAGATGCAGAGGGGCTCAAGGCAGAATTGCTCCTATTGGTGGTTCTTGCTGTCGCTATGGTTACCCCCTCCCCCACCCCGCCCCCCCTGTTAGCTGCAGACAGGCCTCTGGCCCTTACATTTGGAGTTTGTCCTCATGAAAAGTCACTCTTCTGCCGGTAAAGGAAATGGCTTGGAGCCCTGTTCTCAGATACTGTCCAGGACAGAGGAACCAGTGCTCACTGTGTGTTTACTCAAGCCAGAGGGTTCAAACTGCTTCCTCAAATGGTCCCAGGGAAGCTTTGTCAGCTGAGTGTTTATGATCGGCTGCCTGGGAAGGAATAATTAAACTCCTGCCAACACAAAGGGCCCTGTACACACCTCGGAGCAGCCTCCTTGTTTTCTTTTAAATGGCATGGCCCCCCAGCCCCCCAAGATAATCGCCAGAAGTTCTAAGCTTTCAGTGCTTCTCTTGCCCTCGTGGGCACTTCGTCAGGAGCAGTTCTGGGTCTGTCTCACCAGGAAGTCCATGGTCCCCCTTAGCCCTAGCTGGGAGGGGCTGGAGTGGGTGCCCCACTGCGAAGAGAGGCTAGCTCCCATCTCAGTAGAAGGAGCGACGAAACACAGGGCCAACAAGTGCCCTGTGCATGTCAATGCCCTTCTGGAAGGGCAGCCTACATGCACAATATCCTCTTCCAGGAGAGTCAGAACTCCTGGTGGGGAGGGGTGCTAATGCTAACAAAAAGGGCCCCTGAAAGGGACACATTCACACCTGTACATGCTCAGAAGAGATGATGAAGGCAACTTCCTGGTGGTCCAGTGATTGAGCCTCTGTGCTCTCAAGGCCCATCACTGGGGGCACATGACATTTCTCCGAGATATTTGAACCCTGAGGGCACTGGCTCCCAATGTGGACGCTCCCAGCTCAGCCCCACTGGCTGCACCAGGGGACTCACACCCTTGAATGCACCGCACGGCTCAGATGTGCAGAGCAAAGGGAACTCCTTCTGTGGTCTACTCTTGGTCCTGATCCTCCCCTACCCACGAGAGAGAGAAAACAGCTAACTCTTAATTCTGCCCATCTGATTCGTTCACTGTCCTCCGAGGTGAAGCTTGGCCTTGCCGATTTCTGTCTCTTCTGCTTCTTTCAGAGTCTTTTGCAAATGGCTTTTCAGATGTTTGGGAGAAAAGTTTGGGTCCTGGGGGTGGTGTCCTCTGGCTCCTTCTTGGGCGGATGGCCTTTGTGTCCCTGGTTCTTGATCAGCTGATTGGCCTTCAGGGTGCAAAATATGTGACTGGAGGACTCCGGGTCTGTCCCAGGCCCACAAGGAACACCAGCCATTGTCCTCTGGTTGGTTAGCATCATCTTCGTGCTCCCTGATGCAGACTCTCAAACCATGCCAAGGCCCCCAGCTGCTGAGCACCCACCTGGCTTCTGCAGACCTGTTACGGCCCCCCGGCCCCCATAACTGGCCCCCAGCGAGTGCACTCAGAGCTGTCAGTGCATCAGCCCACAAGGACCTGGGAAAGCTTCATCTCAGGCCTGTTACCCACAGCAACTCAGCCGAGCCCTGACATAAGCATGTGAGTGCAAATAGCTCATTCAGGAGATAACACTGGGAAGCACTGGTAGGGAGGAAGGGAAGTAAACAAGAAAAAGAGAAACCAGGAAAGCATGCATCATTTTTAAAAACATATTTATTTCTTTATTTGGCTGTGCCAGGTCTTAGTTATGGCATGCGAACTCTTAGTTGTGGCATGTGGAATCTGGTTCCCTGACTGGGGATTGAACCTGGGTCTCCTGCATTGGGAGCATGGAGTCTTAGACACTGGACCACCAGGGAAGTCCCAAGGTTGCATTATTGAGCACATTGCCACTGTGGACAACTGGGGTTTAATCCCCTCCAGGGAAGCTGAGAAACAGGGCAGAACAAGCCTCGGAGTTAATAATTCATAAAGCGAACTGTGAAGATGACACAGAATATGCATGCAAGGCAGTGTAGCACCCAGCACTTGATAAAGGCTCAGTAGACCTGAATACAGTCTGCTTCACCAGCAGCGCTCAGGCCCCAACTGCTGCTGACTAGCTCTTTCCAGGGCTTTTTTGGCTGTTGACTTTTTAGTATGCCTTTGATCTTTTCCTTCTGATCCTCACCCTCTTTTATTTTCACTCCCTGAACTAAAGCATGTATTTCCCAAGGTCCAGCCTGAGTTTTCCACTCTCTTCCTGCTGAATGACTTCATCCACACCCAAAGTTAATGGGAAAAAAATACTCAAGTCCCTGCAAATACTGATCCATTAGAGACCCCCTGGGTCTCCATTCTGTCTTACTTCAGTGAAGGGACTGCAGCGGTCCCTGTTAAAATGAAGCCTTGTCATTGCCGATGTGTTAGAAAGTGTAGTAAAAGCCGCTGAGTGAATATTTGTTTGATAATGTGAAGTGTTATAAGGTTTTGGGGGAGCTGAGTCTTTTCATACCACTTTGATGGGAGTCCAACATATGGCCTTCTCAGAGGACATCTTGACAGTAATTGTTGAAACTAAAAATACACACTTTTTACCACCCAATAAGGCTACTTTTTGTGTATCCATCCTAGAGAAACTCATTCAAATGTGTGCAGTGGAATTCATTCCTATTAGTTATATTAGCCACATATTGCTAAATGTCCATAGATAAATGAAAAATGATGTATTTGTATGATAGAATAACTCTATGGCAGTTAAAAAGAAATGAACGAGAACTCTACATATCAACCTGGATAGATCTAAAATAGTTGGGGAAAAAAAAGCAGCTAGCAGGCACTGGTAACTTTTCTATCCCAATAGTGTTGCCTTTTCCAAAATGTTTCATGAATGAAACCAAACCATATGCAATCTTTTGAGACTGGCTTCTTTCACTGAGTGTAATACATTCGAGATTCATCCATCAGTAGTTCCTGTATATTGTTCAAATATGTTGCCTTTTTATCGGGTTGTTATATATGTAACACTGTCTTAGAAATAAAATAAACTTTGAAAAGATAGAAACCAAACTCACAACAATGGTGAACTCTGGGAGGATGCAGGGAGCCAGGGCTGGAGATGGAGAGCATTAAAGATTTGGCTTTATTGGTAATGCTATCACTGAAAAGAAAACAATGGATTTCTGTCTTGATGTGTATGCTTGAAAATTATATTTATGAAGGCAGTAGATGAATGATAATTGCCCTGGTCATTGAGAGAACACCTCTGTTCTTAGATAATATACAATGGAGTCTTTAGGAAGAAAAGCTATGACATATTCAACTCACCTGCAGAAGAGAGAGAGAAGATATAGGAAATTCCAGATATCAGCTGAAGAGGAAAGGAATTTCACAAAGCAGGGAAAGAGACAAGCTGGGGACAGCATCTACCTTCCAAGTCAAAAGGAGAAAAGAGAAGGGGTGGGGGAAGGGCACGCTCTTCCCAGGCATCTTGGGAGGCAGTAGGCTCCCCGGGAGATGAGAGGAAGCAGGAGGATGAATAAGTGACTCAGGGTTCAGGTCCGGGGCTATCAGAGCGTGTTTGTATAAGGGGGTGTAAGGTTTGTCAGCCTGGTCCTCCACGTGTGACTATGGCTGGGATCCACGGCTTCAAATTCATTTGCTGCTGAGGGTTGTG
Organism: Antilocapra americana; assembly: GCA_007570785.1. Classification (NCBI taxonomy): domain Eukaryota; kingdom Metazoa; phylum Chordata; class Mammalia; order Artiodactyla; family Antilocapridae; genus Antilocapra; species Antilocapra americana. The sequence goes on along the minus strand of ML663575.1, from coordinate 3,353,703 downwards.
AATTGTACTTGGGAGACACCTCGGTGGTATACACGTCTCTCCTCAGACCTGGTGAGCTGAACAACTGATGTCAGGTGATGAAGGTCAGGTGTGCAGCAGGGGAGCTCAGTGGAGAACTAAAGGTGAGAGCTAGAATCTCGGGGCTCCTGTCCCATGTCCCATCTGCCTTCCTATGTGCCACCTTAGCCTTGACTTGTGATGGTAAAGGGCAAACCCAAGGTGGTCCAGGAATACAGGTGGGTACACATCCACACTGGTACTGGATCTCAACTTTGAACAAGGAACTTACTCTTCAACGTCACCTCCTAACTTCTCATCCCACCTCTTGGCCTTTCTAGATATTCCTACTAGAGTACCACGTGCTACCTTCCACACACCTCTTGGGATATTCACGTTCCCTCCCAACTGAATTTCCTTTACCATGTTCCTCTTTCTGCCAATGGAGCCAAAATTTTCAGCATCCAGACAGGTCACTCTCATCTTGTCCTTTCTCCTTTTCTCCTCAATTGAAACTTTCCCTAAAGACCATCTCTTCTGTCTTTGACATTTCCTGACTCACTCCTTCTTCATTCCTGTCTCACTCCTTCTTCATTCCTGTGTCCATCAGCTCCAATGAGGAGTCATTCCTGTTTAACCTATCTTTCTTTCACTCTGGTCTCTCCCTGTCCATTCTTTCTTCACGCTGCTGTCAATCATTCCAACCCCTCACCCACCCCACAGCAGCCTTCCATTGTCCATCTCATTAGTCACTTCCTGGTCATCTTTAGTTTAATTTCCCATGTCCAAAAAGTCACTGCCCTATACATTGTTTCCTTCAAGTTGTCTCATATTCATCTTTTTTCATCATTTCCATTGCAGCCTCCTAGTTCTATAACTCATCACCCAAGAACCCAGTAACCATCGGCCTTCTTGACTTCAGTTACTCCACCCTCCCCTACATTCCACCACTGCACTAATCTTACTTCAGCATCATTTCTCCAGACCACACCTCTGCTCAAGAATGAACAGTGGCTTACTGCTCTTTATCACATCAAATTTAAGCTTTGCCTGACTGTCATCACCTGGCCCTACACCCCAATTTTCCCACCCACCCCACATTTTTTCCTATTCCAAACTAAGTTTCCTCCACCCTGTCTGTTCTGTAAACATTTTATGCTTAGTCCTAAGCATAGAGCTTTGCTCAGGCTTTCCATCCTCTGTTCAGTCAAAACCTGTTTAACTTGTTAACATTTACGGGATCTTTCATGGCCTTTCATCCACATTTCATATTCTATCAATACTAAAGCCAGAATGTTGAGAGCAAGAGATTTGACCAGGGCAAGCTGAGACTGAGAGTCCATGGAACTCCCACGAGGTGACAATCAGGCACTAGGGCCCTAAGCAGAGGTCTGAGAGGGAACCCATCACACTAAGGATAGTTCTGTGGGTGCAGGAGGTGGTGTTAAGCCTGGGACGTGAGTCTATGACAGAAGTATGAAAGAAGACTTTCAATTCCCAGAAAAGGGCAGGCATCTGCGTTTGGAATGCACTCAGAAGTCATAGACTCAATTCACTCAAGGGAAGAAAGGTATAAAGAAGAGGAAGGTAGGAGGCTGGTGGCTGAATTGGTGGCAGTGGATGGTTCTGGCAGACTGACCAATAAAAAGTTCTTGCCTTCACCATGAACATCTTGTGTGCTTGCTTGAGCTGTATTGTACATAGTCTCCAAGGACATTCTTTCCTTCACCTTTATGTAGAAGTCATTCTGCCATTGACAAGGGGCATTTATTTCTCCTCTCCTTGCTTCTGGTTTGGCCTCAGACTGCTTTGAGGTCAATAGACTTTATGGCATGTGATGTTATGGAACTTCTGAACCTTAAGAAGCCTGGCAGCTCCCACTCCTTGTTGAAAACAGTTGCCAAGGGATGGAAGGAGCCCAGGGGATGTGGAGGAGAACCGGATATTCAATGTTTGGCCCCAGCTCAGCTCCCAGCCAACAGCCAGTGTCAAGCAGCCACGAGAGTTCTCCACTTGGATGTCTGGTTCAGAAAAGCCCCCACATTGTAGACATCACATAGAGCAGAAAAACATTGAGTGGGGCCGAAGTCAAACCACAGACTTGGAAAGATAATAAAAATGATTGCTCTAAGCTTCTAAGTTTGAGAGTGTTTTTCTGCAATATAAAGTCAAAACAGACTCAATGAATGTCTTGGTTTCTGAAGGGTACTTTCTTTAGCCATCATTTATGACACTTAATATGCTGAAAATCCAGAAGGCAAGGTGCCTGGCATGCCTGGGGGAACCAATTCATCAATAACTTGGGTTCATATTGATAATTCTCTTTTCTTCCAGGTGTAGCACAGATAATCTCATCTATCTTTTGTTTAGATTCCATTTTAGCATTTTATTTTAAATTATTTGTATTATTTCTCCAATTTTTAAAAAGTTTATTTATTTATTTTTGCCTGTGCTGGGTCTTCATTGCTGTGCATCTTGTGGCACACAGGATTATTTGCCCCTTGGCATGTGAAGTCTTCCCAGACCAGGAATCAAACCCTTGTCCCCTGCATTGGCAGGTGGATTTTTTACCACTGGATCCCCAAGGAACTCATCTTTAATTATTTGTACCGAGTAATCTCATGTACTCCAAAACCAAGCCTGTATTTAAATCTTTTCTTTCCTTCCCCTGTTGCTTATTGCAAAGTAAACACACAGCACACATTGCTGAATTGAAAATTCATTTCCAAATATTCCTTTATTCCTATAGGATTGCCTTTTGAGTCTAGTTCAAGAGACCAAGAAATAATATCCATCTTAATGCACATCTTATGTGTAATGGGTTAATCATATAAAGCTTCTTTGGAAAACCACAAATATATTCTGAAAATAATAAAAATTTGCCAAGATAAATTTGAAAGAATACAGGGTCAAAAATGGGTAATTGCCAGTGACATTTGGGTCCAAAGCTGGATCAGAAAGGAATCAGAAACATTTTATAATGCCAGCACATTCATTTTAAAAACTCCAAACATTGAAATGTATTTTCCAGCATTGTGTGTAAATCCTTGGCTCACATGCCTCATGGTAGGGTTCAAGTCTGAAATGGGGCCGAACACAACATAAATGAGGTGAGCGAGATTCCACAAGTCAAGTCCCCTGGAACACAGTGTCTTCTGGAATCAAAATAAAATTAGAGGGTTATTCTATTGTCAATATGGGCATGTTCAGATTTTTGGTTTATGAGGATGTATATGGCAACTAGGCAGCTTAAGGACTGAAACATAAAGAGCAATCCTTGACTTAATCTAAACACATGGCAACACGCTCTGTATATCTTGGTCAGGACTAGATGATGGGAAGAATTGAAGGACAGCCCGAGGAGAAGAAGGCAGAGAGATATGCTGGTCATGAGCAATAAGCGATAAACAGGTTCTGCAACAGTAAAACTCAGCATACTTTTGAACTTATAAATTATAGTTAGGAATGGCTGAGCCTGTTTGGTCAAATACGTGCCAAATCTTGAAGCCCGATACTCCGTTGGGAATCTTCTCTCCTCACCATCAGGATGAAGATATTGCTTCTGATGGTCCTAAACTGTTAGAAAATCAAAACCAAAGTCTATCTCAGCACTTAAGGAAATCTCAGATTAAAGAAAAAGGCAGATGTACATAATATTAAGGGCACTTCAAACAGGTCCTTTTGCAGCCTGGAAAAAGTGACTGGAGTACACAGACACCCACATTCCTGAGATTCTGCAGCCAGAGAATTACACTGATGGAATTAGGGTCACATACAGCATAAAAGAGATTGGTTCGATCCCTGGTGTGGGAAGATTTCACATGCTGTAGACTTCACATAAAAGTAGGAGGTGGCTTGTGAAGGCCGTGTGTCTGCTTTGAATCAAGATGATGACAACAAACTCCTGGAAACCGTAGTTCCAATCTTGGGGGGTGGCGGTAGTTAAGCCACCTTCTCTGCTCAACCTGTTTCTACACTTATCAACACAGAAATTGATAATATTGATATCTGTCTTGCTTACCTCAAAGGATGTTATAAAGCTCAACTGAGACAGTATATGATAAAACATGCTGGAAACAAAGTATGAAACACTATAAAAATAGAAGATGTCAGATAAGTCATCAATATAGGAGGCATAAACAAGAAAGGAAACATTGACCCAGCTTGCAAATCAGATGATGGGATGAACACATGACTGATACCATGGTGAGCCACGTGAGTTGCGGCTATTTTCATGCGGTGTCAAGGGAAACGTGCTATGCAAACTATGGCTTCTCAAGGTTGGAAAGGCTTTATCAGATAATTGGAATGTGGAGGCCTCAAAGGAAGGAAGGATAAGCAGATGAAAGAAAGGAAGGGGGAACACATCAGATTTGCTGGGATGTAAGAGACATTTCAAGCTCTGTATACCTTGGTCAGGACTAGATGATGGGAAGAATTGAAGGACAGCCCGAGGAGAAGGCAGAGAGATATGCTGGTCATGAGCAACCAGATGTTTTTCATACTTTCTCCTTTTTTTTTTTAATTAATTAATTTTTTTTATTGTTTTTGCCATACAATGTCATGATATCACCATGGGTTTACATATGCTTCCCCTCCGGAACCCCCCTCCCTCCTCCCTCCCTCCTCCCTCCCTCCTCCCTCCCCCGGGGAAATCTCGCTGCACCAGCCCCGAGCATCAATCCTGGGCTGGCGATTGATTAGACATATGATAATTAACTTGTTTCAATGCCCTTCTCCCATATCATCCCACCCTTACCCTCATCCACAAAGTCCACGAGTCTATTCTATACATCTGCGTTCCTTTTGCTGTCTCGCATGTTGGGTTCTCGTTACCGTCTTTCTAAATTCCATATATATGTGTTAATATACTGTATTGTTGTTTTTGCTTCTGGCTTACTTCACTCTGGATAATGGGCTCCAGTTTCGCCCATCTGAGTAGAATTGCTTCGAATGAATTTTTTTTTTTTTTATTGTTTTTGCCATACATTGTCATGATATCACCATGGGTTTACATATGCTTCCCCTCCGGGTCCCCCCTCCCTCCTCCCTCCCCCCCGGGAAATCTCGCTGCACCAGTCCCGAGCATCAATCCTGGGCTGGCGATTGATTAGACACATGACAATTAACATGCTTCAATGCCCTTCTCCCATCTCATCCCACCCTTACCCTCATCCACAAAGTCCACAAGTCTATTCTATACATCTGCGTTCCTTTTGTTGTCTCCCATGTTGGGTTCTCATTACTGTCTTTCTAAATTCCATATATATGTGTTAATATACTGTATTGTTGTTTTTGCTTCTGGCTTACTTCACTCTGGATAATGGGCTCCAGTTTCGTCCATCTGAGTAGAATTGCTTCAAATGAATTTTTTTTTAATGCTGAGTAATATTCCATTGTGTATATATACCACAGCTTTCTTATCCATTCGTCAGTTGATGGGCATCTAGGTTGCTTCCATGTCCTGGCTATTGTAAACAATGCAGCGATGAACATTGGGGTGCACGTGGCTCTTTCAATTCTGGTTTCCTCGGTGTATATGCCCAGCAGTGGGATTGCCGGGTCATATGGCAGGTCTATTTGCAGCTTTTTAAGGAACCTCCACACTGTTTTCCATAGTGGCTGTACTAGTTTGCATTCCCACCAACAGTGTAAGAGGGTTCCCTTTTCTCCACATCCTCTCCAGCATTTATTGCTTGTAGACTTTTGGATGGCAGCCATTCTGACTGGTGTAAAGTGGTACCTCATTGTAGTTTTGATTTGCATTTCTCTGATAATGAGTGATGTTGAGCATCTTTTCATGTGTTTGTTAGCCATTTTTATATCTTCTTTGGAGAAATGTCTGTTAAGTTCTTTGGCCCACTTTTTAATTGGGTTGTTTATTTTTCTAGAATGGAGCTGCAGGAGTTGTTTGTAAATTTTTGAGATTAATTGTTTGTCTGTTGCTTCATTGGCTATTATTTTCTCCCATTCTGAAGGCTGTCTTTTCACCTTGCTTATAGTTTCCTCATGTGTTTGTTAGCCATTTTTATATCTTCTTTGGAGAAATGTCTGTTAAGTTCTTTGGCCCACTTTTTAATTGGGTTGTTTATTTTTCTAGAATGGAGCTGCAGGAGTTGTTTGTATATTTTTGAGATTAATTGTTTGTCTGTTGTTTCATTGGCTATTATTTTCTCCCATTCTGAAGGCTGTCTTTTCACCTTGCTTATAGTTTCCTTTGTTGTGCAAAAGCTTTTAATTTTAATTAGGTCCCATTTGTTTATTCGTGTTTTTATTTCCAATATTCTGGGAGGTGGGTCATGGAGTATCCCGCTTTGGGTTATGGCAGAGAGTGTTTTGCCTATGTTATCCTCTAGGAGTTTTATAGTTTCTGGTCTTATGCTTAGATCTTTGATCCATTTTGAGTTTATCTTTGTGTATGGTGTTAGAAAGTGATCTAGTTTCATTCTTTTACAAGTGGCTGTCCAGTTTTCCCAGCACCACTTGTTAAAGAGGTTGTCTTTTCTCCATTGTATATTCTTGCCTCCTTTGTCAAAGATAAGGTGTCCATAGATGCGTGGATTTATCTCTGGGCTTTCTATTCTGTTCCATTGATCTATGTTTCTGTCTTTGTGCCAGTACCATACTGTCTTAATGACTGTGGATTTGTAGTATAGCCTAAAGTCAGGTAGGTTGATTCCGCCAGTTCCATTCTTCTTTCTCAAGATTGCTTTGGCTATACGAGGTTTTTTGTATTTCCATACAAATTGAGAAATTATTTGTTCTAATTCTTTGAAGAAGACCTCTGGTAGCTTGATAGGAATTGCATTGAATCTATAGATTGCTTTAGGTAGTATACTCATTTTCACTATATTGATTCTTCCAATCCATGAGCACAGTACATTTCTCCATCTGTTTGTGTCCTCCT
>ML663575.1:3278276-3331912 GCA_007570785.1 Antilocapra americana | reverse complement strand
AAAAAATAAATTTAGTCTTGTTTAATAAACAACGTCCACGGCTTGATGTCTGAAGAGCTATTTTTTACAACAACTCAAATGCAAATAATAAAAGGATGTACTCAGTCGCTTCAGTCGTGTCTGACTCTTTGCAACCCTGTGGACTGTAGCCCCCCTGGCTCCTCTGTTCATGGAATTCTCCAGGCAAGAATAGTGGAGTAGGTAGTCATGCCCTCCTCCAGGGAATCTTCCCAACCCAAGGATCGAACTTGAGTCTTCTGTATCTCTTGCTTTGCAGGTGGATTCTTCACCACTGAGCCACTGGGGAAACCCAATAAACCGACAGGCATCTGGAAAATCCCTGATGGTCCAGGGGTCTCAATGTTCAGAGTCCAGGTTCAATCCCTGGTCAGGGAACTAAGATCCCACAAGCTGTGAGGCACAACAGAAAAGGAAGAAAGGAATAAAAGACAAGCATCCACCTTAGATGGTGGCAGAAGGATTCTTTGTTGTGAAGCAGAGAAAGACTTGAAGTTTTCATGAGATTCTTGATTAAGGAAAGTGAACTTGAGATCTGAGGCAAAGACCTGTTGGAGCAGATAAAGAGAAGAAAAACCATGAGCAAGGTCACCCAAGGTCAGTCAGCAATTTCAGAGGACCTGGCAGGGGCTGCTGACCTCTGGCTTTCCCTTCAGCCCTCTATCTGTTGGGCAACACTTCCTGGCATTGAATTTCTCTGGATGGCATGACTTTTAATGAAAACACTCCCACAGATGGTAGAAACCAAGCCTATAACTGAAGTTCAAGGAACAGTCTCCACAAATACAATGTCAGGGTAAATTATTAATCAGTTAATACACTCTGATCATATAGACTTGGGGATAAGGAGATGACAAAGGATAGAACCTCAATTCAAGTTAGTTCATTAACATGAAGCCTAAACCATGCTGAGGTGTCTTTAGGGGAGATAAGTGAAATGAAGTGAAAGTCACTCAGTCATGTCCGACTCTTTGCCACCCCATGGACTATACAGTCCATGGAATCCTCCAGGCCAGAATACTGGAGTGGGTAGCTCTTCCCTTCTCCAGGGGATCTTCCCAACCCAGGGATTGAACCTAGGTCTCTTGCGTTGCAGGCAGATTCTTTACTAGCTGAACCACAAGGGAAGCCCAAGAATACTGGAGTAGATAGCCCATTCCTTTTCCAGCAGATCTTCCCGACTCAGGAATCAAACCAGGGTCTCCAGCATTGCAGGTGAATTCTTTACCAACTGAGCTGTCAGGGAAACCCTAAGGGGAGATATCCAGAAGTGAAATTGCTGGAGCATAGGAGTTTAATTTTTCAGATTTTAAGAGATATTATTACCTTTTGCAGGGATGCTTTTGATAACTTCTGTTCTCCCTCCTTTCATGTGTGGTTAGCATATGGGGTGGGGCCTGATTGACTGCAAGGTCAAACTCATCAATCCTAAAGGAAATCAACCCTGAATATTCATTGGAAGGACTGATGCTAAAGCTGAAGCACCAGTACTTTGGCCACCTGGTGTGAAGAGCTGACTCTTTGGAAGAGATCCTGATGCTGGGGAAGATAGAAAGCAAAAGGAGAAGGGGACGACAGAGGATGAGATGGTTGGATGGCATCACTGACTTGATGGACATGAGTCTGAGCAAGCTCCAAGAGATGGTAAAAGACAGGGAAGCCTGGCATGCTGCAGTGCATGGGATTGCACGGAGTCATATACGACTGAGCTACTGAACAGCAACAACTCTATTTTACCCTATACTGGTAGCTTTAGTACCACCCTGTGCTTTACACCACGTCATCCTCCCCAATGGGCCTGCCCTGCATCTAGGCTCCTTCCTGCTGGAGGAGGATGGAGCATCTGAAACCCAGATGAGTTGATCATTTCTTTCTCACTGGGGTACTTGTTTAATGAAGCAGGTACACGTTTATAGGTGACAATATAAGATTTACGCAGGAGCTGATTTTTTTTTTTTAACCATATCACGTGGCATATTGGATCTTAATTCCCTGACCAGGGATTGAACTCATGCCCCCTGCATTGGCAACACAGAGTCTTAACCACTGGACCACGAGAGAAGTCTACCAGGAACAGATTTTAATTGAGATCTTATTCCACCTAGAAACCTTAGGCCATAGTTTGTAAACCCAGAAGCCAGTGGGGGCTGTATAGGACCATATGAAGGGGTGGAGACCTTGGGAACTTGGCTAGTCCATCCTGATGAAGATGGCAATCGCTACTCAGTGTGACTCATCAATTTTTGAAAACCAAAATCAGGGGACAGAAAGGAACCCCACAGACTGTTCAGGTAAACCTTTCTTTTACAGTTGAAGATAGTGAGGCTCTGCAAGACTGTGTATTTTCTCAGTGATCCAGAGTCCCAAGAGGCCAGAGCTTCAGGTACTGAGTTCTTCCTACTATCCTGCTGCATCTGCGGGTGCTAGCCAATCTCTATGCTTCACTACCATCCCTTGCAGGGCCCTTTCACCCTCCTGTTCCCATGCTCTGAGCCCTGAGGTACCTCTTTCGGGCTCCCTTGTTCCTTGGACGTTGGTTGGATTTGACCAATGGTTGGCGGGAGCCAGGAAGTGGAGGGCAGGGAAAAAAGGGATGAAGGTATGTCTCCCCCAAGTCCCCTCTGCTCCAGGCTGTGTTTCCTGGCACTCTCTCTGCCCCTTCACAACTACGACTTCTGCCAGGAGATCCTCCTCCCTGGAGCAGTTCTCATCATGCTCCTGAGATCCTTCCCTTTGCACCTTTAGGTCTGGGGTGCTAATGGCTCCCATTGCTGTGGGCTCTTGGTTGCATTTTGCTCTCCTGTGAATCCTGCCTGTACCACAGTGGAAGTCTCTTCACTGACCCATCTAAGTTAAATGGTTTCCAGCCAGGAAAGTGATGACCACTTGTGTTTGCATGCCTGGATGAAAGGGTGAAAAGTTAGTTTTGCATTTTTATTTTTTCCTCTACTTTATTTTGTACGGCACAAACAAACCCTCTTTGGAAATATCAAAAGTCTATTCCCAGGGTATATCCAGATGGTCAGTGATGTGCCCAGCTTAATTAGCCATTAGGGAGATGCAAATTAACAGCCACCCTCAGAGTGGCTAAAATGAAGAACACAGATAATGGCAAGTCTGGGTTAGGAATGAAATAATTCGAACATTCTCATACTATTGACGAAAGTGTGAACTGGGAGACAGTGGAGACAGTGTCAAATAAAGCTGCCATGTCCACACTCTGTGATCCAGCAACAGTCACTTTCGTGTACTCGTTAGAAATGAGCCCCTGCGTGCACTACAAAACATACATCAGGATGTTCATTCACAGCAGAGCTCTTTGTAATGGCCGTAACTGGACAACCAAATGTCCAGCAGTGGAATGAACTGTGGCTTACCCATATCATGGAAATGCAAGAAAAATGAATGAATTACAACTACATGCAACCACAGAAATATCACACATGTGATGTGGACTGAAGGAAGCCATACTCAAGATGTACAAAAGTAGAAAAATTCACCTATGCTGTTAGAAGTCAGGATATGGCTACCCTGGTTGGACAGTCAGGTCTGGGGACTGGGAGGGTAAGGATTCTTGATGTGGGTCCTGGTTACAGGGGAGTGTTCAGTTTGAAGGATATGCTCTGGATATGCATATCTTTTTTATGTACTTCAATAAAACCCTCTTTCCCCTTCAAATCTATACTCTGGCAACCACCTAGATGGACCTAACATGCAAGTTCTAACTGGAGATGCTGCTTGGTTCCTGCAGAAATGTCACCTTAAATAGTTTTAAGCAACATGCCATGTCAAAAACTCATATTTTAAAAATCACTGCTGTGCTTTGATGGTGTTTGGGACAGGCCCCCCACAATAGGGCACCTTGGCATACTGAATATTTTGAGCTGTAGAGGTTTGAAAAAATGGCAAACCCAAGAAGGTCACTCTGACCTTCTCCCCCCAGCCCTTCTTCCCTGGAACAGGCCATAAAATCTTCCTGTGAGAGGTACCCCCCCCATATCCAGAGGAAAGCAACATCTTTTTCTGCAAAAATAAAGAAACACTGAAAAGAATCCTTAGCAAACAGGACTTGCTAATTTCCCACAGTTTTTTACCATTCCTCACACACTTTAACCTGTCATATTCCTGCATGCATATCCATTCTTCATCCAACCCAGCACAAAAGTACATAAATCTGGGACTTCCCTGGTGGTCTAGTGATTAAGACTCCATGCTTCCATTGCAGGGTACATGAGTTCACTGGTCAGGAAAGTAAGATCTCACATGCTGCATGGCCCTAAAGTAAAAAAAATATATATATATAAACTGAGCCAAGATATATTTTAAAACACACAAAAATATTAGCTCCAAAGAGAGCTTCATTTCCTTATAAAGTTTTCCATGTCATGTAAAACCTATATTAAACAAGCATGTCTACTTTTCTCCTGTTCATCTTTGTCAATCTAGTTCTCAGACCCAGTCGGGGACCCTAAGAGGGTCATACAAACTCTATGATCTAGCAACTTCTCTGTGTTGGCAAATTACCCAAAAACAGATGCACCAGGTTGCTTCTCTCACAAATATCTGGGTATTTCAAATCCTGTAGTAGACGCTGCTGCGAACAAGTGACTATACTGGAACCTGTATGCTATTGGGAACAAATCCAGGTATAGCACGTGTGCAGTATGTGTAAATTCTGGATGTTGACCACAAGAATCAATGGAGTCAATGGTTGGACCTATACAATTCCTGCTCCGCTTACCGTATACACAGTAAAGTGTAATGGAGGAGGAAATGGCAACCCACTCCAGTATTCTTGCCTGGAAAATCCCGTAGACAGAGAAGTCTGGTGGGCTATAGTCTATGGGGTCTCAAAGAGTCAGACACGACCGAGTATGCATGTATGTTACTGGATACAAAGTGGACCCAGAGAGCTATTTTTAGAAGTGTTACGAGTTTGGGTGTAAATATCTGGACTCTCTTCAGCAGATCTGAGTCATTGCTTGAACAGGAGGAAGTCCAAGAGAAGTTGTGTTGGAGCTGAGAGCAAAGGCAGGGAAGCCAGGGTCCTGGGGTAGCCACTGAGACACATAATCTTGTCTAAGACAGCTCTTAGGAACGTTTACTCCAAATCACAGTCATCTATGAGCCAGCCACGTCTAACCGCAGAACCAGGGAAGAAAGAGGGAGGGCAAGCCGGCTTGGCTCAGAGCAGAGCAGGACCCATGCAGCTTCTGCTGGAAGGCCAGAAGATGATCGCAACTGCACACATGTGCCAACTGACGCTGGGGCCTGCTTTTTACAGCTGAGATTGGAAGCAGAGCCACACAATGGCCACATCAAAGAGTGAGGTCACGGCCGCGGAGCTGGGCTGCAGAGGTTTATCAGCAGAGCCCACCAACGCCCACTTTAATTAGCACATGGACCAGCAATGGAGCCTCATTACATTTCCCCCAAAATCTTGATGTGGCTTTCTCACATTCCCATTTACAAGAGGACAAAGGCAAAGTAAGAAAAGCAAGGCAGGAGAGGAGGACATGAGGAAATGCTGTGGCAAGAGTCACTAATTGCATTTTCATCTACTAAAAATTTTTTTAAAAAGATAACCAGTTAAATACACTTAATAATTTAAGGGTTATGAAAAATACAGCCACTGGAGTATAAGAGACAAAAGGTGAGGAGGGAGGAAAGGAAGGTGAGGGGGTGGGTGCAGGGAGGAAAAACAAATAGCCATAAAAATCCACGATTGTTACATGGGAGCGTCTTACTAGATGTTCATTTACAAAGTAGAGATTTCATAAATTCAATGCTTTCTAAATGCGTTTGGGACAGTGTGGCAACTTGTTTTGTAGATCAAAAGTCCTTGGTTTGTATAAATACTCAATGATTATTAATGTAGTACAACCAGTGGGCTTTTGGACAGCAAGTTTCAAAAACTTCCCATAGAAGGAAGAATTAAACTTCTGAGTGATTCTATAAATTGCTTTACACAGGCAAAATATACATTGATAGAAGTAAATGGCAGCCTTCCTATAGGTATTATCATGTGGACTTGATATCGTAAAACTTTTATTCTGAACATTTTAGTCTGAACAGACTTCTTTGTAAATCCTATGTTTGCCCCCCTTTCTCAAACTCAAAGTTGAATTTCCTCCTTTGACATTTGTTAACAAGGCTTGTTCATTCATTAACACTGCAGCAAAGTGTCTGAGGTTGTTGGAAGGGTTTTAAAATCACATGGCAAGAAAGGTGACCTGGGAAATTCCTGCTGGACTAAATTTCTGAAAAGAAAGAAGAAAGGAGGAAAGACAGTATCAGGTCTCCTTGTTCGCTTAATTTGCTGACGACTAGCGATTACTGCCAGGAAATTGTTATATTGTTCCCCAACCTTGAAAGGGATATAGAGTGATTAAAAGATTGGCCTCCCACGTGGGCACAGGAGCCTTTGGGACAAGATTGACTCTAAGTTTCCAAATACAGGAAGAGGAGAGACCCAGCCCAGTTGGCTGTCCACAGTCTGACATTCAAACTGTAGTTGGCTCTTTAAAACTGTCAGTTCACGGAAACCAGACTTTCTCTGGGAGCAAAGGAAAAATCAGGGAGCAAGGAGTTCAAAACAGTTTCTGAAAAAAATTACACCCTTAGGGATTACAGCGTCTGAGGTTTTAGTCACGTGACCTTGTGGGGCTATGCTCACATGCCTGGTCCTCCTGTTCTTCCTTTTTTTGTCAATTTCTTTAAAATGTATATTGGAGATTGTGGCATGAATTCAGTTTTGTGTTTTGTTTTACTTTTCCCCCAAAGGTTTCTTACATTGTCGCAAAGTTGTCAGAGTCATTGTCTTAAACAGCTGTGAAAACCTCCGTTGAGTGGAAACCAGCATGCTACATTTGGGACATATATTTCTATCTGCCTCGGTCTCCAGCAGAGAACTTGGCTCAAGACAGCCGAACTCTTGGAATTAAAGTCCAAAGAAAAGTTCTCATTGGAATCAGTTGGAATTACATCCCCTCGCTCCATACTCCCCAAGGACTAGAGAGTGCTAGATGGGATTGGTGGAAATGAGTTATAGAGGATGTTAAGGTTTACATCCCACACTGAAAGGGCTTTGGTGACAATGAAACAGCAGATGCATGCCCAGCCCCAGGGCAGGTCTTCAAATGCTAATTAATGAGAACAATTTATATGCAACTACTTTATATCAGCCCACTTTATTCATTTATTTTATAGACTTTCACATTTAGAGCAGTTACAAGGTCACAGTAAAAATAAGCAGAAGGTACACAAATGCAAAGGATGAGATGGTTGGATGGCATCATCAACTTAATGGACATGAGTTTGAGTGAACTCCGGGAAATCCTGAAGGACAGGGAAACCTGGCATGGTGCAGGCCATGGTGTTTGCAAAGAACCGGACGGACATGACTAAGCCGCTGTGCATGCACATCTTTTCATATGCTTATTTGCCATTTGTACCTTTTCTTTGGCAAGTTGTCTGTTAAGGTCTTTGAGTCATTTTTAAACCAGATTCAGCCTGCTTTTTAAAGTTAGTGTCTTATTCTCTCTGGCCTCGTGTGTGGACTAGAATCACCAAGTGTAAAGAAGTTTTTTGTGGGAAATGTTTCTGGCATAAAGGAGCCCTTGAATCTTTCCAAATTGCTTCTCCGCCAGCTGTCAGAAGTTCCTTTTGTGATTACCACCCTTAAACTGAGCACTGAGCTCGGTTAAACACTGATACCAAGGATGGAGATTTTAAGTTGTTCCCATTTTCACCTCTCCCTCCACCCTCCCAGCACCTACAAGCTTGTTCTCTCTTCAGCTACCCAAGCAATTCATGCTATACCACTCCTCTGTCCCTCAATGGCCCGTCTTGGTCATCCCAGCTTCTAACTTCACCTCTAACCCAACAGGCAGGCTCCCAGCTCAGGACTTCACACTTGAGGTTCCCTCTGCCTGGAGGCCCTTCCCCAGAGGTGCCAGTGGCTCCCTCGCTCCTCCCTGAGCTCAGGTATTGCCCACCCACTCTGTTTAAGGCTGCAGCTCCCAACTTTCCCCCCACCTCACACTCTGCCTTGCTTTGTCCTTTTCCATTGTGTTTATCACCATCCGACATCCTCTGTTTTGCTTACTTGTTCATTGTCTGTTTTGCTCAAGAAGTTCCCCTGGGAAGGGGTCTTTGTAAGTGTGGTTCACTGCTGTTCTCCCAGCATAGAGAACAGATTCCAGCTCTTACTGGATTCTCAACAAGTATTTGTTAATTAAGTATTTTAAAGAAGTGATTGGGTCATCATTTTGAAACCCGCGTCAGGCCAGATGTTACTTAGAGACACAGTAAACACATTGCCCTTGAAATCCACACCATCAAACCTCTTTTAAGTGAGAACACCATACAAGAGGCTCTGATTATTTTACTGAAGGAACTTTGTTGGCTGTGATCCAAAAGGACTTTTCTAAAGCTCTCATTCTCTTGTTCTTCTCTTATTTGCTTAAGACACCTGTGACTACTTGCTGTGAGTCACCTCAAGCAATGAGAAATTTTCCTGTAAGACTTTTATATATAAAGTCCATGTCTTTGTTTTCCCTCTTCTCTAGAATTGGAAACAGACTAGTTTCCCAGAAGTCAGGAGATGTCCGCAGAGCTGTCCCTCCCACCTCTGCTCTCCCGAGGGGCGTTGAGGGTGGGGGTATAGTGTCCCTGTGGGAGGATTCTCTAGGTCCCCTCCATCTCGAATGTTGAAACAAAGTGTTGGAGTCAAATTCAAGTCAAGCAGAGATAGTATCACCGTGTTCCTTTGAAATGTCAATGACAGAGGTTTATGAGAGAAGTTTCCAGAAACTGGGCAGAAAGCTGTGGCCCAAGGTGGCTGCCCGGCCCTCTGTCCTCTCATCCTTCCTGCTGCGCCCATGGGTGTCTCACCCACTGCGTTGCCACCGAGCACTCCCTGCGACCAGCTGAAAGATCCAGAGAATTGAGACCCCTCGGGAGCAGCCCTCAAACCACAGCTTCCATAGATTGATGTATACATGTGACAACTCCTCCCCTTGTGGAGTCCCTGGGGAGGATCTTCCACACTGGGGCTTATCATGGATGCTGGCTTGATCGCAGCGTTGATGGGCAGCCTCTGCCCAGGGTCCCTTCCCTGATGTCTCACGCCTCCACTCCCCTTCCTTACTTTTACTTATTTACTTTTCAAAAAAAATTTTTTTTATAGGGATCATTCATAAAAATCTGTGTTGAATTTGTTACAATGTCATTTCTGTTTTTTTTTTGTGTGTGTGTTGGTTTTGCCATACAATGACATGAATCCGCCATGGGTATACATATGCTCCCCCTCCAGAACACCCTCCCTCCTCCCTCCCTATTCCCTCCCCCTGGGACATCTCGGTGCACCAGCCCCGAGCATCAAACCTGGGCTGGCAATTGATTTCACATATAAATTATTAACATGTTTCAATGCCATTCTCCCATATCATCCCACCCTTGCCCTCTTCCACAGAGTCCACGAGACTGTTGTATACATACGCGTTCCTTTTGCTGTCTCGCATGCAGGGTTCTTGTTACCATCTTTCTAAATTCCATATATATGCATTAGTATACTGTATTGTTGTTTTTCCTTCTGGCTTACTTCACTCTGGATAATAGGCTCCAGTTCCGTCCACCTGAGTAGAACTGCTTCAAATGAATTTTTTTTTAATGCTGAGTAGTATTCCATTGTGCATATGTACCACAGCTTTCTTATCCATTGGTCAGTTGATGGGCATCTAGGTTGCTTCCATGTCCTGGCTATTGTAAACAATGCAGCGATGAACATTGGGGTACACGTGGCTCTTTCAATTCTGGTTTCCTCGGTGTGTATGCCCAGCAGTGGGATTGCTGGGTCATATGGCAGGTCTATTTACAGTTTTTTAAGGAATCTCCACACTGTTTTCCATAGTGGCTGTACTAGTTTGCATTCCCACCAACAGTGTAAGAGGGTTCCCTTTTCTCCACATCCTCTCCAGCAATTATTGCTTGTAGACTTTTGGATTGCAGCCACTCTGACTGGTGTAAAGTGGTTCCTCATTGTGGTTTTGATTTGCATTTCTCTGATAATGAGTGATGTTGAGCATCTTTTCATGTGTTTGTTAGCCATTTTTATGTCTTCTTTGGAGAAATGTCTGTTAAGTTCTTTGGCCCACTTTTTGATTGGGTGGTTTATTTTTCTTGAATGGAGCTGCAGGAGTTGCTTGTATATTTTTGAGATTAATTGTTTGTCCGTTGCTTCATTGGCTATTATTTTCTCCCATTCTGAAGGGTGCCTTTTCACTTTGCTTATAGTTTCCTTTGAAAGGATGCATGAGGACTTCCCTGATGCTCCAGTGGTGCTTAACCATCGGAGCATCAGGGAAGTCCTCATGTATCCTTTCTTTCAATCTGCTTCTTTCTTTCTGTCTCCATTTTCTTTCTTCTCTCCTGCTCTTTAAATCTCCACACTCTTTCCTCCCACCACCTCCCTCGCCTGTCTCTTTCATGTTCTGAGATGACAGCTCACCAAGGTGATCGCAATCCCTGTGTTACTGCCAGGGGTTATTTTTATGGGAGGGCATCTCGGGACATCCAGAGGCCTTGGAAGGATCCAGACATTATTAACAGGGTCAGACAAGTAAAAGGTGATCTCCTTGCCTGCAGAAGACTCAGCTCGCTAAGAAGCAGACAAGGTGGTCTACGGAAACAGCACAACTGCCTTTCAGGCACATGGACAGTCTTGGGAAGGCGGAGCACACGGGGCTCAGTTAGAAAGCCCACGAACCCAGGACTAGACCCCTCCACTGACTGAGTGACCATTCTCTGCACGTTGTCTTTGATCCAGGTGATCCTTGCCCTGGGGGCTTCAGTTTGCAGGTAGTGCCCAAGAAACTAGGACTGCCCAACCAGAAAGTCTGACATCAAAACAGGAGACTGTGAGCCAAGTGCCCTGTGAACTCTGCAGTGTCGAGCAAGAATGGAATCATTTCAGCCGAGAGCAAACCCATTGCTGCTACCAGCAGCTTCTGTTCACTGCCTGCAAGGCTCTGCTGCTATAACCGCTCTGGCCATTTGTGTTTCCTGAGACTCAGAGTTGGGAAGGATGGAAATCGATGGAAAGAAATCTTGAAAGGTGATGGTATTTGTCAAAAGCAAGGATTTGACCTTTCATATATTGAGTTCATGGGCTTCCCAGGTGGCACTAGTGGTAAAGAATCTGCCCACCAGTGCAGGAGATGCAAGAGACAACGGTTTTATCCCTGGGTTGGGAAGATCCCCTGGAGGAGGGCCTGGCAACCACTCCAGTATTTTTGTCTGGAGAATCCCATGAACAGAGGAGCCTGGAGGGCTACAGTCCAAGGGGTGGCAAAGAGTGAGACACAACTGTAGCAACCTAGCGTGTATGCAGGTACGTGTACAATAGCTAATACCCCTCATCCTAGCATATCCCCCATCTGAGAGCATGCCACCCAGCGGCTTCCAGCTATGAGCCCTCAGGACCTCCTGGGACTCAGGAGCCCCTCAGTCCTTGGAAGTAACCCCCACTCGTGGCTGGTGGGAGTTGCTTAATAAAGACGAATATCAGATGATATCACTTATATATGGAATCTAAAAAAAATGATACCAATAAACTTAGCTTACAAAGCAGAAATAGATTCATAGACTTAAAAAAAAACAAATGTACGGTTACCAAGGGGAAAAGGTGGGAGGGATAAATTAGGAGTTTGGGATTAACATATATACAGGACTAAATATAAAATAGATAATCAACAAGGACCTAGGGTACAGGCCAGGGAGCTCTACTCAGTATTCTGTAATAACTACATGGGGAAAATATCTGAAAAAGAGTGGATATATGTGTATGTGTAACTAATTCACTTTGCTGGACACCTGAAACTAACAACAACATTGTAAATCAACTATAAGTGAATATAAAATAAAAATTTTAAAGTCAATGTATGGCAAAAAACTACAATATTGTAATTAGCCTCCAATTAAAATAAATTAATTTAAAAAAGAAATCATAAAAGTTATAAGCATAATAAAAACTTTTTTAAATGTCCTAGCAACCTTGCAGGTGCCTCTGAGGTGGGCCCCCTGAAGTGCCCCAAAGTTACCTGGCAGGAGCAGCCCTGGGAAGCCTCTGGTAAACTGTCGACCACAGGGCCTTGCTGTCTTGTTCCCCCCCTTGTCTTCCATCCCCTCTCCCCACCAGCATTTCCTTTAGTCACCTCAAAAATAAACTTCAGCACCCTCGTCATTATCTTAGAGTCTCTTCTGGGGGAGCAGAAACTCACTTAGACACAAAACCCAGGAATCTCTGTTAACACTGAAATCATGTGAACAGTTGAAAGTCTAATGATGAAACGAAATAAAGACTGTTTTGTTTCTGCTTGTCTTTAGGTCCATCATGCCTCTGCCTCCATGTGGGTTTCTCTCTTCACACCGTCTTCCCTCTGGGCATGTCCACATGTCCAGATTTTTCCTCTTCTGTAAGGATGCCAGTCGGATAGAGTAGGGTCCACCCTAATGACCTAATGACCTAATGACCTCTTCCTAACCTGATTACCTCTGTAAAGACCCTATTGGCAAATAAGGAGGCATTTTGAGGTACAGAGAGCCAAGGTTCTAACATAACTTTTGAGCTGCGGCACCAGTGGGCAGCTCAGCTCATAACATAGTTTGAGAAACATCTGGAAATAGGAACCTTTCTGACAAAACTTTCATAAAAACTGAATTGAAATCATTGCTTTCATTGCTTTTTAAAAAAATTCCTGGTGAAGCTATAAAACACAATCTTTCAACAAATTTTCAATTTAACTTAAAAATATTTTTCACGAATGAGAAGTACCATTTATTGAAAGACTCCTATCTGTGAATGCAGGCTGTATTTGTTCACTGATGGTAAGCATGGCACAACAGAGGATACTGGAAATGATGCTGAGGAAAATGCACAAATTTGTATTTTTCTAAAGCAAGTAGTAGTGTTAGTCACTCAGTCTAGTCATTCAGTCATGTCTGACCCTGCGACCCCATGAACTGTAGCTCGCCTGGCTCCTCTGTCCATGGGATTCTCCAGGCTCAAATATCAGAGTGGGTTGCCATTCTCTTCTCCAGTGGCAGTTTGAACAGTCAGCCAAGGTGGTACTTTTGATATCTAAGAAGTTTGATTAACCACAGATGAAGAGGAATTGTCTCTCAGAATTTTACTTAGCAGAAAATTCAGTTTACGTGAATTCAAACTGAGTCGCAGTGACAGTAATTTATTTTGTTCTTAAGCTACAAAACAGCTTCCAATAGAATAATGTCTTTGTGTCAAAGCTAAAGTGCTGTGATTAAATAGAAGGTGAAAGAATGGGAATTTTCCAGAATTTATAGAGAGAAAGAAAGTGTCATTGGGATGGTTAATCAACACAACCTGACTTTGCCTGCATACCTGATGCAATGATGAAAGAGATATATTTTTTAAATTGACACAATTCACATACCATAAAATGCACCCTTTTTGAAATGTATGATTCAGTGCTTTGTAGTATATTCACAAAGTTGTGTAACTATCACCAGTACCTAATTCCAGAACATTCCCATCATCCCATAAAGAAACCGTATATGAATCAGTCCTTACTCCTCCACTATATGTCTCCAAAAACCTGGAAAATATAATCTACTTATATTTCAGTGGTCTTCCCTCTGAGCTTGGTTGTTAAAGAAGCCACTTGCAATACAGGAGACTCAGGATTGATTCCTGGGTCAGGAAGATCCCCTGGAGAAGGGATAGGCTACACATTCCAATTATCTTGGGCTTCCCTTGTGGCTCAGCTGGTAAAGAATCTGCGTGCAATGAGGGAGACCTGGGTTCGATCCCTGGGTTGGGAAGATCCACTGGAGAAAGGAAAAGGCTACCCACTCCAGTATTCTGCCCTAGAGAATCCATGGATTGTATAGTCCATGGGGTCACAAAGAACTGGACATGACTAAGCAAGTTTCAACAAGTCCATCCTAAAGGAGATCAGTCCTGGGTGTTCATTGGAAGGACTGGTGTTGAAGCTGAAACTCCCATACTTTGGCCACCTCATGCAAAGAGTTGACTCATTGGAAAAGACCCTAATGCTGGGAAGGATTGGGGGCAGGAGGAGAAGAGGTCGACAGAGGATGAGATGGCTGGATGGCATCACTGACTCGATGGACATGGGTTTGGGTAGACTCCAGGAGTTGGTGATGGACAGGGAGGCCCGGCGTGCTGCGGTTCATGGGGTCGCAAAGAGTCTGACATGACTGAGTGACTGAACTGAACTGATCTGAGCAGCTTTCACTTTACCTCGCTTCACTTCACTATATTTCAGTGGATTTGCCTAGCCTGGCCATTTCACATAAACGGAATCGTATAATACGTGACCTTTGTGTTTGGCTTCTTTTACGTAGCATAGTGTTTTTAAGGTTCATTCAGGCTGTAGCATGCATCAGTACTTGGCTGAATAATATTCCATGGCATGTATGTGCCACATTTTGTTTATCCATTCATCCGTTGATAGACACTTGGATTGTCTCCACTTTTTGGTTGTTATGAATAATGCTGCCCTCAACATTTATGTACAAGTTTTTGTGTGGACCTATTGTTTAAGTTTCCTTGGGGTTGTTCCTAGGAGTAGAATTACTGGTAACTCTGTTTAACTTTTAAATGAACTGTCAAGCTGCTTTCCAGAGTGAGCTCACCACTGTACAGTCCCGTCAGCTATATATGAGGGTTCCAATTTTTTCATACCCTCATGAAGACTTACTATTGTTGGTCTTTTGAGCACAGCCATCCTAGCGGGTATGAAGTGGTATCTCATTGTGGTTTTGATTTGCATATCTCTATTATTAAAGGTGTTGAGCTTCTTTTCATGTATTTATTGGCCATTTGTATGTTTTCTTTGGAGAAATATCTATTCAAACCCCTTGCTCATTTTTTAAATTGAGCTATTTGTGTTTTTATTGTTGAGTTGTGGAAGTTTTTGTGTATGTTCTGGAGGCAAGGCAATAGTGAAAAAGATGATTTTAAAAAGGCAGTGTTGACAAGGACCCACAGGAACTGTTCCACAGACACTAATGGTGAAAGTGAACATTACTACAGCCATTTAAGAAAATTATTTGGGGGCATCTACTAAAACTGATCATCTGGGCCAACAATTCAGCTTCTAGATATATACTCAGCAGAATTCTAAACACTTATTCATCTAAAGAAATAAACTAAAATATTCATAGCAGCACTACTCATATTAGCCCCAAATCTGGAACAATCCAAATGCCCAGAAAAGAATAGATGGATAAATAAATTATGCTGTAGTCATAGAGGCAAGTAATATACAGAAATGGGAGTCAACATCTATGACAGTGAGCAAAAATGCAGGTAAATTTTGCAAACACAATTTTGAGCCAAATAGCTAAACACAAAGGAATTCATCTCATAAGAGTCAATTTATATGAAATCAAGAAGAAGTAAAGCTATTTGATGCTGCTAGAAGCCTGGTAGAGGTTATCTTTGGGGGGCGGGAAGGAGGAGACAGGGAGGTGGCATGAGGGGGCTTCCATTTGCTGGTAATGTTCTCTGTCTCGATCCGATACCGACCCAGGCGTTTGCTATTTGTGGTAATTCCTGGAGCTGTTCCCCTATAATTGGTGCGCTTTGTGTGCTGGGTCTCAATACAAGGTTTGTAAGAAGGAGCAGCTGGTGAAAATCTCTCTGCTTTTTAATCACTTATTTTTTTCAACTTTGACTGTGTCTTTGAACTCTACTCTTTGATTTAGCAACAATATATTGGTTTCATCTACCCCTGCCGACCTCAGCATTTAAAACGAAGCCACCGTGAATGAAGCCAGGCCCTGGGCAAGGTCTGGGCTCATCCGTCCTGGATGCTAACAGGATTCATTCCAGGTTATGCTGAAATCAACACCACCTCATAAATACCTACTGATGGGGCAGGTATCAAATCTGCATGCCAAAGAGGAAATTAGAATTCCTCTTAGAATTCTGAGGAAACTTGGTTCCAGAACAAAATGGGTGTGTGAACAAAAGTAGGACTCAGACAAGAGGGTCTTTCCTTGCGCTTCCTGAGTCAGAAGTTTGGGGAACACCATGAAAACTGAATTTCCTGTCATCAGAAAGTCAGTCACTCATTTTTCAGTGCACCCAGCCCTTCCCGACCGACTTCACAGTTTGCCAGTCCAACAAGGTGGGGACTCACATTTTCAGATCACACAAGGAAGTGTCTGCAGAG
This sequence comes from Antilocapra americana, assembly GCA_007570785.1. Classification (NCBI taxonomy): domain Eukaryota; kingdom Metazoa; phylum Chordata; class Mammalia; order Artiodactyla; family Antilocapridae; genus Antilocapra; species Antilocapra americana. The sequence goes on along the minus strand of ML663575.1, from coordinate 3,315,653 downwards.
CCATCACTAAAGCATGGCCTAAGCCTTCAGGCTTCATTGTCACCCTCCAAGGTGTCAAATATCTGGAAACTGACTTCATAAAATGGCTTTTAAAAACAACCACCTTTTTTTATGAACTGATTTTTTAGTTTTGATTTAATACAATAAACAGCACCCATATTGTAAAGGATTTAATGATTTTTTGAAAGATAACTGTGCTCACAACATCATGGCCATCATCAAAGCATTTTCTTCCTCCTCAAACCTCGCTGCTGTCCATTCCTCCCTTATCCTTGTCCCTGCCCCCATCTCATTGGCACAGCAGAATAGTTTGCATTGTCTAGGAAATCCCATGGATGGAGGAGCCTGGTAGGCTTCAGGCCATGGGGTCACGAAGAGTCAGACACAACTGAGCTACTTCACTTTCACTTTTCACTTTCATGCATTGGAGAAGGAAATGGCAACCCACTCCAGTGTTTTTGCCTGGAGAATCCCAGGGACAGTGGAGCCTGGTGGGCTGCCGTCTATGGGGTCGCACAGAGTCGGACATGATTGAATCGACTTAGCAGCAGCAGCAGAGTAAACTGGCTTTTGAACAAATGAGTGCAGCCATGGGTCAAACCTAACCATGCTTCATACACATACATACAGGCACACACAGGCACACGTGTATATACACATGCACACATACTCCTTTCTAAGGGCAGTCTCTTTCCACAGCCTCACACCAAGGCAGACAGCCTTAGGTCTCTTCCAAGCATACTGATGACCTCCTAGCCACAGAGTTGGAAGTGGGCAGCAAACGTGACCCAGCTGGCTGAGAGCAGAGTTGGTCTAAGTGCTGTGTCCAAGGGGCAGAGCCATGAGGACACAGCAGCGCGCTGGAAGCAGAAGCTTTGGGTCAGTGCCAGCCACTGCTTAGGATACGCAGGGGAAAGATGGTGGCCCCGGCACCCAGGGGCCGGAGCGGCCAACCCCTGTAGGTGAGTCCGCAAGGGCTGCCATGAGAGTGGACTACAGGATGGAGCCTTCAGCAGCAGAAATGTGTTTCCTCACCATTCTGGAGGCTGGAAGATCAACAAGATCAAGGTGTCGGTGGGCTGGTTTCTCCTAAGGCTCTTCCGTTGGCTAGCAGATGGCTGTGTCCTCTGTGTGTGTCAATGTCCTATTCCCTCTTCTAATAAAGACATCAGTCCCATTGGATCAAGGCCTACCCTAATGACTTCATATTCACTTAGTTCACTTCTTTAAAGTCCTTTGTCTAAATAAGGTCATGTTCTGAGGTACTCGGGGATAGGACTGCCACATATGAATCTGGGGAGGGACCCAATTTCATCCATAACACCCCATAAAGGGGAGGGATTGGCAGACTCCTCCTATGGGCTGGGGCTCAAGTGCCCTATCTATGGAGTTGAATCCCTGGGATCAGGAACCCCTCTAGGCTTCTGATATGAGCCTGAATTTGAGTCCTTATGAGTCCCCAACTCAGCACAATTGTCCGTGAATTCCAGAAAGATCTCCGTTGGCCTGGCTTCTCACCTCCGTTTGGAGTCAATCCTTGTTCCTTGAGATTAGCCCATCTGAGTAGTCTCTCCTTGAAGCTAGAAGTATAAATTGTGTTGAACAGTAAAACCTGCTGTCTGTTCCCAAAGAGGTGAATGCAGGCAAAGGGCTTCAGAAGTGAACTCTTGGCCTGATGGGGGAGGTGGGAGGAGCTGCACTCTTCCTTCTCAAGAACCTTCTTTTTAAAATCCTGGCATTTCAGGTAACAATAACATCAGGGCAATTCCACTGATTGCAAGGAAGTATTTAACCCTTTTAAATCTGTGCTTATTATAAACTTTCTTTTAGGCATATGAGCCAGAGGTACCCAATTCTGTGTTTAATAACAAGTACTCTGGGGGACAGGCAGACAGAGTGGTTTGCAGGCCCTGCTCCTTCAGGGTCATGGGTTTCAGAGCAGTTGGTAGGAGAATGTGCTTGGCTCTACACTTTTTAAATATAATCTCCTGCCAAGTTTTCTCAACAAAGTAGCATGTTGCCTGAAGGAATGAAATCAAGGGATGTTCTTAAAGGAAAAGGACTCATCAGCCTAAGAATCAGCAATGAAATAAGAAAAATGTTCCTATCTCTCTTCCTGGGAAGTGAAAGGTCATGTGTCCGGAAGCATTTTTATCAAAGTGAACATAAAATGAAGAATTGGGAAAGTGTTCTTGCCAAAGAGTGACATTTTTAAAAGGCAAGAAAGAAGGCTGAGGGTCAACTTACCCTCAAGGAGCTCCTGCAGAGGCCACACCCTGCTGATTAGAGCGCCAGAGCCCAACCGTGGACAGCTTGTTAAAAATACATGTATTGGAATAAAGTACTGAAATTTTAAAGTTGGGAGATTTCATGCAAACATCTACATTTCTGGCTTTTCTTTGGCAACTGGAATGTTGGGTCTCAGATGGTTGTAACCCATAGGAACTGAGCTGTGGAAACATCATGGAGACTAACAGAGACTCTGTCCTTGACCAGATCCTCATTGGGCTCCTCGAGCCTCTTCTCCACTAGGCCTGAATTTTGACCTTGAAAGACTTGAACAAACACCAACAGTCCCTACCAGCTCAAGGCCATGTCCCTAGGATGACCCAAGACCCCCTTCAACTGCCTGCCTGAGAAAGCTCAGGCTGCCAGGAGAATTCCCTGCTTGTTTCAGCCCATGCCTGAGGCTATCCCATCTCCCAACCTCCGTAGGAGGTCAGGAGCCTTCCTTCCATAAGCTCCAGTGAGCAGACCCAGATGGATCGATCTCACAGGGACCAACAATCCCTTCTCTACTTTGTAACTTTTCATTCCTCTGACTCTACAGGGACCCTGATCATCCCCTCTCCCAATTCCCTCATTCTCCCTTTAAAACCCCTAGTCACCTCTGTTCAGTTCAAAGCTGGATGCAGTTCACACTGGACTCTTCCCTAAAACAGTAGTTATTACTAATTAGAAATTGTCCTTATCACTTTAACCAGCTACTGACTATGTTTATCTTTGATAAGATGTAGTACACTGTCTCCACTTTATCTCAGCCCCTACCCAACTTCATCCCCTCCTGTTCGTCTAAGCTGACTATACATACATTGTCAATGATCAGCTGACTTGCTTTGGAATTTCACAAGCAGGGAAAAGGGAAATAAAATAATTTTTATGCCCATGTCTCTCCCAGAGAGGGAAAATGATAGATAACAGGAAGCCTTGTGGTTCAAGAAAAGAGGAAGAACCCATGATTCTTTTAGAAGAATCTTTTAGAATTAAAAGGCCATGCCTAATTAATATGAAATACATGGGTCTGGCCACTTACCGCTAGATATTACCTGCCTGCTTCTGAAGACACCTGAGTTTATATCCCAGAATCTGAAGTCTAGGTACTGCACTAATCATGCCAAGCCTCTGTTGAAGACCCCTGTGACTAGCCTCTGGACAAGGGCAATGTGACTATAGGCTTCAAAGCACCCTGCGATACCTCCCCCTACCCTTCAGCCTCCACCTGACACTCTCCTCGGCCTCCAGACTGGGCTCCATGTGAGACCATCTGCAGCTTTCTCACATGCTTGTCAGGAAGAGGCATTTAGAGAAACCAGGTGGTAGGCAAGGAGGTCACCTTGCAAGAAAGGATGGTTCATCGTTCTGTGTGTTGCTTCATCCATAGGATCAGCAATTAGGTCAGGACTGATGTCCTGAGGCTTCATGTCAAACAAGATGAAGTTTCATAACAGCCAGCATCAGGGACGTCCTCACTTCTGGGGTTTTCTATAATGAGCGCTGTTGCTTTTCCCTCCAGCCTGGCTCCGAGGCGAAAGCATGTTGGGACTTCTCTGGTGATCCAGTGGCACCAAGTCAGGGGACCAGGTTCAGTCCTTGATCAGGGAACGGGGTCTTGCATGCCATAACTAAGAGTCTGCATGGCATAACTAAAGATCCCTCATGCTGCTATAAAGATTAAAGATCCCACATGCCTCAACTAAGATGTGGCCTAGCCAAATAAACAAAAATAAATATTAAGAAAGAGTGCATGTTCCTCCGAGAAGGGCTGGGTCTTTTGAGGTCCCGGCTGGCATGAAACAAGTTCTCTGTTCATCATCCTCAGTTCTTTGGCAAAGAAATGGTGTTCTAGTTAAGAGGGTAGGTTCTGGAGGCAATCCACTCATGTAAAGATGCTGGCTCTGCCACTGACCAGCTGGGTGGCTTCAGGCAAAGTGTTCCTCTCTGGGTCTCAGCTTTCACCTCTGTTGACTGGGGAATGATAATAGCAATGATGTAATGATAGTGAAAGTGAAAGTATTAGCTGCTCAGTTGTGCCTGACTCTTTGCGACTCCATGGACCATAGCCCACCAGGATCCTCTGTCCATGGGATTCTCCAGGCAAGAATACTTACCTGGGTAGCCATTCCCTTCTCCAGGGGATCTTCCTGACCCAGGGATCAAAGCCATGTCTTTTGCATTGCAGGCATATTCTTTACCATCTGAACCAACAGGGAAGCCCATCATGATAGCAGTAGCCCTCAGATCTACTGGAAAAAGTGCATGAGTTGCTGGAAAGAAGATGGAAAGCACCTAGAGCAATGCCTGGGATGGATTCAGCATTTAACAAATGTGATATGAGATTCTTATGAAATCCTTTGTGTCTTCCATAAGGAAGGAGAGAGATGGCTCTGTCTGGGCAGAGAAGAGGGATCAACACAGAGTGGCCATGGGATGTGGTTGGACGGGGAGCTGCCTGAGCAAGGTTTCTCCAAGAAGTAGGTGACACCTTGGGCTGGGCCCATCTCTACCATGGGATTGTTCCTTCCACTGTGAGATGTTTGGGAGCCTGGCCTCTGCCCATCAGATGCCAACAGCACCTCATCTTACCTAGGTGTGACAACCTAAAATGTCCCCCTACATTGCCAAATGTCAGCTGAGAAACCCTAGTCCAGAGGGCACAAGCTGATGCAGAGGAAAGAAAACCACAGGGCAGTGGTGATAACTTGACATTTCCTGGAGAGCAACTGAGTTCAGCCAAGACGTCTTTTGCCCTTCTATTTTTCCAGGGGTTGAACATATTTATTTGGATACAAGAGTGGTATGTGTGTTATAGAAAATGGATCTAAAAAGAGAAGGAACTGACATTACCTCTACAAAAGGGCAACATCGAAATAGGAACACTTCCATGGCATGTGATGGAGGTTTCATACAACTGGGGGTTGTATGAACTGGTGAACCTGGGGTGGCTGCTAAGTAAGGCCCTGGTGGGATTACACCTCCCGTGGCTTTCTCTGTGCCCTGTCTGTGTGTGTGTGTGTTAGTCTCTCAGTCGTGTCTGACTCTTTGAGACCTCGTGGACTATGGCCTGTCAAACTCCTCTGTCCATGGGATTTCCCAACCACCAGTACTGGAGTGCGTAGCTATTCCCTTCCCGAGCCAACTCAGGGATTAAACCTGGGTCTCCTGCATTGCAGGCAGATTCTTTACTGTCTGAGCCACCAGGGAAACCCCCTGTGCCTACTACCTCACCCCAAATACATATTTTGTGTCCTATCCTGGGCTGTGTTCTTGATTTTCTTCCAGAAGTATTCCCAGCAGCACCTCTGGGGAATCAACCTTTTGGGGAATTCTAGATTGCTAGAAATTGCCCCAAAGATCTCCTCCACTCTGATGACCCGGGGAACTCATGAAAGTATAGGTTCTGATTCAGTAAAACTGGAAGGGAGTCAGTGTTCCTCACAGTTCCCTGGAGACATTGGCTCTGCTGGTCCACGGACCAGGCTGGGAGTCCAGATGTCAGCAGACAATCCTGGAAAAGGGAGTCTTTCTCAACACCTAAAATCAAAGATTTCCAGCCACAATTTGGAAGCAGCCAAGAGTCATTTTTACCACTGGAATAATAAGTCCTCAGGAAGTATTTTTGTCCACATGGACAGGCACCTCCTCCAGGGTATATAGACGTAGGACGAGATGAGTTTTGTTTGGCCCACTGGCATTTTTTTCCTGTGCCCTCCTGCATCTCTGTTGTGTGTGCAGAGCACAAGCTTCTTTCAGGAGGGATGGCAGGGGCCGAAAGGGGGATGCCGGAGCCTGATGAAGGGGACTGGGAGGGCTTTCCCGGCCAGCACACAGCCCTGGGCGGAGCCCAAGTAGTCTTGGCACGTGGGCGAGGGCGGGCGGGTGGCCACTCTGTGTGTGGTGCCCGGGGCCCTTGGAAATCCCCCCTGAATGGCCAGGAGGAGCTTGGGAGACGAGTGGCAGGAGATGCGGCTGTCAACCGCACCGGTTTCCCAAAGGATTTTGCAAGTGCTCACAAAAGTAGAAAGGCTAGCCTGAACCCTGGGGGGTCCTTTCTGAACAGGGAGATTATGGAGGGGCCTGGCTGCAGCCTGAGGGTGAGGAACAACAGGGCCATTGTGGGGCAGGGCATTCATATTGAAGATAAAATATGAGCTGGGTGGTCCGGATAATGAAGGCATTTATGACTCTGGCTAAGCATATGTATGTCGCACTGAGCCACAGATTACCCTGGCGGAGGCTGGGCCCATGCGGGGCCTGGAGGGGTGAGGCCGCCCGGGTGCAGATCAGGGATAAAGGCCCCGATGATCAAAGCCACCCAGGGGGACTAAAGAGCTGTTTATCTGTGACCTGGGGACACAATGGAATGAGAAATGCCATTTCGCTGAAGACCGAGACTGGTTTCCAAGAGCGCCCTTAAAAACTCTGAAGTTCGGAGAAAAATGCTCTCGGTCCACCACTCAGAGAGAAAACATAGACCAGAGACACAAAGGGTGGCTGCCAAGGGCTTGGGAAGCTGGGTGACCCGGTGACCTAAGCGCAGGTTCACAGCTGGGATATGGGGGGGACAGACCACTGGCTTGGCTGTGACTTGAGAAATGACCTTGGACCAGTCACATAGGTTTCACATTTCTCACCTGCTGAGGACAGAGGTTGGCTCAGGAGTCACCAGGCCCCCTGCAGAAGGTGGCAAATTCCATGCCCTGTTCCATTTTGTATGAATTTTCCAGACCAGGGAGCACCGCACGTGCCAGGTGTCACGTGCCTTTGTCTGCCTTAAGATTTCTTCTCCATGTTTTTTAACATATACAATTTAATGAGCTCTGACATAGGCATATATCCTCAAAAACATCACACTTATGACAATGGACAGAGACATCTTTCCCAAAAGTTCCTATATGACTTTATATGCCTTCCCTCCCCTCAATCCTCCCTGCACCAGGTAAGATCTGCCTTCTGTGACTTTATTTATTTTTTAAAAATACGTATTTATTCCTTTGACTGTGCTAGGTCTTAGTTGTGGCTTGTGGGATCTAATTCCCTGACCAAGGATGGAACCCAGGCCCCCTACATTGGTAGCAGGAGGTCTTAGCCACTGGATCACCAAGTAAGTCCCCTGTCTTCTGTGACTTCAGATTAATTTTGTATCCCCCTAGAATTTTATACATGTGGAAACAGAATACACACTGTATACAGTATGGCCTCTTTGACTCACCACAGTGATGGTCAGCTTCATTGCTGTTGTGTGCATCAGCAGTTTGCTCCTTTTGACTGCTGAGTAGTATTCCACCGTAAGGATGCAAGGCTAGCTGTTTGGCCACTCCCTTGTTGATGAACATTTGGGCTTTGTCCAACTTGCAGTTTTTCCACATAAGGATGCTACGGTCATTCATGTTCATGTCTTTACCAGGACAACTGCTTTCCTTTCCTCGGGAATAGAACACCTAATTCATGTCAGAAATACGCATAACTTTTTAAAGAAACTGCCAAACTATTTTCCAAAGAGGGTGTGCCATTTTATTATCCATCAGCAGAGTGGTTCTAATTGCTTCACATCCTTTTCAACACATGGTATGGTCAGTCTTTCATGTATTTACTTTTAAATTTTATTTATTTATTTTTGGTTGTGCTGCAAGTGGGCTTTCTCTAGTTGTGGTGAGAGGGGGCTACTCTTTGTTGCGGTGCTCTGGCTTCTTATTTCAGTAGCTTTTCTTGTTGCAGAAGTTGGCCTCTTGGGTGCTGGGGCTCCAGCAGTTATAACACGTAGGCTTAGAAGTAGCAGCTCCCAGGCTCTAGAACATGGGCCCAGTAGTTATGGCGCATGGGCTTTGTTTGCCACAGCATGTGGGATCTTAGCTCTAGGACCAGGGATTGAACCCATGTCCCCTGCATTGGCAGGAGGGTTCTTAACCACTGAACCACCAGGTAAGTCCAGTCAGTTTTAAATTTTAGCCGTTGCAGTAGATTTATAGTGGTGTCTCAGTAAAATTTTAACTTGCATTTCCTTAATAATTAGTGACATGAAACACCTTTGCATGAATGTATTTGCCATTTTAAAATCTCCTTTGGTGGAAGTATCTGTTTAAATCTTCTGCCCATCTAAAAAAAAATGAGTTGCCTTAATATTGAGTTGCAAGAATTGTTTATATATTCTAGATATAAGTCCTCTTTGGATATATGTTTTGCAGATATTTTCTCCCATTTTTTATGCTATGTAGAGGTATTTTGAGAACTAAGAGGTTACAGCTGAGGAGGGCAGGGGGTGCTCCTAGGCTGGAATCTTTCATTCTGAAATCCTTGGTGTTTCAGGAGCTTCTTCTCCTTCCTGACCTGCCTTGGGCTCTTTCCCTCTCCAATGAGATGGAAACATCTCAGCGGAGTCTCACTGCCCGGGTCTTAGGGCCTATATATGTCACACCATGCAGTGTCAAGCATCACCTGGCTACTACACACACCTTCTCATCCTCTCCATAAAAGTGGGTGACAGTTATCTGAACAGCCCCAGTCCCTAGAACAAATATTTGGGGTGGATGACAGAGGCGATACCTACAGTTGAGTCTCTGCCAGTACAATCAACATCTTTAAGGAAGGAAGTATTTGGTGTCACTTGTTAAAAATTGCAGATTAGCTATGGTCTTCAACCCTACTCCCTACCTCATTGGAGGCAGTGGGCTCCCCTACAATTTTCTTCCTTACTTGGTAACAGCAGGAACAATTTTTTCCTTTGCATGTCAGATAATCACCTTGTACCCTTTAAATACATACAATGTATTTATCAATTATATACCTCAATGTCATGTAGCAGTCACCATAAGAATCCCAAACCTTAAGGGTTTAAAAAAAAATCCCTATTTGATCTTACTCAGGAGTGGACAGCTCTGATGCGAGCCAAGCTTGGCTGGGCTCAGGTGGGCTCACTCTCAGACCCACATCACAGGGAAGGAATCCTAGTTTCTGCCTGTGTCATCTCTACAGAATTCGGCCCTAGTGTTCCCACTGGCCCTGCTGCTCCATCTCCATGGTTCTATGCCAACGCCTCGCAGCACTAACACTGCTTTTGACATGACTCTGGTTAAGAGTCTGGATTCTCTTCCACATTCTGCTCAGCTCAGAGGGCTCTGTGGGCCTCTGGGGCTGTCCTGACTTGATTCCCCAGGAGGCAGGCCCTGAGGAAAACATTTCTGTATTAGCAGGGAGTTGAGAAGTGGGGAAGGACAAAGAGGCAGCCAATACAGTTTGTGTTTCTGATGAGGCCACTGTTACAGGAAGCTGGGCACAGTCCACCTGGGGACGAACCTCTTGTTGCCCCATCCATGGGACAAAGGGTGGAACCTTTGCTAATACAAGGGTCCTCTGGGTGACTTCTGGGTGAGACTCCTTCCTCCCACATAAGATCTTCTCTCTGAGGTTTCTATCTCCAGGCTTCACTGCAGAGGGACCGCTCACCCGAGGCTGGGTTTAGTCCCATCACCTAGGTTCCCATTTACACTTTTCAAGTCCTCAACAAGTAAGCTCTGTTCACCGTGTTGGGGACCTGGTGGTTAAGCACAGACTACAGATGGACTCAGACAGTACCAGAAGGAAGTCTGATATATTTTCTCCCAGGGCATCATCCCCTGAAGCCACTTTTGAGGGTCGGAGGGAGCTGGGATCTTGTGTTGAAGGGCTCAGTCATGCCAATCAGGGCTGGGGCTGCACCTGTTTCAGCTTTGTTGTGGGTCAGTGGGGGAGGGGGGATGCCCAGCCCAAACCACCTCCCCTTTACTCCCTGCATGTATCACCAAACAGATCTGCTTTTCATGGAGCAGCGGATATTTTTAGTGATTTATCATGAAATGTTTTGTTACATGGAATGACGGATTACCACAGAACATTAGAGTAATCCCTTGCAGGCTCATGATTTGAAAGTCCACAAAGGAATGTAAGCAGTTGGAGGCAAGCTAGCTTAACAGTAGGAAGAGCTTGCAATGGTCCGATTTCTCAGAAGATACCGTGTCAAACCTTTCACATAGTGGCTGTTGGGCTTGTTCTGCTCTGGAGTTGAAGTGTGCTTTGTGACATGTCTTTGTTTCAGATCCTCAGATTCTTTCCTTGACCTTGGCTGAGAGATTCTGGACCTGCATGTTTTTCTGCTTTTCATATTTTCACCATCTGGCAAGGTTGAGTCAGACCACTTTTCTCTTGCTTGGTTTCCCCTCCTGTCTATAAGCAGCAATGCTTGTGATTCATGTATAGAATTATTTATTTTTTAAAATTTTATTTTATACTAGACTATAGTTGATTTACGATGTTGCGTTTGTTTCAAGCATACAGCAAAATGATTTAGTCATACATACACACGTATCTAATCTTTTTCAAGTTCTTTTCCCATTTAGGTTATTTAAGAATATTGAGCAGAGTTCCCTGTGCTATACAGTAGATCATTGTTGGTTATTTATTTTAAGTATAGGAGTATGTATACGTCAATCCCAAACTCCCAATTTATCAACTATTCACTTACCATCACATCAAAAAGAATAAAATATCTAAGGATAAAACCACCTAAGGAGGCAAAAGACCTGTACTCTGAAAACTATAACATGGTGATGAAAGAAATCGAAGATGACACAAACAGATAGAAAGATAGACCATGTTCTTGGATTTAAAAGGCAATCTTGTCAAAATGACCACACTACCCCCAGATAATCTACAAATTCAAAGGAATCAGTATCAAATTACCAATGACATTTTTCACAGAAATAGAATGAAAAAAATTATAAATGTGTATGGAGACACAAAAGACCCTGAATAACCATTGTGTATCTTCATACCAGCCTGTGTAGTTTCTTGTTTTTACAGACTGAATAACCTCTGCAGTGTCAACCTTCATGTGTGGGTTAATTGACTGACATATTTATTTCTTCAGGAAGCGTTGCTAGTGTATCCGTGGGACCAGTATCAGGAGGTTCAGCAACCACGAAGTAATGTTTACTTGCACTGTGTGATGTCAAATGCTCCAGTCCAAAGGCAGGAAAAGACTGATGTCCCAACTCAAAGGCTATCAGATAGGAAAGCCTCTCTCTTACTGGGATGAGGGTCAGCTTTTTTGTTCTCTGCAAGCCTTCAACTGATTGGATGTGGCCCACACACAGTGGAGAGGATCATCTGCCTCCCTCAGCACACAGTCTACCAATTTAAACATTAATCTCATCCAGAAGCATCCTCCCAGACACACCCAGAATAGTGTCTGACCAACGATCCAGGCACCCCTACAACCCAATCAGGTCAACCCATAAAATGAGCCATCACAATATTCCTCACACCTTTTAGTAGCTCCATTGTATGGGTGAGCCTTAGGTTTATTCAATCAGTCTCTTGCTGGTGGACATTTGATTATTGAAGATCTTTTGTCATTACGAATAGCTCTGTGGTTAATAAGTTTGTGTGCCCATATTACATTTGTTTGCCAATGGCATTGGTGGGACAGCTTCCTGGAGATGGGATTTCTGGGTCAAAGGGTCAGTGTACACGTAATTGCCCCTCCTGGGGAGCTGTTCCATTTCATCTTCTACCAGTAATGTGTGGAAACACTTGTTCCATGGGGAAACAAGTGTCCACATTGGTTAAGAAAAACAGAGCTGCCCTTGACTGTAGAGATTGGTTCAGGGCCAAGCCGGCCAATGGATGTGATTGGTGAGATCTTTTTGTGAAAACATCAGGACAAAGAAGCTGTCCTCCCTGAAAACTGCTCAGTTAGTTATAAACCTCGAACCTCTAGGGGTTGCCATGTAGAGAAAGCCTGGTCAAGAAGGAATAGCACCCAGAGATACAGAGAGCTCTAAGATAGAACCTTGATGCATTGATGGAGCCCCTGGATCCAGCTGGACCTGAATCAGGGTTTGTTCCTGCACTTTTCAGTTAGAAGACCCCAAATTCAATTTTTAAAAGTTGAATATGAATTCATTTTTCCTGCAACCAAAAAAGTCCTGCTAAATGCAGTGTGGTACGTAAAATGTGATTGCTGCCTTCAAGGATTTTTAAAATTGAAATGAAAGACTCATGCATGAAAACCATGAGAGAACAGTATAAGCTAAGGTAGTATCAAGTGCTATATTTTATGCTATCAACTATGGGTCCTGTGAGTCCTTCAGAAGTCAGAGAAATGGTCACAGAAGAGGAGGGGCAGGCAGTAGGCCCCGAGGTGACAGAACTTGGGTGAGTAGGATATGAAACAGCCTCACCATCTCATGCTTGCCATTTGAAATCTGAAATGTTCTGAGAACCAAAAGTTTCTGTAGGGTTGGGGCAAACTCATGTTCAACACAGAGACGCAGAAATTTTAAACTATTTGATCAGGAGATGTGGTCTCAGACTCTCCCAGAGGTAAGATGTCATATATAGTATAAGTAGGGTTTTATCCTTCCAACATCTGAACCATTCAAATGCTGAAACACATCTGGCTCTAAGAAATTTGCCTGAGAGACAGTGCACCTGTGCTTCCTGTCTCAGGAAAAAGAGGGCCTGTGTTTCCTGAGGCCTGGGCATTGGGAAAGGGAGGGGTGACCCATGACCTCATGGGCATCACTTGAAAAGTACCCATCACATGGGGAGCTGGGAAGAGATGAGCCATCTTAAGTGTTTCAGATACGTTAACTTTCCAAATCCTTTATAAACCCTCTTGCAGTCACCTCAGAAGGACGGCTGCTTAAAACTGGTCAGACTGGGAACACATACAAAGTTGCTTGGTCATAAGAACAGGTGGGACATCATCCGAGGTGGGCCACTCTGCCCGACCAAGTGTGAACCTGGGGCTGGCTGCCTCCTCCCTCCTCCACGGGAGAGTCACGATGGTGTCAGGCGTTATTTCAGATCTTAGTTTGGGTGGAGTCCAGGAGTTGGTGATGGACAGGGAGGCCTGGTGTGCTGCTGTTCGTGGGGTTGCAAAGAGTTGGACACGACTGAGTGACTGAACTGACTGAGCTGAGCCTGTATCCCCATAAAGGCAGAGTGTGAGGCAAGGATTTGAGCCAAGGGGCTAACTGGGAGGTAGCCTAGAAGGCTCTGTGAGGGGGGAGGGGGGAACGTCACGCAGGGAAGTCGACACAGTTCTGTGTCAGTGTGTGGGCTGAGGTGTGGGTGACCAGGGCTCCCTCTGAGGCAGGCCCTGGGTGAGGGGTGAGGTCTGTCTCAGCCATTCCCTAGGTCCACAGAGGAAGCTGGGGGAGAAACCAGGATCCCAACTGACTGAATGTCACCCTAGGGACATCAGGGGGCTGCCACCTCCTGGCTTCCCTGAACCCCAGGTAGAAAAGAGAGAGAGGTAGGCCAGTGCTAGAGGTGGGATGCTGTCGGTGATCCGGGAAACTGCTCACCAGCTGCAGGTGAGCACAAGGATGTGATCTACGGTGTCATCTTAGAGCCCCACTACGACTCCCACAAGACCCTGGCTCATCTCCATCAACCCTCCTCTCTTCTTCATTTCTTCAGAAAATGCTGAGGTGCTCCCAGGGGAGAGGCACCGTTCCCACTCCTGGCTGGCTCACCAGCACCTTGCTTGATGCCCAGGTCAGATGGACGTGCAGTTGGAATTTACTAGGTGAGCAGATGCCACCATCCTCATTCAGGTTCTCCCTGCAGGCTTTACATCCATCATTCTCCAAAGGCAAGATGATAGCTGACCTTGGGGGTGTAGGAGGTTGGCCAGTGGTACTCATGGTAAGCATGCCTACGGCCCTCTCTGGATGCCAACGAAGGAGGTCTCAGAGGCTGGGTTGGGCAACCCTCTGCTCTGTGCCCACTCCTGGATGGGAAACAAACCTTCAGTTCAGGTGTCAGAGTTAGCAAGGGCCTCACTCATGCTCCAGACAATAGCTCTCTTGATCTTCCCATCGTGAAGGTCTCAAAGGCAGGTTGGATCTCTCTGGGTTTCCAAAGATGAGTGGTCTCACTGATGTGCAGATATCTGGCTGATGGCTGGTTCTTGAGTGGGTTCATTCACCAGCTTTGCAGTGACGTAGAGAGAAGCCTCTTTGTCAGCTTGGGATAAACTAAATCCTCTAAGCAGAGACTGATCCAAAATGTCCATACCAGCAGGGCTTAGGGGCAGCTGTCTGGTTGGAAGAGGGGTTAGGGTATTTGTGTTAGAGCTACCACAGTGTGGCAAAAGCACCTCAATACCACGTCTATGTGTGTTTGGGATGCCTTTGTGAAGGGATTGCTAGGTATTAGGAACTCCCGGGTTCCTTATGAACAAGGGTACCCCACAGGTAGTATATGGCAGGAACATGATGAGAGAGGGGCAGAAAACCAGAGAAGGAGACCTGGACCTTCAGCCACCAAAAGTTCACCTGGCCTCTGCTAGTTTTGCTTTTTTTTTTTTTTTTTGCTCTTATTAATACATGTGTTTTTGTAGGCAAATCAGGTTATAGCTCTGTTAGGAAGAATAGCTCACTCTTGAACTCAGCTGAAGATCTGCTGTTTGACTGTAATAACTTTTGATAAATCCCCTGGCCGAGGCCCTGCAAGGCAGGCCCTGCCTCCATCTGTGTAGCTGTGAAGCTGTGTATATCACATTGTTGACCGATCTGCCCAGATTTCGGAATTTATAATTCTCAGTAGTTCACTGAATGAAAACAGAAGTTTTGCCAGAAATCCGTTATCAAAGATAAACATTTAATGTTGCTGATTAGCCACAAAAAGAGGTCAAAGTGCCCGGCTCAAACCAGAATTCTTGTCCACTAGATGAACTCAATGTGGTGACATAATGAATGGGATTTTCTTCTACTTCTGGATCTGCATTTTGGAAGCAGAGTCAAGTTCATTCACAAGAGACTTAGGTTTTAAAACACAAATGTAAACATATTGTTATGAAGTTTAAAGCATGTAGGTCTTACTAGGGTGAGGGAACAAGTCTGGGGCAAACCCAGTGGATTGATTTGTTTTTTGTCGATCAACCAGCAGCTGATCTGGAGATGCTTGTTTTTAACACAGCTCAGTCCCAGAAAGTCCTCAAAGAACTCTGTGGCCTGAAAACTGGCCATTTCACACCATTCCTTGCACTGGGGCCAGTCATTTGAGTTTTAGTGCTGATGACAATGAACTATATATCCTGCCACTCGTGTGTTCCTTTAGCAAATCTAAGCCCTACTATTTTGAATATGCACCATGTGGGAAGCCAAGACAGAAAGCCAAGGCTGTACACAGAACAATTCCAACTTCAAATACTTTATCCCTCTGTCCCCATAAATCATGGAAACATCTCAGTAATCCCAATATTCGAAATTCAGGTGGCACAGTATTGAAAGAAGTCCATAAGCATGGTTAGATTGAATTCAAAGTCCCATCAGGTTGACAATGGATTCTGCTACAATTTATTATAAAACCTGTGAGCGCCAGACCAGATTCTGTATTTATGACTGCCGTTGTTTGTGTGTCTGTGCTGTTTTTGGAATCATAAAGCTCCTGAACCTCTCCCTGATATAAATGCCTATTTAACTGTGACTACATAGTTGATGAGTAGGTGCTAAGGTGATGATAAAAATTCCCAAGGACAAAAATTCCAAGGGCAGTTGAACCTAGTTCAAAGGGAGCAGGGTTTGAAATGTTGTTCAATCATAAAACATGGCATTCATGTCAGAACGAGCTCAAAAGATAGACTGAAAGTGTTTTGAGGGTGGCTCTCTAAAAGCAAAGGAGAGGCGTGACAGCCAGCGTGAGACGAGATAAAGTCACTGATCACGTGGCAGTTGACTACTTCTCATCATTGGTTTTAGGACGGTCAGGCCGGTTCCTTAAAGGGTTGCCGCAGCCGCGTGTCTGAAAGCGGCGCCATACTGCTGCCTGGACGTCCAGAGAGGGCCTTGTGGATGTCCTCTTCCCTTGAGGGCAGCGCCACCAATGCAGCCTCTGCTCGCCCCCTCTGTTTCGCCCACAGTTCTGCCGAGTTCAACTCCTCCACCCAATCACCTCACTCCTCAGAATCCTCCAGTGACGCCCAAGGCCTCAGTCAATCATCTGCTGAGGTTTGTGACGGCCACTCCCCCGCTGTACCTACCCAGTATCCATTTCCACGTAGGACTTACGCTGCCTATATCATTACAGGAAGCGATAGCCATTAAAAGGTGAAAATGCTTCCTGACGTGGTCACCTGCCGATACCACCAGGAGCATTTGTTAGTATCCCCCCAAAAGTTATGGCCTGAGCATCTATTCACTTCAAAATCAAAGAACCCCCCTTATACACATAGATTCCCTGACAGGGTCTCTCTCTCTCTCTCTTTTTTTTTTTTTTTAAGAAATAAATGTCTAATTTCTCTTTAAAAATAAAAGTAAATTGACTTTGTTAAATAAAAGAATTAACATATAGAGAAAAGATGACAATGCCATTTGCAGCAACATGGGCAGACCTAGAGATGATCATAGTAAGTGAAGCAAGTCAGACAGAGAAAGACAAATATTAAAAAAAATATCACTCCTAGAGATGATTTGTCATTGAGGAGTGATTGCTTCTCCAAGCTGGCAGCATAGTTAAGGATGGTGGTTCAGGAGCCCAGGTGTCTGGTTCTACCTCTCACTACCGGAGACATCTCAGGCAATGAAACTATCAAACTGACTGCGAAGAAAGAAATCCCAAGACCCTGATGTGGAGGGTAGACAGTGGTCTGGGCTGAGTAACTCAGGCTCTTAATGACCTCATTTCCACAAATGTGACTCTGTTTGAAAGCTTTAGGAGACACACTCCATTACTCCTCTGGGGGTTTCCTTTCCACAAAGCAGTGAGCTGTGGTTTATTAAGATTTGGGAATGACGGGAGAGAAAAAAATAGTATTTTCCTCTTTAGAAATTTTGTTTTAGCCCAATAGCATACATGGTGATGAATGCACTGAAAACGATCCCGGAGCTAAGAGAACATAAACTCAGGTGCTGTCACAGATGCCAGCCTATAATCTTCCTGTTAAAATGAATAGCTGGCTCCCTCCTGCCTGGATGGAAACAGTAACTCTACCTTTATGTCCAATGCCAGCATCTGGCTAATTGATTGCCCTTTGGAATGACGGGATTCAAGTTCTCAATTTGCCCTAAAACAGCAGCAGATAAACAAGAGGGCGGTAATAGACTTTCATTTGCTGGCTTTTCAAACACTCTTCAAAGTCCAGATCCCAGGTGGTGGAGGGTGGACAGGCACTGAGCCAAGATGGGAGACCAGGTCTTGCCTCAGCTGCCGCTGGATGCCACAAGTCACTCCAAGGCTCTGAGCCCGGGTAATGGAGCCCTTGGATGAGGTGGACGTGTTTGCTTCCTTCCAGATGTAGGAACTTTATTTTACAGACAGGATAACTTAATGATATGGCCTCAGTTCCCAGAAAGAGGAAGACCTTCCCCAAACGCTGCAGTGATCAGAGTGATTCCTCCAGGAATCACCTAGGAGTGAGGCTTTGTCACCTCCTCTTGGTCTCTCCAGGCTCCTGTCTGCTGAGAAAACCCATCTCCTCCAGATGGCATCTGACATGGAAAAGATGCCAAATAGCTGAGGGGCCAGAAGGGCTCTGGTGGGTGTTAACACGTGATGCAAAGGTCTTCACACTTGGAGGCACTCTACCTCCAGGTCTCTTCCCCAGATGTTCCTGTGCCCACCTTCCTCCTCTAGCCCCCGACCAACCCACCAGGACCCTTCCATCCTGGATGAGCGGGTGGAGAGGATCTGGTGCAGCAGCAGTGGGTGATGTGGGCTTGGCACACCGCATATGACAGTTTGCGATGACCCCCATCCTACTCATGGGAGGGTCACATGTGTAGACCTCCCACCTCACAATCACCCTACCTTATGATTCAGTGGGTTCCACAGATTCCAGCTCACATCAAGGAGCTAAGGCTACCTGTCACCCGGCTTCTAATCAGGGCCAGCAATCACCCAAGTTCTCTCCTTGAACCGTGTTTTGTTCTCTGCTACAGGTAAAATGGCCTTGCTCCAGAACCTTAAGGTCTACGTTGTGATCATCCTATTGGATCTTTGTGTGAATATTTCACAGCATCTTTCCCATCACCAGTGTGGGTTTGTACGGCCCACATGCAGACCTGCTGGCTTTGCAGACTGACCTTCTTCTTCTTCTGGGTCATAGGCAAAGCGGGGATCTTTTCATGTCCCTCTATAAACGGATTGGAGAAAGATACCAGTTGTGGAATATACTGCCTCCAGGATCCAAAGAAGCCTACAGGGTACTGTGATTTTTATCTTAGTGGTGGGAGCTGTAAGAGGTAATAGTTCGTCTTTTGTTTTGGAGAGTTGCCCAGGCATGCCCCAGACCACTGGCGGTGAACAATTTTGTTGATGTGCTCAGATCCCGACTCTTCACACGGTTTGTCTACCATCCCCTGGAGAGCGCCTGCCTTACCAATACCGACATTCTTGCTCAACTGGTCTGATTAATATCATCAATATTATACCCAAAGGGGATATTCTACAGATTGTCCAGATTTCCCATGTTCTTCAGAGGACGGTCATGACACACAGCAGGAGACTGAATGCAACGCCCCAGGGCAAGGTTGGAAGTGTATAGGATTGTGGGTCCCTGGGAATACAAAGAGTTTCAGACCCTTCTAAGAACAGGAGTGAAGAAGAACATGCCCCAGATCAAAGGTGGGTACCTACCCCCTTAGGCTGGATTAATCTGCTCTAGAAAATAGTACACCTGGCACAGAACCTTATTTGGTTAGTTTTGCATTATTCCTGCAGACCTGGTGTGCTGCCGTCCATGGGGTCACAGAGTCAGACACGGCCGGGTGACTGAACAACAACAGTGTTATTACACAGTCATCGTCCAGTACCTGTCAGCTTTTGTAAGGGACAGACCAAGGAATTTAACGGGGATGCCACTGGGACCATCAACTTTGCATCTTTTTTAATCTCTAGGGATGGCTATCATCCTTATGTCTTTGCTATCATCCCTGAATGTCACATTCTAAAATTGAAGTATAGTTGGTGTACAATATTATATCTTACAGCTGTATAATAGAGTGATTTACTTTTTTGTGTGTGAGGAGGGGAGAAGGAAGGATCGATTACTTGCAGCCAGTAAGGAGAATGGGGAGCAGGGGAATCTTTTCTCAGGATCTCTCTGAGCAGCAAAATTGGGGAAGTTTTAATCTGGGTGTGTACATATTCATAAGGGCACTTGAGCAGAGGAGAATTCAGCAAAGAATTGGGGCAAAGGTCAACCGAGTCCAAGTTTTAGTTGACTGAAGTCAGGAAGAGTCATCATTCCATCCTCCTCCTGGGTCAGGCCTTAGTTCCTGGTATCAGGATACAGTGATGCTCAGGCTCTCTGTGTCCATCCAGAAAGAATTTAGTGATAAAGCGATGGGTAAAAAGTGGATTCTAAAGAACATTTTTAAATAAAAGGAACATAATTATCAATACCTCTAACATTCTTGCTCACCTGGCCTGATCGATATCGTCAATATTATACCCAAAGGGGATATTCTGCAGAATGTCCAGATTTCCCACGTTCTTCAGAGAATAGTCATGACAGAGAGCAGGAAAATTTTTTTTTATTTTATACTAGAATAGTGTTGATGAACAATGTTGTGTTAGTCTCAGGTGTACAGCAAAGTAATTCAGTTATACATATACATGTGTCTGTCTCTATACTTTTTCCCTGGTGGCTCAGATGGTAAAGAATCTGCCTGCAATGCAGGAGACCTGTGTTTGAGTCCTTGGTTGGGAAGATCCCCTGAAGGAGGGCGTGGCAGCCCACTCCAGTGTTTTGCAGAGGGCATGGCAGTCCACTCCAGGATTCTTGCCAGAAGAATCCCATGGACAGAGGAGCCTCGTGGACTACAGTCCACAGGGTCTCACAGAATCGAACCACTTAGCGGCAACACACTTTTTCAAATTCTTTTCCCAATTCGATTATTACAGAATATTGAGCAGAGTTCCCTGTGCTATACAGTAGGTCCTTGTTGGTCATCTATTTTAAATATAGCAGCATGTTGAATGTGACTTTTAAAAGGTATATTTTGGCAGCCTGAGAGAGGGCAGTTTCCAGGGCTCGTTTTGGTCTTCCCAGCATAGTTCTTACCCCGCAGGTCAAGGAAGGATTTTGAGAATTCCAGCAACTATCAAGTGTGAGCTCCAGTGATCCTTCCAGAGACTTGAAAATGAGCATTGCCTGGGTCAACGGGCCTGGTGGACCTGTTAGGAGCTGGACTGACCAAGGACACCCTCACCTGCCTGGCCCAAGTGCACCCTCTCTGACCAGGGGCCAGAATGATATTTTGTTCTCAGGGATCAGTGTCAGCTCAGTCCATGTGCTTAATAGTCCCTGAAGACCTGTGTTCCCCTGTCCTCAGTGCTCAGTGAGCTAAGTGGAAGGTCTGGGGGCAATGACCACCATACACTTTGCCACAGTGGGGAGGGTCCTCCTTCCCAGGATCTCTCCTTTCCTCCAGGTTCTCCAGGACTCAGAACTGCAAGTCCTATAACTGGGCAAGGAATTGGGACACTTTTGAGGGGAACAACCTTTGAACTCCTGATCATCCATCCTTGATTTCTTTTCGTTACAAAAAAGCAAGATTCCTGTTGACTGATGTGCAGTATTGGGGTTAACTCAACAGATCTGGGTGTTCAAATTATGCATAGTTCAAAGAAACTGGCCCTCTACTGGCTAGTAGGAAATACCCTCTAAGCCCTTGGAATAGCCTGACTGATTAGAGTGTCTTTGTATCTGGGGCCTTGGGACACAGATGTTTAACACTATCATTGTCACTTATGGGGGTGCCTTAGGCCACGCTGTGTCAGTTTGAAACCTGGAGAGGCTGGGGGCTGAGTCACAAAGGTCAGGCATATGGGAACTTTATGTCTATATGACCAAGCCCAAGCTTAGACTAGAAGGCTCAGCTAAGCTTCTCTGGTTGTCAAAACGCCATCTGTGGTCACACACTGTTGCTGGGAGACTGAAGCACTTCCCGTGACTCTCCTGGCAGAGGACAACCGGACACTCACACCTAGTTTCTCCAGCCCTCTTTCCAGGTGCCTTTTGCCTTTGCTGATTTTAAGCTGTACCTTTTTCCTGCAATAAACTGTAACCATAAGAACAACACCTCTTCCACGTTCTAAAAGTCCTAGCGAACCACCAAAACTAAGGGTCGCTTGTGCACCATAACACGATTGACCACCTATCTGGCCCTCAGAGCAACATATTTTACTGGTCACCCCTTTAGCCCTCTACTGGTCAGGGGACACTGGCTGCCCCTCCAGCTATGCCGCTTATTACAACAATTGTGGCCACCTGGCTTCTAACAAGGGCTGCCATCTGAGTTCTGGCTCTTCTCATCCGCATTGCTGCAAGGAGCCCAGCTCTATAATACTATTTCCTACCACCAGCCCTGTCCTACAGGGAAGAGCCAACACTAAGCTTCTTGAAGACAGCAGGTCCTTCTCTGCAGTACACTCCTCATTGCTTTGATCAATGGAGTGTCTTCTGGGCTGGTCCATGGCCCCAGGTCACCTAGTGGGTTTTCTGCCTTTACATAATAGATACAATTGATTTGACCCAGAACCTTTGATCCTGTTCCAGCTTTTCTACAGCTCTCAGTGTGGCCACAAGACTCTTGAGAGTCTCTTGGACAATAAGGAGATCAAACCAGTCAGTCCTGAAAGAAATCAGTCCTGAATATTCATTGGAAGGACTGACGCTGAAGCTGAAGCATCAATACTTTGGTCACCTGATGCGAAGAACTGACTCATCGGAAAAGCCCCTGGTGTAGGGGGAAATTGAGAGTAAGAAGAGAAGGGGATGATAGAGGATGAGATGATGGAATGGCATCACCAACCCAATGGACATAAGTTTGAACAAACTCTAGAAGATGGTGAAGGACAACAAAGCCTGGTGTGCTGCAGTCCATGGGGTTGCAAAGAGTTGGACACGACCTAGTGACTGAACAACAATGCGGCCACCACTTTTTATAGGCTTCCGAATCACCCTACCAGGGGATAGCACCTCCTTCTGAGATCCTTGTTAAATCTCCCATCATGAGTGACTGTGTGTTAGTCACTCGGTCAGGTCCTACTCTTTGTGACCCTGTGGACTGTAACCCACCAGGCTGCTCTGTCCATGGAATTATCCAGGCAAGAATACTGGAGTGGGTAGCCATTCCCTTCTCCAGGAGATCTTGACCCAGAGATCAAACCTGGGTCTCCTGCGTTGCAGGCAGATTCTTTACTATGTGCCCATCAGGAGTGAGTGTTCCCATATTAATAGAGTCTTCACTATCCAACTTCTTGTTCTACCCGCTTTGGTCCAGTGCCCTCAGGACACAGCCCTGGGACCAGCCCTCTGGTTCCTATGGTACATGATGGCTGGGTCCTACAATTCCATCACCAGATGGCCCCCGTCCTCACCTGGCAGACCCAGCCCTTTCCTTGCTGGGGTATATTGTGACTTGACCTTAGTTCTTCTTTTAGAGGCCAGGCAGGAAGCAGGCGGGAAAGAGTTGTCTGGCAAAGCAGAGTCTCAGCTGATCTTCTAGGTAGCTCTGGAGCCAGGATGTCCCTATAACATAGTCTTCAACTGAACCAAGGGGGCTCAGCCTTGTGCCTCCATATTGTCCAGATGTTGGATGCACATGGCTGCAAGATCACTCCCTTTGGCTAAAGTCAATTCCAGAGAAGGTCTCAACTGCGAGTACCAACTCTCCCAGTGCCTCACTCCCAAAGCAGATCTGGGTGATGCGCCCCCTGTATTTCCTCCCGCTACCAAGGAGAAAGAGAAGATTCCACAGGCCTCCAGAGAGAAAAAGACAAGTTGGAAAAAATAAAATTAGAAAACAGTGCTTAATTTCTTAAAAATTCCTACTTTTTGTAAATGTTTGCTAAATCATTTAGATATCAATACATTTAGATATTATGCAGTCACTTAGATATTCATGCATTTAGGTTAAGAAATGCATTCAAAGAGTAAGACTTCTTGAGATAATAGCAATAATGGCTATCTGGAGACGTTAGAACAACTCAGGTTATTAAGCGAAGGTCTGAGTAATCCTCCAAGTGGCAGCCTTTTGGGTTGTGCTATACAACCACCCTCTCCTTGACCCCCTATTTCCCCTCAAAGGAGAAAAAAAGGCTGAGTTGGTAAAGGAGGAGGCTCCCTTTGAAGTCTGCAGAGAAATGTGTGCCCCCAAGGATCACCAAGCATCCTGACGTCTTACCCACAAGACAAAGACCATGGCTTGTAAACAACTCTCACTTTCCTGATTAGGAAAACATCCCAAGGTCTGTTTCCTGCTCTGTCAGCAGAAGGGCCGCATTCTGAAGGGGAAGTTGGGAAGGTGGCCGGAGTTGGCGGGGTGGGGTGAGTGGGTGGAGAGAATCCTTAAGGAGGCCCGACTGAAAGGCTATTTTTTCATTAATTTTTATTTTATACTGCAGTGTAGTTGATTTACAATGTCGTGTTAGTTTCAGGTACACAGCAAAGTGATTCGGTTATACACATATCCATTCTTTTCCCAAATACGTTATTACGGAATACAGAGTGGAACTGCCCGTGGTTTACAGTAGCTCCTTATGAATTATCTATTTTATATATAGTGTTGCGTGTATGTCAATCCCAAACTCCTGATCTGGCTATTTGTTAAATGTGACTGTGGTCAGTGTTCCTCCGGCTTGGCCAGCTCTTCTCTAGTGCCCTCTGCTGGAGAATAAATAGAACTGGTTATTGAAGCTGGGTCGTAAGTAGATTTCACTTTTTGGTCTTTGCTGGTAGTGAATCTTTTCATACTGTTCATGGGGTTCTCCTTGGAAGAAAAGCTATGACAAAACTAGACAGTGTATTAAAAAGTAGAGACATTACTTTGCCAACAAACGTCCGTCTAGTCAAAGCTGTGGTTTTTCCAGTAGTCATGTATAGTTGGACTATAAAGAAAGCTGAAGCACTATAAACAGTGCCGAAGAATTAATGCTTTTGAACTACGGTGTTGGAGAAGACTCTTGAGAGTCCCTTGGACTGCAAGGAGATCCAACCAGTCAATCCTAAAAGAAATCAGTCCTGAATATTCATTGAAAGGACTGATGTTGAAGCTGAAACTCCAATACTTTGGCCACTTGATGCAAAGAACTGACTCATAGGAAAAGACCCTGATGCTGGGAAAGATTGAAGGTGGAAGGAGTAGGAGATGACAGAAGATGAGATGGCTGGATGGCATCACCGACTCGATGACTTGAGTTTGAGCAAGCATCCAGGAGATGGTGATGGACAGGGAATCCTGGCATGCTGCAGTCCATGGGACTGCAAAGAATCAGACCCGACCGAGCGACTGACATGAACTGGTAGTGAATCTATAGGGATCTCTCCAAAGTCCAGCACATCCTCCCAAGAAGCAGGCTGCGAGCTGTCAGGAGACATCCTGTGGGGGAGGGGAACTCTGCTTCCAGTGCAGCGTCAGGAAAGGCACAAGATAAGAATCACCCAGACTGACTGGAGAGAAGGAAGCCAGGTGCTGGGCTCTGCCTGCCTGGAGGGTGCTGAGTTGTCACAGGTGATAAGTAAGTCATGATTACAGCTCCTGCCACTGCTTGGGGTATCTGCCTCTCCAGTCCCATCTTTCTGAAGGCATGGTAAAGACATTTGTTCTTGCAGTTGAAGGGGCTAAGAATGCTCCATCAAATGCAGAATTTATTTTTATACTTCGCTTCTCAAGTGACAAAGAAGTGTTATTCTCCAGTGTCTTCACTCATTATTACACAAATGGAAACTTTTGCCCAGAACAAAATATTTCCACATTAACACAGAACCCTGCCACAGTGTTTACTTTCCTTTCTCACTCATAAGACAGTAATTTTCTTGAGATAGGAGACCCTTGCTCCCTGGGAACTCAGATTTAATTATTTGATGGATGAAAGGATGGACAGGTAGACAAACCAAGGATACAATCTCCCCTACCCTCCATCCCACACTGTATCTTTTGAAAATATTTTAAGTCTTTATCTACAGACATGTGAAAAAGTAATCATTGGGGCTTCCCAGGTGGCGCTAATGATAAAAGAATCCGCCTGCCAATGCAGAAGATGTCAAAGACACGGGTTTGATCCCTGGGTCGGGATGGTCCCCTGGAGAAGGAAATGGCAACCCACTCCAGTATTCTGGCCATGAAAATTCCATGGGCAGAGAAGTCTGGTGAGCTACAATTCATTGGGTTACAGAGTTGCAAATGACTGAGCACCCACTCACAGGCTTGATGGATTTTCGCAAATTAAACCCACCTTTGTAAACAGCACCCAAATCTACAAGCAGAACATTTCCAGACGCCTTTCTTATACCACCAGGAGTTACTACTGGTGACCACTAAAGGAGACCACTAAAGGTGACCTCTGACAGCATGGTTTCACTGGCCTTTTGTGTTTAAAGCGGAATCTTTCATTGTGTTCTCTCTGTGTGTGTGTTTTGATTGTTTTAGAATTATTATGTCTTTACATTTCTGCCTCTTCCTTTTGTCAGTGGGCCCTCCTTCGGTGGGAGGGTCCCCTGGCGTCTGACCTCACTCACTCTATCACACATGTGTGATCCACTCACATGGTGGCATGCGGTTGTGGACCATTCATTCTCATTGCAACATGATGTCTCATGGTATCAGTGCACCGCAATTCAGTCTCCCAGCATGGGCCCGAATCAAGGATTTGGGTATAAGTAACATATTTGGGAGATGAAGGAGACTCTGAGGGGTGAATGAGCAAATGAGCCCAGGACAGGCAAGTAGCCAGTGATGACTGTGTTATCAAGCAGGTTATCACCATAGGCCACTGGCAATCAAACCCACTGGCACCTATGGGAGCCAGTGGAGAGATTCCCTGGGAAGGATGAGGGACCCAGGGTATTTACACCCCAACTCTCTTAGTCATTGGCTGCTGGTCATTCCCAGGCGCTGCTGGCCTGCAGAGAGACAGGTGATTGTGTGGCCAGAGAAAGCTTTGAGACTAAGAAGAGCGGGTGAGCAGTGAGGGAGCTTGGGCAGGGCGTTGCCAGACTCTGCGGCAGACATGGTGGCGCTTAGCTCTACGTTGACACTTTAGGACTCAGCAGAGGACATCCTGGACTACGCAAGGTGAGGACGCTGGTCGTCCTTGTTCATCCCACTGCCATTCCTTCTTCTCCACTTCTCCTTAGGGGGCTACACTTTCCTGTTACAGGCAGTCTTGGAGGGCCTGGCAAACCAGACAAGCATGGGGTCATGACCTACGTGAGATCATAGCTACATAAGGTCTGTCAGTTCCCATTCTGTGAGGCAGAAAGGGGCTGGGCAGGTTCATGCTGATGATGGGGCCTTGACTGACCATCCACTAGTTTTTAGCACCTAGAGTACTGGACTCTGGCTGGGGTTTTCCTTACAGCTTATGGGATGCCCCATGTTCTTCTAACAAATTCCTCTTACCAAATGTATGAGTCCAGGCCCTCCAAGCAGCAGATGCCAAAGTAAGGGGAGGTCCGTGGAGTGTGGTCTTGTTCACAGGCATTTCCCACTAGTAAAAGCAGTTTACACATCCTCCTGTAAAGAACAAGTGTGGATGACTGTTGTTAGGGAAGATTGAGTCTGATAGAGGAGAGCCTGGACTTGAGAAGAACCTGGAGAGCTGTGATCCAGTGGGGCACAGTGGAGGGGCCCCAGGAAGTGCCCCCAAGTGGGGCACTCTGCCCATCCTAGGTGCTGCGGAAGTGGGGGTATGGAAAGGGGATGTGGGGCCCGGAAAGTGGACAGCTGAGTCAGTCTGCCTGGAGCCGGAGGACCTTTGTCTCAGCCGGGGATGCACACTCCACACTGTCCCCTCCACACACCCTGGCCATCACAGGCTGGGTCCCTGCTCTCTGAAGCCGGCTCCCTTGAACCTCTGGGAACACACACTCTGTTCTGTATCCACCATTCTTTTAAGTTCATGGAGTTTTACTTAACTAGGATGCCTGTGTCTCTAGGAGAAACCCAGATATCTCCCCAGAAAAACTGGCAGGGCCATTTGCTTGTCAGAAGTTGTCATGAGAGAGTCCTTTCAAAAACCTCTAGGAAAAGTACTGGATTTACAAGAATTCTACTTACAGAGAAAAGTCTCAGGACCTTCAGGTTGTACAGAGAGGTCGGCCTCATTGATCTGTGGGGAAAGCAGAGTGATACCATGTTGCTGACCTATTTTTCTTCAGGTGGGGATGGTTTTACACTGACGAAGTCACTCTTATTTCAGAACCTCAGGGTGGCCTGTTGATCATCTTAACAGAAGTAGAGGAGGCTCCAGCTCTGGGAGAAATCACATTCGGGGCAGCCCACACAAAACCATCTGTCTCCCTTTAGGTCTGCTTTCTGACTACTTCAGAGCCTGTGACTCAGTCAAATCTCCATCCCATCCCTTCTTTAGAACCCCCCCATTTCATTTTACATATGCTATTCACCATAAAATATCAGAAGCTCCAGGGACTTCCCTGGCCATCCAACAGTTAAGATTTCGCCTTCCAGTGCCGGGCATGCAGGTTCAACCCCTGGTCCAGGAGCCAGTTGCCCATGTGCCTTGGGGCCAAAACACCAAAACATAAAAAGAACAGAAGCAATGTTATAACAGATTCAATAAAGACCTTAAAAATGAAATGCTCCAAATAAAAAAATGTTTAAAAATTTAAAAAAGAAAATATCAGAAGCTGTCTATTTATGGCAAATGTTTCCGATGGCTTTCCTTTTTGTTAGAAGAGCAAAAACAGGCTTCTCCTTTTGTCTCAGAATTTGTTACAGAGGGAGTAGCAGTTTCACCTATGTGTATCAGATGTATAACAGTTCCCCGGGAACTTCCTCTGTGTTTATCTTCTCCCGCCTTTCTCTCTTCTTCCTCATTTTCCTTTCCTTTTATTTCTGTGTCAGTGAGAGGTGATGCTCCCAGTTGGCACTCATGGTAAAGAACCCGCCTGCCAATGCAGGGGTCATAAGAGATGTGGGTTCAGTCCTTGGGTCGGGAGGATCCCACTCCAGGGTTCTTGCCTGGAAAATCTCCATGGACAGAGGTGGGATATAGTCCATGGGGTCTCAAAAGAGTTAGACAAGACTGAAGTGACTCAGTATGCACAAGAGGTGATGAGAGGAGAATAAAATTCAGGCTCATAGGGGAGGACAAGAGTGATTAACCTTTGAAGGACAGTAAATCTGTCATGTGTGTGACAGCTATTAATAAATGAACATCCCAGTTCTGAAGGCCCCTCTGAGATGGTATTCCAAATGCACATTGACAGTTTCCTGCCTACCTGTAACACTGAAGTCTCCAAAGTAGTCCACGCTGGTGACAAATCACCGCTTCCCCTGAACCTGCTGTCTGTCTTCTAGAGACATTTTCCTGTTAAATATTTATTTGCATATAAAAAAACCCAGTAACAGCCCACTAATTGCCATGGGGCTCCGACTGTATACTGAGATATTTCATCAACAGCCTTTGTGGGGCCATCAGATTTACCTGTTCAGCGTAGGCTGTAATTACCAGGCAATCTAACCACTGACATGCATAGGTACTAATTATCCAAATGAGACAGGGAAGCTCAGAGTCACTGAGTTACTTTTAGCTTCTTGACTTCTTTCGCTTCATGTCATAGTCAACATGAGTTGACTTGTGTTTAATGAGTTGGTTTATTAAGTGTTTCCCCAAAGTGTGTTGGAAATAGAGTGAAGTCACATGTCAAGTATGTGAATTTTAAAATATTGATTTATTTTTATTTGTCTGGCTTCGACAGGTCTTAGCTGCAGCACGTAGCTCTTAGTTGTGGTGTGTGGGAGCTAGATCCCTGACCAAGGATGTAACCTGGGCCCCTGCATTGGGAGCTCTGAGTCTTAGCCACTGGACCACCAGGGAAGTCCCAAGTATATGAATCTTAGTTCAGTTCAGTGGCTCAATTGTGTTATGAATCTTAGAATAAAATTTTAATACTAACCACTGAATCTACTGGAAACAGCAAATGCTTACTGTAGTGAGATGGTTAGACCAGCAGGTGGCAGTGTGGACCAGAAAATAAATGTGTCTTTTTAGAGCAGGCTTCTACTGTCCATCCTAAAGGAAATCAGCCCTTATACTCATTGGAAGGACTGATGCTGAAGCTGAAGCTCCAATACTTTGGCCACCTGATGAGAAGAACTGACTCACTGGAAAAGACTCTGATGCTGGGAAAGATTGAAGGCGGGAGGAGAAGGGGATGACAGGATGAGACGGATGGATACCATCACCAGCTTGATGGACCTGAGTTTGAGCAAGCTCCAGGAGTTGGTGATGGACAGGGAGGCCTGGCGTGCTGCAGTCCACGGGGTCACAAAGAGTCCGACAGGGGTAAAACGTTTTCCAGTCCTGCTCAAACAATGCCTCTGACCCAAGACAGTCACATTGTATGTGAGGCTCTCCTGTCTGGAAAGACCACTCAGCCCTGCAGCTCCAAGGGAATAAATACTCTGCCCAGAAGGCCTAGAGTCACCAGACTGGTTTCCCCAAGTTCCTTAACTTCACTGTGTGTGCTCAGACACCCAGTCATGTCCAACTCTTTGCGACCCCATGGGCTATAGTCGGCTAGGCTCCTCTGTCTGTAGGATTTTTCCAGGCAGGAATACTAGAGTTGGTTGCCATTTCCTCCCCCAGGGGGGTCTTCCTGACCCAGGGATTGAATCCTCGTCTCTTGTCTCCTGCATTGGCCACAGCGCCACCTGTGAAGCCCCTTAACTTCATTGGACTTAGGTAATTCGTTCTGGGTTCTTTCTGTTTCTCCCTCCTGATACCTTTGCTGTACTTTGTTTCAACTGAAAGATTTTTGGCAATTTTATTGTACCCCAATGGGGGAAAATTCTTCAATTTAAAAGCAGTTTACATAATTTTTCTTTAAACATTTATTTTTAAATCTTGTTTCCCAAGATGGTTAAAATGAAAAAAAGAAGTCATACTGTTTTTTAAAAATATTCGTCTTTGGCTCCTCGTTCTTGGCAAACTGCTGACTTAGATGTAAGTAAAAGATGACTGATCTCAGGAGATCAGGAAGAATTGATGCTTTAGAACTGTGATGCTGGAGAAGATTCTTGAGAGTCTCATGGATTGCAAGGAGATCAAACCAATCAATCCTCAAGGAAATCAGTCCTGAATATTCATTGGAAGGACTGATGCTGAAGCTGAAACTCCAATACTGTGGCCACTGAATGTGAAGAGCTGACTCATTGAAAAAGACCCTGATGCTGGGAAGGATTGAAGCCTGGGGGAGAAGGGGGCAACAGAGGATGAGACAGTTGGATGGCATCACTGACTCAATGGGCATGAGTTTGAGCAAGCTCCAGGAGATAGTAAAGGATGGGGAAGACTGGTTTGCTGCAGTCCATGAGCTGGCAAAGAGTCAGACACAATTGAGCAACTGAATGACAACAACTGCCAGCCAGGGCCCGGGTACTCAGAGGTGTTTGTTTAAATGACTTTTAGCGCAGTATTAGAATATACATTTATAGTTTTTTAAATGTAAAATACCTTGACAGCTTGAGCCGCCTGCCCTGGTGGGGGTGACATTCTTGGTTAATGGCCGGTGTACTTGGTAGCCTCCTGTCCTTGAGTAGAGGAAGGAGACAGGCAGGAGAACCCCCAGTGTCCTGACGGGCAGAGGCTCCTCCTCTCTGTTTCCCACTGCAGTTCCTCCCTCTCCTTCAGGTCTTCAGCTGTTGACATCACTTGGCTTCCTTTCTCCTCTCCAAAGAAGTCACTTCCTTCTGATGCAGGTGACCCAAGCACGCATCTTTGTTGGGCACCCAAATTGCTCCTTTTCATGGTGAAGATAAAGTGTGGATTTCCAGGATTCTATAGAAAGTTCAAACCATTAGCTTCAGGAAACAGATCAAATTCACAGATGCAGATTCACAAACGGGTATTTTCTGATAGAAGCTATTGGTAGCTTTGGTTTTCTATTTTGTAAGTACCTATTTTGCATATGTTTTTCCTTCAATTAAAGTTCATTTTTAGTGACTAGTTTCTTTTTTGTGATGTGAAATCATTTTGGTACTGAGGGTTATTTCCTTGAATATGCTTTGATTTTATCTTTTTAAAAGATTTTTGTGTGTATGTGTGGACCATTTTTAAAGTCCTTATTAAATTTGTTACTATATTGTTTTGGTTTTTTTGGCCACAAAGCACATGGGATATTAACTCCCTGGTCAGGGATCAAACGTGCACCCCAGCATTGATTGGCTTATGAAGTCTTAACTATTGGACTGCCAGTGAAGTGTCTAGACTGATTTTAAAATATGCTCTTCATTGGCTTATTTAAGATGTCAGAATCCTTTTTATTTCCTTGGAAACTTCCTGTGTCACATCCACGTGGTGGGGTGAGGCCTGTGAGCTCTGATGTAGGTGGACGTAGGGACAAGAACACAAATTTGCAAAAGGAGATAGAGAGGCACCTTTTGTGACCCATTTCTCGGTGGGTGGTGTCACCTGGTTCAAATAATACGGCAGTATGTTTTATCCATAGCTGAGCCAGTTGTTACAATAGATTGTCTTATTGTTCTTTATCTAAAAATTTTATCTGCTGACTTGGATGGATGCTGGAATGGGGGTTGAGGTGTCTGGGAAACGGAGCCTGGTGGATCACATGTGGAAGGGTAGTGATAGATCCAGAGGCCCAGTGACAGGAAGCCCATCCAACTGATAAAATACAATGCTAGGCAACCAGGGGTCACCCAGGCAACTAGTGGGGTTGGGGGACATCCACCTAGGGGCGATGGCGAGACTGACATGTACACGAGGCAGGCCAGGCCGGCAGGCTCTATTCAGACCCCGATGCAGGGCGGGGTGAGGGGTTCGGCACTGGGGCCTCTGCCAGCTGCAGAGACCAGGCACCACGGCAGAGCAAGAATGAGAAGCGTCCCTGGAACTCAAGAGTTATCGTGAAGGAAGCAGGCACACGGGAAGCAGTATAGGTGAAAGGGCGCGAACTGGGGCCTGAACTTGGGCTACAGGGGGCGCAAGACTCTTGAGGGCAAACAGAAGCCAGAGTAGCTTAAGGGTTGCAGAACGGTGGAGTTGTTGCAGAGTTTTCTTGGGCTGCTTAAGTTTCCATCCTCGGAGGGCCTAGCGCATGGTTCTAACTATGAAAACGGCAGACCCTGGACGAGAGGAACCAGGCGGGGCATTTTTGTGTCGGGGCCCCAGGTTGGACGTTATTGGATTTGAAATCATGAAGTGGTTGTTACTCCACAGTTTGTGTGTAAAAGTGTAAAGGAGGTGTGTGTACAGGGCTGCAGGTGTGTGCAAGCAGCTTGGATGTCCCTCTTTGGAGCAATAACCCCATGTGTGACATCCAGCCATGACCTGTGCTTATCAGTGAGGGATTGGAAGCCACTTTCATTTTCTCAGAAGATGTGGCCTGTCTGTAATTTCCACCTGCCAGATGGCAAACTGATAGGTGAGCTTTGACAAAAATAACTTTCTTCATCCTGAATGAAGGATGCTCCAGAGAGGGAAACCGGAAGAGGTTTTGTGTTTGTTTTCATCCTTCTGGGGCTTCCGAGTTTTCAAGGCCCTGGGGAGAGTGAGGGTCCCCGTCCTTCAGAAAGCAAGGCTGTGCAGTGGAAGGAAACAGGGCCACGGCCATCGGGGGGTCAGGCTCAAGAACCAAGCCAGAGCTTTGAGTGACCGCAGACTCAGGAGTATGATTTCTGCATCCTAGAGAGATGAACCCACAGGGGGTACCAGAGGCGGACACCCCCTTCAGTCCTTATGTCTTCTGCCTGGCACCCCCGACCCCAGCAGTGGGAAAACAACCTCTAGCAACCAGGGAGCTTTAGCACAAATTGCTAGGCTGGACAGGATGGCAGCAGATCTATTCCAATGAATGGAGCCCTTGACATCTCTGTCCACCCTTCTTTTGTCTGTTTCTCTTTAGCGCTCTGTTTCATAAACATCTGGAGGTCTGCGTAGCATCCGAGCCATAGTAGAGAGCTTGAAGGAAAAAGGCATCTTATATGTCCCCACAAAGAGAAAGGGTGGTGCCAGGGCTGAACCCTCAGAGGACCTGGAGTATCTCTTTGCAAAGTGGATCTGCTGGAGAGACTCCCTCGGTCTATGGATCACTTTCCTCCTCCTCCTCTTTCATCATGTGTGGAGCAATGAAATAACATGTGTGAAGAAGCAAGATTCCTCCCAGATCCATCTGAGTATATTTGTTTTACATCAGTGGTCATAAAGGAATCAGTTAAAATATCTAACGGGAATGAAACTACTTCCATGTAGTTTTTCAAATCTGATTTTTCTTCCCCAGTGTATTAAGTAGCCTGCCAACTACCAAGCTGCTTATTTCCCTATTTGGAATAATTTCTGTTGTGATAATATGTGTGTGTACTTTCTAGAGTTAGGGTCGCTGACAAAAAGAACAAAAACAAAGAGAGATTAAAAAAAAAAAAACCAACAAAACCTTTATCCGATCAGTGTTCTGTCCTCAAGACAAAATGAAGGGTTCGCTTATTTCCTTTGATTATTTACTACGTCACTACTCCACATGTGGTCCAGAGACCAGCAGTGACAGCATCCCTGACCTTGTTGGAAATGCAGATGGGGGGCACTCCTCCAGGTATGTCCTGAGTCTGAATCCGCATTCAAGCAAGAGTTCAGGGGATTCTGGTTTGAGAAGCAGTGGCTTTGTCTGGAAGGTGGGTTTCTTTGACACAGACTAACTTTGCTTAACACCCATAGCTGCACAGATTTGTAAGTCTCAACCTCCCTCATATTCTTCTTCCTCTCCCTCTCTATTCTTTTAAATTTAATTCAACCCTTTTGGTCAGCTCCACATCTTGTGTGAAAATATCAGGGAAAAAAATTAAAGTGCTTTCTGACTCTGACCACCATCAACTGGCAAGTATTTATTGGGCACCCGCTGTGTGCCAGGCATTCTTCTAGACGAAGTGGCTGAAACAGAGTCCTGCTTACATGGGATTTAAGTGCCAGAAGGTTAAGACGCCCAACAAGTAAGCACCAAGGTTTCATAAGGCCTGAGATCAGAAACAGGGTGAAACAGGCTGTAGAAATCAGACAAAGCAAACCACAGGGGTAAGCCGAAGTTGCTGTCTATGGAGACCTTTCAAAGCTGCCCACAGAATCCCCTATGGGATGGACTGAGAGGGTTGGACCAAGGGGCAAGGAGTGAACTAAGAAATCCCTGAGTTTTCGTCTTGCCCAAGAGTTTTTAAATTAGTGGAAATCCTAGTGGAAATTTCTGTTGCAGGAAAACCAAGGAGGAAGTAAGGGGTGGAGAGAAAACAAAAATTCATTCCCTTGGGTTTAAATTGAATGTCCATCAACCTTCAGATCAGGAGAGTCTGGGAGGTTGACTTCTACATCAGAACCCCCTTCTGAGTGGATTTTTTATGTAGGTGTGCATCGAAAACACTGTAGGACAGAATGGTAGAATAGCTACCTTTCTGAAGAAAGAGTAACTGTTGATTCAAGCACCATGTTTAAAATAGGGTTCTGTTGAACCCTAGCTAGCTGTCTCCAGCTGATGAAAGGATTCATGAAAATCAGTGTTCACGGCAACAAAAATGGGAACTGAGAGTCAAGGCAACAGCTCTCATATATACAGAGGTTTTATTTTTCCCCCAGAAACCTATGTCAAGAAAAAAGATTTCCTGCTGCAAAAATATCTGCTCTAAAGTCTAGTTTCTGGTTGTTTTTTAGCATCTTTTTTTTTTAACTCAAGGGAATAAAAGTCAAGTATTTGCTGAAGTAAAAGCAGGTAATGTCCACAAAAGGGATTTGAATAAGAACTTCCTGAAATAGGAGGAATAATTATTACATGAAAGTAGTCAGCGTTCTTCCCACCTGCGCTTCCTGTTGGCTCCGAGCAAGGCAAACTATACCTCTTCTTCAGGAGCTTAGAAAACTACTTGTTCTCATCCTTGGCCTTTGTCACTTAGTTTCCTGGATGGATGAAAAAATAAGAACAGAAACATGTCTTTTCAATTTTCCGGTCAGGTCGTTGTCGTGCAGTGAGGGAGGACATCTGTGGATTAAACTGTCTGCCTGCCTTTGTGCAGAATGCGTTGCCTTTCGGAAGCGTCTGCTTGAGGGGTGAAAGAAGAACGCTCAAACCAGAGAGTATCACCAACTGACTGTTCTTCCCTTCAGCAAAAGGTCACTGAGACAGCGAGTGGCTCCCCAGTAAGATGCTATGGGGAGGCATGGGGATGCATGAAAACGTGGCGCCTAGCCTCGAAGACCTTCCACGATGGCTCAGTGGGTAAAGAAACCGCCGGCAGTGGAGGATACGGAGGAGACGTGGGTTTGATCCCCGGGTCGGGAAGATCCCCTGGAGGAAGAAAGGGCAGTCCACGCCAGGATTCTTGCCTGGAGAATCCCACGGACAGAACAGCCCGGTGGGCTACAGTCCAAAGGGTCACAAAGAGTCGGACATGATTGAATGACTAAGCGCACACACACAGGCTTGAAGGTGGCTCCTCTCTAAGGCAGGTACACAAAGACCACCAGAAAGGACTGCAGAGGAGTTGGGGGGAAACCAAAGGGAATAATTCACGCTGAGACGGGGTTACTTGGAGGAATGGTGACTTTCTCTGAGGTGGAAGAACTTCTGGGGCAGAAGTACACAGAGGTGCTCAAGCAGAGTGCCTGCAGTTATACTGTGGTGTCCACCATCAGAGGGGACGGGACTGCAGAGGGAAGGGGATACAGATGGGAAGTAATGAGACTTGTTGAGTGTGTGGGGGTTAGAAAGTCAGACAGAGGAGTCTGGTGGGCTGTGGTCCACGGGATTCCAAAGAGTTGGACACGATGGAGTGACTAAAACATTTTTCACTTTTCAAGTACATATGTGTTTATGTACGTGCCTCAACTACTGGAGGGGCCTTCAAATTGTTCCTCTTTTATTTCTCCTTCTGTTTTTCTTAGTTTAGTTGGATGGCTGCAAGAGACCAGACTGTCATGATCATCTTGCATTTTCTCCAGGAGCAGGTAGCTGGACCTTTGGTGCCCAGACCACACTTGGGCTAATTTAGAAGATGTCTGGAGTTGGAGGCAGAGTAAGAGGGGTGGGTACTCTCTCTAGGAGGGGATGATGAGGCTCCAATGGGCCCTGTTCCCAGGGGTTCACCCAGGGATGTTTTAGGAGCTGAAACCAGGTATGGTCCAGTGTCTGCACTGGTATTGTTAGGAGCAAACCAGTTGGAGGAATCCAGATCACCTACCTTCTGTTGTCTGACTGTGTCAGCACCAGTTAGCTTACACAGGCACAGCGGTGTTTGAAAGTTCCTTTGTATCCATGCTCCCGCTAACAGTTGCTGTCCTGTGTGTTAGTCACTCAGTGATGTCCTAGTATTTGCAGCCCTGTGGACTGTAGCCCACCAGGCTCCTCTGTCCATGGGACTTCCCAGGCAAGAATACTGGAGTCACTCGTTATCAGAGAAATGCAAATCAAAACCACAATGAGGTACCACTTTACACCAGTCAGAATGGCTGCCATCCAAAAGTCTACAAGCAATAAATGCTGGAGAGGATGTGGAGAAAAGAGAACCCTCTGACACTGTTGGTGGCAATGCAAACTAGTACAGCCACTATGGAGAACAGTGTGGAGACTCCTTAAAAAACTGAAAATAGAACTGCCATATGACCCAGCAATCCCACTGCTGGGCATACACACCAAGGAAAGCAGAATTGAAAGAGACACATGTACTCCAATGTTCATCACTGCGTTGTTGACAATAGCCAGGACATGGAAGCAACCTAGATGTCCATCAACTGACGAATGGATAAGAAAGCTGTGGTACATATAGACAATGGAATATTACTCAGCCATTAAAAAGAATACATTTTAATCAGTTCTACTCAGGTGGACAGAACTGGAGCCTATTATACAGAGTGAAGTAAGCCAGAAAGAAAAACAAAAATACGGTATACTAACACATATATATGGAATTTAGAAAGATGATAACGAGAACCCTGTATGCGAGACAGCAAAAGAAACACAGATGTATAGAACAGTCTTTTGGACACTATGGGAGAGGGCAAGGGTGGGATGATATGGGAGAATGGCATTGAAACATGTTAATTATCATATGTGAAATCAATCACCAGCCCTGAGCATCAAACCTGGGCTGG